>CAMPDV010000204.1:0-438062 GCA_946699065.1 Loxodes magnus | reverse complement strand
TTATAAAGTAGATAAGTTTTATAACTTTAGTAATTTTGAGTAAAATAAAAAAATAAAAATTATATGATGGAAATAAAGTAGAAAAGTTTATCAAGATAAATGTTTAAAAACATTTTCTTTATTACAAAAGTCAGAATATGAACAAGTTAAAATCATTCTTTATTTTCAAACACTTCTCAATCGTTTTTAAGACGTATATTTAATTAAGAAAACTAAAGCATCTTATCAAAAAAAAATAATGCGTCAAGTTTTTATATCAAAACTTTTATCTCTTTTTTAAATCATGCTTCATTTTTTTTAGATCATAAAAATTTTTAAATATATTTTAATTAAACCGCATTAAACGTAAAAATAAACGCTAAAACGAATTTAGAATTTTATGATAAACTTTACATTTTCGAGTCAAACAAATCGAACAAAGAAGAAATTATTCTTTCATTGTACTCTCTTGAAAAAGATAAAAATTTTATTTTAATTTTAAAAGCTTTATAAAGTAGATAAGTTTTATAACTTTAGTAATTTGAGTAAAATAAAAAAATAAAAATTATATGATGGAAATAAAGTAGAAACAGTTTATCAAGATAAATGTTTAAAAACATTTTCTTTATTACAAAAGTCAGAATATGAACAAGTTAAAATCATTCTTTATTTTCAAACACTTCTCAATAGTTTTTAAGACGTATATTTAATTAAGAAAACTAAAGCATCTTATCAAAAAAAATAATGCGTCAAGTTTTTATATCAAAACTTTTATCTCTTTTTTAAATCATGCTTCATTTTTTTTAGATCATAAAAATTTTTAAATATATTTTAATTAAACCGCATTAAACGTAAAAATAAACGCTAAAACGAATTTAGAATTTTATGATAAACTTTACATTTTCGAGTCAAACAAATCGAACAAAGAAGAAATTATTCTTTCATTGTGCTCTCTTGAAAAAGATAAAAATTTTATTTTAATTTTAAAAGCTTTATAAAGTAGATAAGTTTTATAACTTTAGTAAAATAAAAATTATATGATGGAAATAAAGTAGAAAAGTTTATCAAGATAAATGTTTAAAAACATTTTCTTTATTACAAAAGTCAGAATATGAACAAGTTAAAATCATTCTTTATTTTCAAACACTTCTCAATAGTTTTTAAGACGTATATTTAATTAAGAAAACTAAAGCATCTTATCAAAAAAAATAATGCGTCAAGTTTTTATATCAAAACTTTTATCTCTTTTTTAAATCATGCTTCATTTTTTTTAGATCATAAAAATTTTTAAATATATTTTAATTAAACCGCATTAAACGTAAAAATAAACGCTAAAACGAATTTAGAATTTTATGATAAACTTTACATTTTCGAGTCAAACAAATCGAACAAAGAAGAAATTATTCTTTCATTGTGCTCTCTTGAAAAAGATAAAAATTTTATTTTAATTTTAAAAGCTTTATAAAGTAGATAAGTTTTATAACTTTAGTAAAGTAAAATAAAAAAATAAAAATTATATGATGGAAATAAAGTAGAAAAGTTTATCAAGATAAATGTTTAAAAACATTTTCTTTATTACAAAAGTCAGAATATGAACAAGTTAAAATCATTCTTTATTTTCAAACACTTCTCAATAGTTTTTAAGACGTATATTTAATTAAGAAAACTAAAGCATCTTATCAAAAAAAATAATGCGTCAAGTTTTTATATCAAAACTTTTATCTCTTTTTTAAATCATGCTTCATTTTTTTTAGATCATAAAAATTTTTAAATATATTTTAATTAAACCGCATTAAACGTAAAAATAAACGCTAAAACGAATTTAGAATTTTATGATAAACTTTACATTTTCGAGTCAAACAAATCGAACAAAGAAGAAATTATTCTTTCATTGTGCTCTCTTGAAAAAGATAAAAATTTTATTTTAATTTTAAAAGCTTTATAAAGTAGATAAGTTTTATAACTTTAGTAAAATAAAAAAAAATTATATGATGGAAATAAAGTAGAAAAGTTTATCAAGATAAATGTTTAAAAACATTTTCTTTATTACAAAAGTCAGAATATGAACAAGTTAAAATCATTCTTTATTTTCAAACACTTCTCAATAGTTTTTAAGACGTATATTTAATTAAGAAAACTAAAGCATCTTATCAAAAAAAATAATGCGTCAAGTTTTTATATCAAAACTTTTATCTCTTTTTTAAATCATGCTTCATTTTTTTTAGATCATAAAAATTTTTAAATATATTTTAATTAAACCGCATTAAACGTAAAAATAAACGCTAAAACGAATTTAGAATTTTATGATAAACTTTACATTTTCGAGTCAAACAAATCGAACAAAGAAGAAATTATTCTTTCATTGTGCTCTCTTGAAAAAGATAAAAATTTTATTTTAATTTTAAAAGCTTTATAAAGTAGATAAGTTTTATAACTTTAGTAAAATAAAAAAATATTATATGATGGAAATAAAGTAGAAAAGTTTATCAAGATAAATGTTTAAAAACATTTTCTTTATTACAAAAGTCAGAATATGAACAAGTTAAAATCATTCTTTATTTTCAAACACTTCTCAATAGTTTTTAAGACGTATATTTAATTAAGAAAACTAAAGCATCTTATCAAAAAAAATAATGCGTCAAGTTTTTATATCAAAACTTTTATCTCTTTTTTAAATCATGCTTCATTTTTTTTAGATCATAAAAATTTTTAAATATATTTTAATTAAACCGCATTAAACGTAAAAATAAACGCTAAAACGAATTTAGAATTTTATGATAAACTTTACATTTTCGAGTCAAACAAATCGAACAAAGAAGAAATTATTCTTTCATTGTGCTCTCTTGAAAAAGATAAAAATTTTATTTTAATTTTAAAAGCTTTATAAAGTAGATAAGTTTTATAACTTTAGTAAAATAAAAATTATATGATGGAAATAAAGTAGAAAAGTTTATCAAGATAAATGTTTAAAAACATTTTCTTTATTACAAAAGTCAGAATATGAACAAGTTAAAATCATTCTTTATTTTCAAACACTTCTCAATAGTTTTTAAGACGTATATTTAATTAAGAAAACTAAAGCATCTTATCAAAAAAAATAATGCGTCAAGTTTTTATATCAAAACTTTTATCTCTTTTTTAAATCATGCTTCATTTTTTTTAGATCATAAAAATTTTTAAATATATTTTAATTAAACCGCATTAAACGTAAAAATAAACGCTAAAACGAATTTAGAATTTTATGATAAACTTTACATTTTCGAGTCAAACAAATCGAACAAAGAAGAAATTATTCTTTCATTGTGCTCTCTTGAAAAAGATAAAAATTTTATTTTAATTTTAAAAGCTTTATAAAGTAGATAAGTTTTATAACTTTAGTAAAATAAAAAAATATTATATGATGGAAATAAAGTAGAAAAGTTTATCAAGATAAATGTTTAAAAACATTTTCTTTATTACAAAAGTCAGAATATGAACAAGTTAAAATCATTCTTTATTTTCAAACACTTCTCAATAGTTTTTAAGACGTATATTTAATTAAGAAAACTAAAGCATCTTATCAAAAAAAATAATGCGTCAAGTTTTTATATCAAAACTTTTATCTCTTTTTTAAATCATGCTTCATTTTTTTTAGATCATAAAAATTTTTAAATATATTTTAATTAAACCGCATTAAACGTAAAAATAAACGCTAAAACGAATTTAGAATTTTATGATAAACTTTACATTTTCGAGTCAAACAAATCGAACAAAGAAGAAATTATTCTTTCATTGTGCTCTCTTGAAAAAGATAAAAATTTTATTTTAATTTTAAAAGCTTTATAAAGTAGATAAGTTTTATAACTTTAGTAAAATAAAAATTATATGATGGAAATAAAGTAGAAAAGTTTATCAAGATAAATGTTTAAAAACATTTTCTTTATTACAAAAGTCAGAATATGAACAAGTTAAAATCATTCTTTATTTTCAAACACTTCTCAATAGTTTTTAAGACGTATATTTAATTAAGAAAACTAAAGCATCTTATCAAAAAAAATAATGCGTCAAGTTTTTATATCAAAACTTTTATCTCTTTTTTAAATCATGCTTCATTTTTTTTAGATCATAAAAATTTTTAAATATATTTTAATTAAACCGCATTAAACGTAAAAATAAACGCTAAAACGAATTTAGAATTTTATGATAAACTTTACATTTTCGAGTCAAACAAATCGAACAAAGAAGAAATTATTCTTTCATTGTGCTCTCTTGAAAAAGATAAAAATTTTATTTTAATTTTAAAAGCTTTATAAAGTAGATAAGTTTTATAACTTTAGTAAAGTAAAATAAAAAAATAAAAATTATATGATGGAAATAAAGTAGAAAAGTTTATCAAGATAAATGTTTAAAAACATTTTCTTTATTACAAAAGTCAGAATATGAACAAGTTAAAATCATTCTTTATTTTCAAACACTTCTCAATAGTTTTTAAGACGTATATTTAATTAAGAAAACTAAAGCATCTTATCAAAAAAAATAATGCGTCAAGTTTTTATATCAAAACTTTTATCTCTTTTTTAAATCATGCTTCATTTTTTTTAGATCATAAAAATTTTTAAATATATTTTAATTAAACCGCATTAAACGTAAAAATAAACGCTAAAACGAATTTAGAATTTTATGATAAACTTTACATTTTCGAGTCAAACAAATCGAACAAAGAAGAAATTATTCTTTCATTGTGCTCTCTTGAAAAAGATAAAAATTTTATTTTAATTTTAAAAGCTTTATAAAGTAGATAAGTTTTATAACTTTAGTAAAATAAAAATTATATGATGGAAATAAAGTAGAAAAGTTTATCAAGATAAATGTTTAAAAACATTTTCTTTATTACAAAAGTCAGAATATGAACAAGTTAAAATCATTCTTTATTTTCAAACACTTCTCAATAGTTTTTAAGACGTATATTTAATTAAGAAAACTAAAGCATCTTATCAAAAAAAATAATGCGTCAAGTTTTTATATCAAAACTTTTATCTCTTTTTTAAATCATGCTTCATTTTTTTTAGATCATAAAAATTTTTAAATATATTTTAATTAAACCGCATTAAACGTAAAAATAAACGCTAAAACGAATTTAGAATTTTATGATAAACTTTACATTTTCGAGTCAAACAAATCGAACAAAGAAGAAATTATTCTTTCATTGTGCTCTCTTGAAAAAGATAAAAATTTTATTTTAATTTTAAAAGCTTTATAAAGTAGATAAGTTTTATAACTTTAGTAAAATAAAAATTATATGATGGAAATAAAGTAGAAAAGTTTATCAAGATAAATGTTTAAAAACATTTTCTTTATTACAAAAGTCAGAATATGAACAAGTTAAAATCATTCTTTATTTTCAAACACTTCTCAATAGTTTTTAAGACGTATATTTAATTAAGAAAACTAAAGCATCTTATCAAAAAAAATAATGCGTCAAGTTTTTATATCAAAACTTTTATCTCTTTTTTAAATCATGCTTCATTTTTTTTAGATCATAAAAATTTTTAAATATATTTTAATTAAACCGCATTAAACGTAAAAATAAACGCTAAAACGAATTTAGAATTTTATGATAAACTTTACATTTTCGAGTCAAACAAATCGAACAAAGAAGAAATTATTCTTTCATTGTGCTCTCTTGAAAAAGATAAAAATTTTATTTTAATTTTAAAAGCTTTATAAAGTAGATAAGTTTTATAACTTTAGTAAAATAAAAAAATAAAAATTATATGATGGAAATAAAGTAGAAAAGTTTATCAAGATAAATGTTTAAAAACATTTTCTTTATTACAAAAGTCAGAATATGAACAAGTTAAAATCATTCTTTATTTTCAAACACTTCTCAATAGTTTTTAAGACGTATATTTAATTAAGAAAACTAAAGCATCTTATCAAAAAAAATAATGCGTCAAGTTTTTATATCAAAACTTTTATCTCTTTTTTAAATCATGCTTCATTTTTTTTAGATCATAAAAATTTTTAAATATATTTTAATTAAACCGCATTAAACGTAAAAATAAACGCTAAAACGAATTTAGAATTTTATGATAAACTTTACATTTTCGAGTCAAACAAATCGAACAAAGAAGAAATTATTCTTTCATTGTGCTCTCTTGAAAAAGATAAAAATTTTATTTTAATTTTAAAAGCTTTATAAAGTAGATAAGTTTTATAACTTTAGTAAAATAAAAAAATATTATATGATGGAAATAAAGTAGAAAAGTTTATCAAGATAAATGTTTAAAAACATTTTCTTTATTACAAAAGTCAGAATATGAACAAGTTAAAATCATTCTTTATTTTCAAACACTTCTCAATAGTTTTTAAGACGTATATTTAATTAAGAAAACTAAAGCATCTTATCAAAAAAAATAATGCGTCAAGTTTTTATATCAAAACTTTTATCTCTTTTTTAAATCATGCTTCATTTTTTTTAGATCATAAAAATTTTTAAATATATTTTAATTAAACCGCATTAAACGTAAAAATAAACGCTAAAACGAATTTAGAATTTTATGATAAACTTTACATTTTCGAGTCAAACAAATCGAACAAAGAAGAAATTATTCTTTCATTGTGCTCTCTTGAAAAAGATAAAAATTTTATTTTAATTTTAAAAGCTTTATAAAGTAGATAAGTTTTATAACTTTAGTAAAGTAAAATAAAAAAATAAAAATTATATGATGGAAATAAAGTAGAAAAGTTTATCAAGATAAATGTTTAAAAACATTTTCTTTATTACACAGAATATGAACAAGTTAAAATCATTCTTTATTTTCAAACACTTCTCAATAGTTTTTAAGACGTATATTTAATTAAGAAAACTAAAGCATCTTATCAAAAAAAATAATGCGTCAAGTTTTTATATCAAAACTTTTATCTCTTTTTTAAATCATGCTTCATTTTTTTTAGATCATAAAAATTTTTAAATATATTTTAATTAAACCGCATTAAACGTAAAAATAAACGCTAAAACGAATTTAGAATTTTATGATAAACTTTACATTTTCGAGTCAAACAAATCGAACAAAGAAGAAATTATTCTTTCATTGTGCTCTCTTGAAAAAGATAAAAATTTTATTTTAATTTTAAAAGCTTTATAAAGTAGATAAGTTTTATAACTTTAGTAAAATAAAAAAATATTATATGATGGAAATAAAGTAGAAAAGTTTATCAAGATAAATGTTTAAAAACATTTTCTTTATTACAAAAGTCAGAATATGAACAAGTTAAAATCATTCTTTATTTTCAAACACTTCTCAATAGTTTTTAAGACGTATATTTAATTAAGAAAACTAAAGCATCTTATCAAAAAAAATAATGCGTCAAGTTTTTATATCAAAACTTTTATCTCTTTTTTAAATCATGCTTCATTTTTTTTAGATCATAAAAATTTTTAAATATATTTTAATTAAACCGCATTAAACGTAAAAATAAACGCTAAAACGAATTTAGAATTTTATGATAAACTTTACATTTTCGAGTCAAACAAATCGAACAAAGAAGAAATTATTCTTTCATTGTGCTCTCTTGAAAAAGATAAAAATTTTATTTTAATTTTAAAAGCTTTATAAAGTAGATAAGTTTTATAACTTTAGTAAAATAAAAATTATATGATGGAAATAAAGTAGAAAAGTTTATCAAGATAAATGTTTAAAAACATTTTCTTTATTACAAAAGTCAGAATATGAACAAGTTAAAATCATTCTTTATTTTCAAACACTTCTCAATAGTTTT
Organism: Loxodes magnus; assembly: GCA_946699065.1. Lineage (NCBI taxonomy): Eukaryota > Ciliophora > Karyorelictea > Loxodida > Loxodidae > Loxodes > Loxodes magnus. The sequence goes on along the minus strand of CAMPDV010000204.1, from coordinate 430,322 downwards.
TAAGACGTATATTTAATTAAGAAAACTAAAGCATCTTATCAAAAAAAATAATGCGTCAAGTTTTTATATCAAAACTTTTATCTCTTTTTTAAATCATGCTTCATTTTTTTTAGATCATAAAAATTTTTAAATATATTTTAATTAAACCGCATTAAACGTAAAAATAAACGCTAAAACGAATTTAGAATTTTATGATAAACTTTACATTTTCGAGTCAAACAAATCGAACAAAGAAGAAATTATTCTTTCATTGTGCTCTCTTGAAAAAGATAAAAATTTTATTTTAATTTTAAAAGCTTTATAAAGTAGATAAGTTTTATAACTTTAGTAAAATAAAAATTATATGATGGAAATAAAGTAGAAAAGTTTATCAAGATAAATGTTTAAAAACATTTTCTTTATTACACAGAATATGAACAAGTTAAAATCATTCTTTATTTTCAAACACTTCTCAATAGTTTTTAAGACGTATATTTAATTAAGAAAACTAAAGCATCTTATCAAAAAAAATAATGCGTCAAGTTTTTATATCAAAACTTTTATCTCTTTTTTAAATCATGCTTCATTTTTTTTAGATCATAAAAATTTTTAAATATATTTTAATTAAACCGCATTAAACGTAAAAATAAACGCTAAAACGAATTTAGAATTTTATGATAAACTTTACATTTTCGAGTCAAACAAATCGAACAAAGAAGAAATTATTCTTTCATTGTGCTCTCTTGAAAAAGATAAAAATTTTATTTTAATTTTAAAAGCTTTATAAAGTAGATAAGTTTTATAACTTTAGTAATTTGAGTAAAATAAAAAAATAAAAATTATATGATGGAAATAAAGTAGAAAAGTTTATCAAGATAAATGTTTAAAAACATTTTCTTTATTACAAAAGTCAGAATATGAACAAGTTAAAATCATTCTTTATTTTCAAACACTTCTCAATAGTTTTTAAGACGTATATTTAATTAAGAAAACTAAAGCATCTTATCAAAAAAAATAATGCGTCAAGTTTTTATATCAAAACTTTTATCTCTTTTTTAAATCATGCTTCATTTTTTTTAGATCATAAAAATTTTTAAATATATTTTAATTAAACCGCATTAAACGTAAAAATAAACGCTAAAACGAATTTAGAATTTTATGATAAACTTTACATTTTCGAGTCAAACAAATCGAACAAAGAAGAAATTATTCTTTCATTGTGCTCTCTTGAAAAAGATAAAAATTTTATTTTAATTTTAAAAGCTTTATAAAGTAGATAAGTTTTATAACTTTAGTAAAGTAAAATAAAAAAATTATATGATGGAAATAAAGTAGAAAAGTTTATCAAGATAAATGTTTAAAAACATTTTCTTTATTACACAGAATATGAACAAGTTAAAATCATTCTTTATTTTCAAACACTTCTCAATAGTTTTTAAGACGTATATTTAATTAAGAAAACTAAAGCATCTTATCAAAAAAAATAATGCGTCAAGTTTTTATATCAAAACTTTTATCTCTTTTTTAAATCATGCTTCATTTTTTTTAGATCATAAAAATTTTTAAATATATTTTAATTAAACCGCATTAAACGTAAAAATAAACGCTAAAACGAATTTAGAATTTTATGATAAACTTTACATTTTCGAGTCAAACAAATCGAACAAAGAAGAAATTATTCTTTCATTGTGCTCTCTTGAAAAAGATAAAAATTTTATTTTAATTTTAAAAGCTTTATAAAGTAGATAAGTTTTATAACTTTAGTAAAATAAAAAAATATTATATGATGGAAATAAAGTAGAAAAGTTTATCAAGATAAATGTTTAAAAACATTTTCTTTATTACACAGAATATGAACAAGTTAAAATCATTCTTTATTTTCAAACACTTCTCAATAGTTTTTAAGACGTATATTTAATTAAGAAAACTAAAGCATCTTATCAAAAAAAATAATGCGTCAAGTTTTTATATCAAAACTTTTATCTCTTTTTTAAATCATGCTTCATTTTTTTTAGATCATAAAAATTTTTAAATATATTTTAATTAAACCGCATTAAACGTAAAAATAAACGCTAAAACGAATTTAGAATTTTATGATAAACTTTACATTTTCGAGTCAAACAAATCGAACAAAGAAGAAATTATTCTTTCATTGTGCTCTCTTGAAAAAGATAAAAATTTTATTTTAATTTTAAAAGCTTTATAAAGTAGATAAGTTTTATAACTTTAGTAAAAAAATAAAAAAATATTATATGATGGAAATAAAGTAGAAAAGTTTATCAAGATAAATGTTTAAAAACATTTTCTTTATTACACAGAATATGAACAAGTTAAAATCATTCTTTATTTTCAAACACTTCTCAATAGTTTTTAAGACGTATATTTAATTAAGAAAACTAAAGCATCTTATCAAAAAAAATAATGCGTCAAGTTTTTATATCAAAACTTTTATCTCTTTTTTAAATCATGCTTCATTTTTTTTAGATCATAAAAATTTTTAAATATATTTTAATTAAACCGCATTAAACGTAAAAATAAACGCTAAAACGAATTTAGAATTTTATGATAAACTTTACATTTTCGAGTCAAACAAATCGAACAAAGAAGAAATTATTCTTTCATTGTGCTCTCTTGAAAAAGATAAAAATTTTATTTTAATTTTAAAAGCTTTATAAAGTAGATAAGTTTTATAACTTTAGTAAAATAAAAATTATATGATGGAAATAAAGTAGAAAAGTTTATCAAGATAAATGTTTAAAAACATTTTCTTTATTACACAGAATATGAACAAGTTAAAATCATTCTTTATTTTCAAACACTTCTCAATAGTTTTTAAGACGTATATTTAATTAAGAAAACTAAAGCATCTTATCAAAAAAAATAATGCGTCAAGTTTTTATATCAAAACTTTTATCTCTTTTTTAAATCATGCTTCATTTTTTTAGATCATAAAAATTTTTAAATATATTTTAATTAAACCGCATTAAACGTAAAAATAAACGCTAAAACGAATTTAGAATTTTATGATAAACTTTACATTTTCGAGTCAAACAAATCGAACAAAGAAGAAATTATTCTTTCATTGTGCTCTCTTGAAAAAGATAAAAATTTTATTTTAATTTTAAAAGCTTTATAAAGTAGATAAGTTTTATAACTTTAGTAAAATAAAAAAATATTATATGATGGAAATAAAGTAGAAAAGTTTATCAAGATAAATGTTTAAAAACATTTTCTTTATTACAAAAGTCAGAATATGAACAAGTTAAAATCATTCTTTATTTTCAAACACTTCTCAATAGTTTTTAAGACGTATATTTAATTAAGAAAACTAAAGCATCTTATCAAAAAAAATAATGCGTCAAGTTTTTATATCAAAACTTTTATCTCTTTTTTAAATCATGCTTCATTTTTTTAGATCATAAAAATTTTTAAATATATTTTAATTAAACCGCATTAAACGTAAAAATAAACGCTAAAACGAATTTAGAATTTTATGATAAACTTTACATTTTCGAGTCAAACAAATCGAACAAAGAAGAAATTATTCTTTCATTGTGCTCTCTTGAAAAAGATAAAAATTTTATTTTAATTTTAAAAGCTTTATAAAGTAGATAAGTTTTATAACTTTAGTAAAAAAATAAAAAAATATTATATGATGGAAATAAAGTAGAAAAGTTTATCAAGATAAATGTTTAAAAACATTTTCTTTATTACACAGAATATGAACAAGTTAAAATCATTCTTTATTTTCAAACACTTCTCAATAGTTTTTAAGACGTATATTTAATTAAGAAAACTAAAGCATCTTATCAAAAAAAATAATGCGTCAAGTTTTTATATCAAAACTTTTATCTCTTTTTTAAATCATGCTTCATTTTTTTTAGATCATAAAAATTTTTAAATATATTTTAATTAAACCGCATTAAACGTAAAAATAAACGCTAAAACGAATTTAGAATTTTATGATAAACTTTACATTTTCGAGTCAAACAAATCGAACAAAGAAGAAATTATTCTTTCATTGTGCTCTCTTGAAAAAGATAAAAATTTTATTTTAATTTTAAAAGCTTTATAAAGTAGATAAGTTTTATAACTTTAGTAAAGTATAAAAAAATAAAAATTATATGATGGAAATAAAGTAGAAAAGTTTATCAAGATAAATGTTTAAAAACATTTTCTTTATTACACAGAATATGAACAAGTTAAAATCATTCTTTATTTTCAAACACTTCTCAATAGTTTTTAAGACGTATATTTAATTAAGAAAACTAAAGCATCTTATCAAAAAAAATAATGCGTCAAGTTTTTATATCAAAACTTTTATCTCTTTTTTAAATCATGCTTCATTTTTTTTAGATCATAAAAATTTTTAAATATATTTTAATTAAACCGCATTAAACGTAAAAATAAACGCTAAAACGAATTTAGAATTTTATGATAAACTTTACATTTTCGAGTCAAACAAATCGAACAAAGAAGAAATTATTCTTTCATTGTGCTCTCTTGAAAAAGATAAAAATTTTATTTTAATTTTAAAAGCTTTATAAAGTAGATAAGTTTTATAACTTTAGTAAAATAAAAAAATAAAAATTATATGATGGAAATAAAGTAGAAAAGTTTATCAAGATAAATGTTTAAAAACATTTTCTTTATTACACAGAATATGAACAAGTTAAAATCATTCTTTATTTTCAAACACTTCTCAATAGTTTTTAAGACGTATATTTAATTAAGAAAACTAAAGCATCTTATCAAAAAAAATAATGCGTCAAGTTTTTATATCAAAACTTTTATCTCTTTTTTAAATCATGCTTCATTTTTTTTAGATCATAAAAATTTTTAAATATATTTTAATTAAACCGCATTAAACGTAAAAATAAACGCTAAAACGAATTTAGAATTTTATGATAAACTTTACATTTTCGAGTCAAACAAATCGAACAAAGAAGAAATTATTCTTTCATTGTGCTCTCTTGAAAAAGATAAAAATTTTATTTTAATTTTAAAAGCTTTATAAAGTAGATAAGTTTTATAACTTTAGTAAAATAAAAAAATAAAAATTATATGATGGAAATAAAGTAGAAAAGTTTATCAAGATAAATGTTTAAAAACATTTTCTTTATTACACAGAATATGAACAAGTTAAAATCATTCTTTATTTTCAAACACTTCTCAATAGTTTTTAAGACGTATATTTAATTAAGAAAACTAAAGCATCTTATCAAAAAAAATAATGCGTCAAGTTTTTATATCAAAACTTTTATCTCTTTTTTAAATCATGCTTCATTTTTTTTAGATCATAAAAATTTTTAAATATATTTTAATTAAACCGCATTAAACGTAAAAATAAACGCTAAAACGAATTTAGAATTTTATGATAAACTTTACATTTTCGAGTCAAACAAATCGAACAAAGAAGAAATTATTCTTTCATTGTGCTCTCTTGAAAAAGATAAAAATTTTATTTTAATTTTAAAAGCTTTATAAAGTAGATAAGTTTTATAACTTTAGTAAAATAAAAAAATATTATATGATGGAAATAAAGTAGAAAAGTTTATCAAGATAAATGTTTAAAAACATTTTCTTTATTACACAGAATATGAACAAGTTAAAATCATTCTTTATTTTCAAACACTTCTCAATAGTTTTTAAGACGTATATTTAATTAAGAAAACTAAAGCATCTTATCAAAAAAAATAATGCGTCAAGTTTTTATATCAAAACTTTTATCTCTTTTTTAAATCATGCTTCATTTTTTTTAGATCATAAAAATTTTTAAATATATTTTAATTAAACCGCATTAAACGTAAAAATAAACGCTAAAACGAATTTAGAATTTTATGATAAACTTTACATTTTCGAGTCAAACAAATCGAACAAAGAAGAAATTATTCTTTCATTGTGCTCTCTTGAAAAAGATAAAAATTTTATTTTAATTTTAAAAGCTTTATAAAGTAGATAAGTTTTATAACTAATTTGAGTAAAATAAAAAAATAAAAATTATATGATGGAAATAAAGTAGAAAAGTTTATCAAGATAAATGTTTAAAAACATTTTCTTTATTACAAAAGTCAGAATATGAACAAGTTAAAATCATTCTTTATTTTCAAACACTTCTCAATAGTTTTTAAGACGTATATTTAATTAAGAAAACTAAAGCATCTTATCAAAAAAAATAATGCGTCAAGTTTTTATATCAAAACTTTTATCTCTTTTTTAAATCATGCTTCATTTTTTTTAGATCATAAAAATTTTTAAATATATTTTAATTAAACCGCATTAAACGTAAAAATAAACGCTAAAACGAATTTAGAATTTTATGATAAACTTTACATTTTCGAGTCAAACAAATCGAACAAAGAAGAAATTATTCTTTCATTGTGCTCTCTTGAAAAAGATAAAAATTTTATTTTAATTTTAAAAGCTTTATAAAGTAGATAAGTTTTATAACTTTAGTAAAATAAAATATTATATGATGGAAATAAAGTAGAAAAGTTTATCAAGATAAATGTTTAAAAACATTTTCTTTATTACACAGAATATGAACAAGTTAAAATCATTCTTTATTTTCAAACACTTCTCAATAGTTTTTAAGACGTATATTTAATTAAGAAAACTAAAGCATCTTATCAAAAAAAATAATGCGTCAAGTTTTTATATCAAAACTTTTATCTCTTTTTTAAATCATGCTTCATTTTTTTTAGATCATAAAAATTTTTAAATATATTTTAATTAAACCGCATTAAACGTAAAAATAAACGCTAAAACGAATTTAGAATTTTATGATAAACTTTACATTTTCGAGTCAAACAAATCGAACAAAGAAGAAATTATTCTTTCATTGTGCTCTCTTGAAAAAGATAAAAATTTTATTTTAATTTTAAAAGCTTTATAAAGTAGATAAGTTTTATAACTTTAGTAAAATAAAAAAATAAAAATTATATGATGGAAATAAAGTAGAAAAGTTTATCAAGATAAATGTTTAAAAACATTTTCTTTATTACACAGAATATGAACAAGTTAAAATCATTCTTTATTTTCAAACACTTCTCAATAGTTTTTAAGACGTATATTTAATTAAGAAAACTAAAGCATCTTATCAAAAAAAATAATGCGTCAAGTTTTTATATCAAAACTTTTATCTCTTTTTTAAATCATGCTTCATTTTTTTTAGATCATAAAAATTTTTAAATATATTTTAATTAAACCGCATTAAACGTAAAAATAAACGCTAAAACGAATTTAGAATTTTATGATAAACTTTACATTTTCGAGTCAAACAAATCGAACAAAGAAGAAATTATTCTTTCATTGTGCTCTCTTGAAAAAGATAAAAATTTTATTTTAATTTTAAAAGCTTTATAAAGTAGATAAGTTTTATAACTTTAGTAAAATAAAAAAATATTATATGATGGAAATAAAGTAGAAAAGTTTATCAAGATAAATGTTTAAAAACATTTTCTTTATTACACAGAATATGAACAAGTTAAAATCATTCTTTATTTTCAAACACTTCTCAATAGTTTTTAAGACGTATATTTAATTAAGAAAACTAAAGCATCTTATCAAAAAAAATAATGCGTCAAGTTTTTATATCAAAACTTTTATCTCTTTTTTAAATCATGCTTCATTTTTTTTAGATCATAAAAATTTTTAAATATATTTTAATTAAACCGCATTAAACGTAAAAATAAACGCTAAAACGAATTTAGAATTTTATGATAAACTTTACATTTTCGAGTCAAACAAATCGAACAAAGAAGAAATTATTCTTTCATTGTGCTCTCTTGAAAAAGATAAAAATTTTATTTTAATTTTAAAAGCTTTATAAAGTAGATAAGTTTTATAACTTTAGTAAAATAAATATTATATGATGGAAATAAAGTAGAAAAGTTTATCAAGATAAATGTTTAAAAACATTTTCTTTATTACACAGAATATGAACAAGTTAAAATCATTCTTTATTTTCAAACACTTCTCAATAGTTTTTAAGACGTATATTTAATTAAGAAAACTAAAGCATCTTATCAAAAAAAATAATGCGTCAAGTTTTTATATCAAAACTTTTATCTCTTTTTTAAATCATGCTTCATTTTTTTTAGATCATAAAAATTTTTAAATATATTTTAATTAAACCGCATTAAACGTAAAAATAAACGCTAAAACGAATTTAGAATTTTATGATAAACTTTACATTTTCGAGTCAAACAAATCGAACAAAGAAGAAATTATTCTTTCATTGTGCTCTCTTGAAAAAGATAAAAATTTTATTTTAATTTTAAAAGCTTTATAAAGTAGATAAGTTTTATAACTTTAGTAAAATAAAAATTATATGATGGAAATAAAGTAGAAAAGTTTATCAAGATAAATGTTTAAAAACATTTTCTTTATTACACAGAATATGAACAAGTTAAAATCATTCTTTATTTTCAAACACTTCTCAATAGTTTTTAAGACGTATATTTAATTAAGAAAACTAAAGCATCTTATCAAAAAAAATAATGCGTCAAGTTTTTATATCAAAACTTTTATCTCTTTTTTAAATCATGCTTCATTTTTTTTAGATCATAAAAATTTTTAAATATATTTTAATTAAACCGCATTAAACGTAAAAATAAACGCTAAAACGAATTTAGAATTTTATGATAAACTTTACATTTTCGAGTCAAACAAATCGAACAAAGAAGAAATTATTCTTTCATTGTGCTCTCTTGAAAAAGATAAAAATTTTATTTTAATTTTAAAAGCTTTATAAAGTAGATAAGTTTTATAACTTTAGTAAAATAAAAATTATATGATGGAAATAAAGTAGAAAAGTTTATCAAGATAAATGTTTAAAAACATTTTCTTTATTACACAGAATATGAACAAGTTAAAATCATTCTTTATTTTCAAACACTTCTCAATAGTTTTTAAGACGTATATTTAATTAAGAAAACTAAAGCATCTTATCAAAAAAAATAATGCGTCAAGTTTTTATATCAAAACTTTTATCTCTTTTTTAAATCATGCTTCATTTTTTTTAGATCATAAAAATTTTTAAATATATTTTAATTAAACCGCATTAAACGTAAAAATAAACGCTAAAACGAATTTAGAATTTTATGATAAACTTTACATTTTCGAGTCAAACAAATCGAACAAAGAAGAAATTATTCTTTCATTGTGCTCTCTTGAAAAAGATAAAAATTTTATTTTAATTTTAAAAGCTTTATAAAGTAGATAAGTTTTATAACTTTAGTAAAAAAATAAAAAAATTATATGATGGAAATAAAGTAGAAAAGTTTATCAAGATAAATGTTTAAAAACATTTTCTTTATTACACAGAATATGAACAAGTTAAAATCATTCTTTATTTTCAAACACTTCTCAATAGTTTTTAAGACGTATATTTAATTAAGAAAACTAAAGCATCTTATCAAAAAAAATAATGCGTCAAGTTTTTATATCAAAACTTTTATCTCTTTTTTAAATCATGCTTCATTTTTTTTAGATCATAAAAATTTTTAAATATATTTTAATTAAACCGCATTAAACGTAAAAATAAACGCTAAAACGAATTTAGAATTTTATGATAAACTTTACATTTTCGAGTCAAACAAATCGAACAAAGAAGAAATTATTCTTTCATTGTGCTCTCTTGAAAAAGATAAAAATTTTATTTTAATTTTAAAAGCTTTATAAAGTAGATAAGTTTTATAACTTTAGTAAAATAAAAAAATTATATGATGGAAATAAAGTAGAAAAGTTTATCAAGATAAATGTTTAAAAACATTTTCTTTATTACACAGAATATGAACAAGTTAAAATCATTCTTTATTTTCAAACACTTCTCAATAGTTTTTAAGACGTATATTTAATTAAGAAAACTAAAGCATCTTATCAAAAAAAATAATGCGTCAAGTTTTTATATCAAAACTTTTATCTCTTTTTTAAATCATGCTTCATTTTTTTTAGATCATAAAAATTTTTAAATATATTTTAATTAAACCGCATTAAACGTAAAAATAAACGCTAAAACGAATTTAGAATTTTATGATAAACTTTACATTTTCGAGTCAAACAAATCGAACAAAGAAGAAATTATTCTTTCATTGTGCTCTCTTGAAAAAGATAAAAATTTTATTTTAATTTTAAAAGCTTTATAAAGTAGATAAGTTTTATAACTTTAGTAAAGTAAAATAAAAAAATTATATGATGGAAATAAAGTAGAAAAGTTTATCAAGATAAATGTTTAAAAACATTTTCTTTATTACACAGAATATGAACAAGTTAAAATCATTCTTTATTTTCAAACACTTCTCAATAGTTTTTAAGACGTATATTTAATTAAGAAAACTAAAGCATCTTATCAAAAAAAATAATGCGTCAAGTTTTTATATCAAAACTTTTATCTCTTTTTTAAATCATGCTTCATTTTTTTTAGATCATAAAAATTTTTAAATATATTTTAATTAAACCGCATTAAACGTAAAAATAAACGCTAAAACGAATTTAGAATTTTATGATAAACTTTACATTTTCGAGTCAAACAAATCGAACAAAGAAGAAATTATTCTTTCATTGTGCTCTCTTGAAAAAGATAAAAATTTTATTTTAATTTTAAAAGCTTTATAAAGTAGATAAGTTTTATAACTTTAGTAAAATAAAAAAATTATATGATGGAAATAAAGTAGAAAAGTTTATCAAGATAAATGTTTAAAAACATTTTCTTTATTACACAGAATATGAACAAGTTAAAATCATTCTTTATTTTCAAACACTTCTCAATAGTTTTTAAGACGTATATTTAATTAAGAAAACTAAAGCATCTTATCAAAAAAAATAATGCGTCAAGTTTTTATATCAAAACTTTTATCTCTTTTTTAAATCATGCTTCATTTTTTTTAGATCATAAAAATTTTTAAATATATTTTAATTAAACCGCATTAAACGTAAAAATAAACGCTAAAACGAATTTAGAATTTTATGATAAACTTTACATTTTCGAGTCAAACAAATCGAACAAAGAAGAAATTATTCTTTCATTGTGCTCTCTTGAAAAAGATAAAAATTTTATTTTAATTTTAAAAGCTTTATAAAGTAGATAAGTTTTATAACTTTAGTAATTTGAGTAAAATAAAAAAATAAAAATTATATGATGGAAATAAAGTAGAAAAGTTTATCAAGATAAATGTTTAAAAACATTTTCTTTATTACACAGAATATGAACAAGTTAAAATCATTCTTTATTTTCAAACACTTCTCAATAGTTTTTAAGACGTATATTTAATTAAGAAAACTAAAGCATCTTATCAAAAAAAATAATGCGTCAAGTTTTTATATCAAAACTTTTATCTCTTTTTTAAATCATGCTTCATTTTTTTTAGATCATAAAAATTTTTAAATATATTTTAATTAAACCGCATTAAACGTAAAAATAAACGCTAAAACGAATTTAGAATTTTATGATAAACTTTACATTTTCGAGTCAAACAAATCGAACAAAGAAGAAATTATTCTTTCATTGTGCTCTCTTGAAAAAGATAAAAATTTTATTTTAATTTTAAAAGCTTTATAAAGTAGATAAGTTTTATAACTTTAGTAAAATAAAAAAATTATATGATGGAAATAAAGTAGAAAAGTTTATCAAGATAAATGTTTAAAAACATTTTCTTTATTACACAGAATATGAACAAGTTAAAATCATTCTTTATTTTCAAACACTTCTCAATAGTTTTTAAGACGTATATTTAATTAAGAAAACTAAAGCATCTTATCAAAAAAAATAATGCGTCAAGTTTTTATATCAAAACTTTTATCTCTTTTTTAAATCATGCTTCATTTTTTTTAGATCATAAAAATTTTTAAATATATTTTAATTAAACCGCATTAAACGTAAAAATAAACGCTAAAACGAATTTAGAATTTTATGATAAACTTTACATTTTCGAGTCAAACAAATCGAACAAAGAAGAAATTATTCTTTCATTGTGCTCTCTTGAAAAAGATAAAAATTTTATTTTAATTTTAAAAGCTTTATAAAGTAGATAAGTTTTATAACTTTAGTAAAATAAAAAAATTATATGATGGAAATAAAGTAGAAAAGTTTATCAAGATAAATGTTTAAAAACATTTTCTTTATTACACAGAATATGAACAAGTTAAAATCATTCTTTATTTTCAAACACTTCTCAATAGTTTTTAAGACGTATATTTAATTAAGAAAACTAAAGCATCTTATCAAAAAAAATAATGCGTCAAGTTTTTATATCAAAACTTTTATCTCTTTTTTAAATCATGCTTCATTTTTTTTAGATCATAAAAATTTTTAAATATATTTTAATTAAACCGCATTAAACGTAAAAATAAACGCTAAAACGAATTTAGAATTTTATGATAAACTTTACATTTTCGAGTCAAACAAATCGAACAAAGAAGAAATTATTCTTTCATTGTGCTCTCTTGAAAAAGATAAAAATTTTATTTTAATTTTAAAAGCTTTATAAAGTAGATAAGTTTTATAACTTTAGTAAAATAAAAAAATTATATGATGGAAATAAAGTAGAAAAGTTTATCAAGATAAATGTTTAAAAACATTTTCTTTATTACACAGAATATGAACAAGTTAAAATCATTCTTTATTTTCAAACACTTCTCAATAGTTTTTAAGACGTATATTTAATTAAGAAAACTAAAGCATCTTATCAAAAAAAATAATGCGTCAAGTTTTTATATCAAAACTTTTATCTCTTTTTTAAATCATGCTTCATTTTTTTTAGATCATAAAAATTTTTAAATATATTTTAATTAAACCGCATTAAACGTAAAAATAAACGCTAAAACGAATTTAGAATTTTATGATAAACTTTACATTTTCGAGTCAAACAAATCGAACAAAGAAGAAATTATTCTTTCATTGTGCTCTCTTGAAAAAGATAAAAATTTTATTTTAATTTTAAAAGCTTTATAAAGTAGATAAGTTTTATAACTTTAGTAAAATAAAAAAATTATATGATGGAAATAAAGTAGAAAAGTTTATCAAGATAAATGTTTAAAAACATTTTCTTTATTACACAGAATATGAACAAGTTAAAATCATTCTTTATTTTCAAACACTTCTCAATAGTTTTTAAGACGTATATTTAATTAAGAAAACTAAAGCATCTTATCAAAAAAAATAATGCGTCAAGTTTTTATATCAAAACTTTTATCTCTTTTTTAAATCATGCTTCATTTTTTTTAGATCATAAAAATTTTTAAATATATTTTAATTAAACCGCATTAAACGTAAAAATAAACGCTAAAACGAATTTAGAATTTTATGATAAACTTTACATTTTCGAGTCAAACAAATCGAACAAAGAAGAAATTATTCTTTCATTGTGCTCTCTTGAAAAAGATAAAAATTTTATTTTAATTTTAAAAGCTTTATAAAGTAGATAAGTTTTATAACTTTAGTAAAATAAAAATTATATGATGGAAATAAAGTAGAAAAGTTTATCAAGATAAATGTTTAAAAACATTTTCTTTATTACAAAAGTCAGAATATGAACAAGTTAAAATCATTTTTTATTTTCAAACACTTCTCAATAGTTTTTAAGACGTATATTTAATTAAGAAAACTAAAGCATCTTATCAAAAAAAATAATGCGTCAAGTTTTTATATCAAAACTTTTATCTCTTTTTTAAATCATGCTTCATTTTTTTTAGATCATAAAAATTTTTAAATATATTTTAATTAAACCGCATTAAACGTAAAAATAAACGCTAAAACGAATTTAGAATTTTATGATAAACTTTACATTTTCGAGTCAAACAAATCGAACAAAGAAGAAATTATTCTTTCATTGTGCTCTCTTGAAAAAGATAAAAATTTTATTTTAATTTTAAAAGCTTTATAAAGTAGATAAGTTTTATAACTTTAGTAAAATAAAAATTATATGATGGAAATAAAGTAGAAAAGTTTATCAAGATAAATGTTTAAAAACATTTTCTTTATTACACAGAATATGAACAAGTTAAAATCATTCTTTATTTTCAAACACTTCTCAATAGTTTTTAAGACGTATATTTAATTAAGAAAACTAAAGCATCTTATCAAAAAAAATAATGCGTCAAGTTTTTATATCAAAACTTTTATCTCTTTTTTAAATCATGCTTCATTTTTTTTAGATCATAAAAATTTTTAAATATATTTTAATTAAACCGCATTAAACGTAAAAATAAACGCTAAAACGAATTTAGAATTTTATGATAAACTTTACATTTTCGAGTCAAACAAATCGAACAAAGAAGAAATTATTCTTTCATTGTGCTCTCTTGAAAAAGATAAAAATTTTATTTTAATTTTAAAAGCTTTATAAAGTAGATAAGTTTTATAACTTTAGTAAAATAAAAATTATATGATGGAAATAAAGTAGAAAAGTTTATCAAGATAAATGTTTAAAAACATTTTCTTTATTACACAGAATATGAACAAGTTAAAATCATTCTTTATTTTCAAACACTTCTCAATAGTTTTTAAGACGTATATTTAATTAAGAAAACTAAAGCATCTTATCAAAAAAAATAATGCGTCAAGTTTTTATATCAAAACTTTTATCTCTTTTTTAAATCATGCTTCATTTTTTTAGATCATAAAAATTTTTAAATATATTTTAATTAAACCGCATTAAACGTAAAAATAAACGCTAAAACGAATTTAGAATTTTATGATAAACTTTACATTTTCGAGTCAAACAAATCGAACAAAGAAGAAATTATTCTTTCATTGTGCTCTCTTGAAAAAGATAAAAATTTTATTTTAATTTTAAAAGCTTTATAAAGTAGATAAGTTTTATAACTTTAGTAAAATAAAAATTATATGATGGAAATAAAGTAGAAAAGTTTATCAAGATAAATGTTTAAAAACATTTTCTTTATTACACAGAATATGAACAAGTTAAAATCATTCTTTATTTTCAAACACTTCTCAATAGTTTTTAAGACGTATATTTAATTAAGAAAACTAAAGCATCTTATCAAAAAAAATAATGCGTCAAGTTTTTATATCAAAACTTTTATCTCTTTTTTAAATCATGCTTCATTTTTTTTAGATCATAAAAATTTTTAAATATATTTTAATTAAACCGCATTAAACGTAAAAATAAACGCTAAAACGAATTTAGAATTTTATGATAAACTTTACATTTTCGAGTCAAACAAATCGAACAAAGAAGAAATTATTCTTTCATTGTGCTCTCTTGAAAAAGATAAAAATTTTATTTTAATTTTAAAAGCTTTATAAAGTAGATAAGTTTTATAACTTTAGTAAAAAAATAAAAAAATATTATATGATGGAAATAAAGTAGAAAATTTATCAAGATAAATGTTTAAAAACATTTTCTTTATTACACAGAATATGAACAAGTTAAAATCATTCTTTATTTTCAAACACTTCTCAATAGTTTTTAAGACGTATATTTAATTAAGAAAACTAAAGCATCTTATCAAAAAAAATAATGCGTCAAGTTTTTATATCAAAACTTTTATCTCTTTTTTAAATCATGCTTCATTTTTTTTAGATCATAAAAATTTTTAAATATATTTTAATTAAACCGCATTAAACGTAAAAATAAACGCTAAAACGAATTTAGAATTTTATGATAAACTTTACATTTTCGAGTCAAACAAATCGAACAAAGAAGAAATTATTCTTTCATTGTGCTCTCTTGAAAAAGATAAAAATTTTATTTTAATTTTAAAAGCTTTATAAAGTAGATAAGTTTTATAACTTTAGTAAAGTAAAATAAAAAAATAAAAATTATATGATGGAAATAAAGTAGAAAATTTATCAAGATAAATGTTTAAAAACATTTTCTTTATTACAAAAGTCAGAATATGAACAAGTTAAAATCATTCTTTATTTTCAAACACTTCTCAATAGTTTTTAAGACGTATATTTAATTAAGAAAACTAAAGCATCTTATCAAAAAAAATAATGCGTCAAGTTTTTATATCAAAACTTTTATCTCTTTTTTAAATCATGCTTCATTTTTTTTAGATCATAAAAATTTTTAAATATATTTTAATTAAACCGCATTAAACGTAAAAATAAACGCTAAAACGAATTTAGAATTTTATGATAAACTTTACATTTTCGAGTCAAACAAATCGAACAAAGAAGAAATTATTCTTTCATTGTGCTCTCTTGAAAAAGATAAAAATTTTATTTTAATTTTAAAAGCTTTATAAAGTAGATAAGTTTTATAACTTTAGTAAAGTAAAATAAAAAAATATTATATGATGGAAATAAAGTAGAAAATTTATCAAGATAAATGTTTAAAAACATTTTCTTTATTACACAGAATATGAACAAGTTAAAATCATTCTTTATTTTCAAACACTTCTCAATAGTTTTTAAGACGTATATTTAATTAAGAAAACTAAAGCATCTTATCAAAAAAAATAATGCGTCAAGTTTTTATATCAAAACTTTTATCTCTTTTTTAAATCATGCTTCATTTTTTTTAGATCATAAAAATTTTTAAATATATTTTAATTAAACCGCATTAAACGTAAAAATAAACGCTAAAACGAATTTAGAATTTTATGATAAACTTTACATTTTCGAGTCAAACAAATCGAACAAAGAAGAAATTATTCTTTCATTGTGCTCTCTTGAAAAAGATAAAAATTTTATTTTAATTTTAAAAGCTTTATAAAGTAGATAAGTTTTATAACTTTAGTAAAGTAAAATAAAAAAATATTATATGATGGAAATAAAGTAGAAACATTTATCAAGATAAATGTTTAAAAACATTTTCTTTATTACACAGAATATGAACAAGTTAAAATCATTCTTTATTTTCAAACACTTCTCAATAGTTTTTAAGACGTATATTTAATTAAGAAAACTAAAGCATCTTATCAAAAAAAATAATGCGTCAAGTTTTTATATCAAAACTTTTATCTCTTTTTTAAATCATGCTTCATTTTTTTTAGATCATAAAAATTTTTAAATATATTTTAATTAAACCGCATTAAACGTAAAAATAAACGCTAAAACGAATTTAGAATTTTATGATAAACTTTACATTTTCGAGTCAAACAAATCGAACAAAGAAGAAATTATTCTTTCATTGTGCTCTCTTGAAAAAGATAAAAATTTTATTTTAATTTTAAAAGCTTTATAAAGTAGATAAGTTTTATAACTTTAGTAAAGTAAAATAAAAAAATAAAAATTATATGATGGAAATAAAGTAGAAAATTTATCAAGATAAATGTTTAAAAACATTTTCTTTATTACACAGAATATGAACAAGTTAAAATCATTCTTTATTTTCAAACACTTCTCAATAGTTTTTAAGACGTATATTTAATTAAGAAAACTAAAGCATCTTATCAAAAAAAATAATGCGTCAAGTTTTTATATCAAAACTTTTATCTCTTTTTTAAATCATGCTTCATTTTTTTAGATCATAAAAATTTTTAAATATATTTTAATTAAACCGCATTAAACGTAAAAATAAACGCTAAAACGAATTTAGAATTTTATGATAAACTTTACATTTTCGAGTCAAACAAATCGAACAAAGAAGAAATTATTCTTTCATTGTGCTCTCTTGAAAAAGATAAAAATTTTATTTTAATTTTAAAAGCTTTATAAAGTAGATAAGTTTTATAACTTTAGTAAAGTAAAATAAAAAAATAAAAATTATATGATGGAAATAAAGTAGAAACATTTATCAAGATAAATGTTTAAAAACATTTTCTTTATTACACAGAATATGAACAAGTTAAAATCATTCTTTATTTTCAAACACTTCTCAATAGTTTTTAAGACGTATATTTAATTAAGAAAACTAAAGCATCTTATCAAAAAAAATAATGCGTCAAGTTTTTATATCAAAACTTTTATCTCTTTTTTAAATCATGCTTCATTTTTTTAGATCATAAAAATTTTTAAATATATTTTAATTAAACCGCATTAAACGTAAAAATAAACGCTAAAACGAATTTAGAATTTTATGATAAACTTTACATTTTCGAGTCAAACAAATCGAACAAAGAAGAAATTATTCTTTCATTGTGCTCTCTTGAAAAAGATAAAAATTTTATTTTAATTTTAAAAGCTTTATAAAGTAGATAAGTTTTATAACTTTAGTAAAGTAAAATAAAAAAATAAAAATTATATGATGGAAATAAAGTAGAAACATTTATCAAGATAAATGTTTAAAAACATTTTCTTTATTACACAGAATATGAACAAGTTAAAATCATTCTTTATTTTCAAACACTTCTCAATAGTTTTTAAGACGTATATTTAATTAAGAAAACTAAAGCATCTTATCAAAAAAAATAATGCGTCAAGTTTTTATATCAAAACTTTTATCTCTTTTTTAAATCATGCTTCATTTTTTTAGATCATAAAAATTTTTAAATATATTTTAATTAAACCGCATTAAACGTAAAAATAAACGCTAAAACGAATTTAGAATTTTATGATAAACTTTACATTTTCGAGTCAAACAAATCGAACAAAGAAGAAATTATTCTTTCATTGTGCTCTCTTGAAAAAGATAAAAATTTTATTTTAATTTTAAAAGCTTTATAAAGTAGATAAGTTTTATAACTTTAGTAAAGTAAAATAAAAAAATAAAAATTATATGATGGAAATAAAGTAGAAACATTTATCAAGATAAATGTTTAAAAACATTTTCTTTATTACACAGAATATGAACAAGTTAAAATCATTCTTTATTTTCAAACACTTCTCAATAGTTTTTAAGACGTATATTTAATTAAGAAAACTAAAGCATCTTATCAAAAAAAATAATGCGTCAAGTTTTTATATCAAAACTTTTATCTCTTTTTTAAATCATGCTTCATTTTTTTTAGATCATAAAAATTTTTAAATATATTTTAATTAAACCGCATTAAACGTAAAAATAAACGCTAAAACGAATTTAGAATTTTATGATAAACTTTACATTTTCGAGTCAAACAAATCGAACAAAGAAGAAATTATTCTTTCATTGTGCTCTCTTGAAAAAGATAAAAATTTTATTTTAATTTTAAAAGCTTTATAAAGTAGATAAGTTTTATAACTTTAGTAAAGTAAAATAAAAAAATAAAAATTATATGATGGAAATAAAGTAGAAACATTTATCAAGATAAATGTTTAAAAACATTTTCTTTATTACACAGAATATGAACAAGTTAAAATCATTCTTTATTTTCAAACACTTCTCAATAGTTTTTAAGACGTATATTTAATTAAGAAAACTAAAGCATCTTATCAAAAAAAATAATGCGTCAAGTTTTTATATCAAAACTTTTATCTCTTTTTTAAATCATGCTTCATTTTTTTAGATCATAAAAATTTTTAAATATATTTTAATTAAACCGCATTAAACGTAAAAATAAACGCTAAAACGAATTTAGAATTTTATGATAAACTTTACATTTTCGAGTCAAACAAATCGAACAAAGAAGAAATTATTCTTTCATTGTGCTCTCTTGAAAAAGATAAAAATTTTATTTTAATTTTAAAAGCTTTATAAAGTAGATAAGTTTTATAACTTTAGTAAAGTATAAAAAAATAAAAATTATATGATGGAAATAAAGTAGAAAAGTTTATCAAGATAAATGTTTAAAAACATTTTCTTTATTACACAGAATATGAACAAGTTAAAATCATTCTTTATTTTCAAACACTTCTCAATAGTTTTTAAGACGTATATTTAATTAAGAAAACTAAAGCATCTTATCAAAAAAAATAATGCGTCAAGTTTTTATATCAAAACTTTTATCTCTTTTTTAAATCATGCTTCATTTTTTTAGATCATAAAAATTTTTAAATATATTTTAATTAAACCGCATTAAACGTAAAAATAAACGCTAAAACGAATTTAGAATTTTATGATAAACTTTACATTTTCGAGTCAAACAAATCGAACAAAGAAGAAATTATTCTTTCATTGTGCTCTCTTGAAAAAGATAAAAATTTTATTTTAATTTTAAAAGCTTTATAAAGTAGATAAGTTTTATAACTTTAGTAAAGTAAAATAAAAAAATTTATATGATGGAAATAAAGTAGAAACATTTATCAAGATAAATGTTTAAAAACATTTTCTTTATTACACAGAATATGAACAAGTTAAAATCATTCTTTATTTTCAAACACTTCTCAATAGTTTTTAAGACGTATATTTAATTAAGAAAACTAAAGCATCTTATCAAAAAAAATAATGCGTCAAGTTTTTATATCAAAACTTTTATCTCTTTTTTAAATCATGCTTCATTTTTTTTAGATCATAAAAATTTTTAAATATATTTTAATTAAACCGCATTAAACGTAAAAATAAACGCTAAAACGAATTTAGAATTTTATGATAAACTTTACATTTTCGAGTCAAACAAATCGAACAAAGAAGAAATTATTCTTTCATTGTGCTCTCTTGAAAAAGATAAAAATTTTATTTTAATTTTAAAAGCTTTATAAAGTAGATAAGTTTTATAACTTTAGTAAAATAAAAATTTTTTAATTAATCAAATTTAATTTAAGCATTTGCTAACCAACGAGAGTCCTACTCGCTATATAATCCTATTTTTTGTTTAAGCTTTTACCCTTTTTTATTTTTAATTTTTTTTTAAATATTTTTACTTTAGCTTTTCATTAAAGCTATATATAAATTTTAAAAATTGAAATTGGCAGATATTTTTATTTATTAAATTTGAGATAATAATAATAATAATATACTTAAATGTTTAAGTGCTTACTTCCAATGGACTTTCAACCAAGTACCTGCTTCTATTTTTTTACGAGAATAAACGATGTGATTTTTTTAATTTTTGGTAATTATCACTAATTTTTATCTTCAGTACTTGATTAAATATTATATTATAACTCTATTTTCAGCTATTAAGAGCTATTTTCATCCTTCATGTTCTTTGTTTTTTAATTTTTTTAATTTTTTTTGTCTTATCATTATCATGAAAAATGCTTCACTTATTTCATTTTAATACATCTTCGATATATTTTTTCTTTATATTTTCTGAAATTCTTTTTGTTAGTAATTATTTTCTCTTTTTTTAAAATTTGGTCTATCTGCTCGTTTTATTTAATTTATTTATCACTTAATTTAGCTTTTTTGTGTTTTTTATAATCATATTTATATCTTGACTTATTATTGATTGTGATTGGTAAAACATTTGCTGATCTTCTTCTAAATTATTTTAGATTAGTTATCAAAGAAGTATTAATACCTCATTATTTCAATCATCAATTATTATTAAATTTTTTGCCTTTTCTCCTTAATTGTTATTTCATACTTTTAGATTATTTTATTAATTTTATCTAGACTGACTTATGAGTTTTTTATTAGCTTCATTCTTATGTTTTATATCTTATCAGATTTGATAAAAGCTTTGCCTTTAGATAAAAAACTAATTTCTCTTTTTGTTATTGAATATTTTAAATTTCTTATGCCGCTTTTCTTTATAAGTTCCTAACTAAGTTCTTTAAGTGGCGAGCAGATAACTCCATTTGATATTAGCATAATTAAGTTTATCTATTTCGATTTCTAATTATAGTAATTAATTATATAAACTTTCTACCTTCTGCATACTAGCTAATTTATTCTCTTACAATTTACTAAAACAAACTTAAGCTCTAATAAATTAGGTTTTAAGTTAGAAAAATACAAAATTTACATAGTTAATATAAATAACCAATTTAGCTTTATAACTTAAATTAAACTGGTACTTTAATTAAAAACTGATATCAGATCACTGAAAGCAATTCTTTCCCGTTCCAAGGAAGTAGAGCCTAAAACACACCAAAAACTACGAGAATTTGAAGAAACTGCAGAAAAAGATTCACGCTGAAATTACACCATCCTTGGAGGAGAAAGCTAGTAATAAGCGAAGACTGTTTTACATCAGGAGATCACGAATTTTAATGCTTCTGATCATATGAGTATAAATTATCTAATCCAAGTTATATTAAAGTTCCAGGAAGAGGTTAAGAAACTCCAAAAAGAGAATACAATGCTGACGGAAAGATAAAAAATAGACTCAAAAATACTTTGGATTTGATAATGGCTAAATAGGAGAAGGAGATTGACATCATATGAAGCTATCATCGAGTCAGACAAACTCCTAGTTAGAAGAAATTTAGAAGTAGAATGAAAAAATCGAATCCAAATTTACGAGCTAAAAAGAAATAATAAGCTAACGGTTTCTTTAGTATAACGAAAGGGAACTAGAATAAAATGAAATGGAATAAATTCAAACATATAAATTCCAAAAAGAAAAAAATGCTAATATTGTCTTTAGGAAGAAAATATATAGTCAATACTGGAAGAAATGTATGTTAGATAAAAAAAACTATACTGCAAAATGTTCGGAGAAATATACAGAAAAAAGGAAATAAAGAAATAATAAGACTAATGTTATCAGAACCTGGAGGTAGGAGACATCAGGAACTAAAGTAAATGAAGAGAAAATTGGGTTTACGAATTTACTTTAATTGGCAGATGTGTTATTAGCTGCTAATCAATCTATAATAAAAAAATAAATATTTTAATATCCTTTTTGAAATTTAATAAATTAATAAAATAAATAATTTTTTTTTATTTGCTAATATCTTAGTTAATTTAATATTGTTTACAATTTTATAAATTTATCTAATTAGTGAAAGCTTAGTAAGAATAAGAGAAAAAAAGTTAAATGCAATAACTTTATTGCATTTAGCTTTAATAAAATTAGACACTGCTTTTATTTAAAAATTTAATTTTAATCTTAATTCTCAATAAAAATTATTTAAATTTACTCTCACATTTCAAACGTTCCCTTTATTTCTTTCTCTTAATTTCCCTAATATCTTTACTTATTTGTTTAGAAGGATTCAAATTAAGGTTGACTTATTTCATCTTATGATATTTTATCTTTAGTTTGATCAACTAAAATTAAATCATTTCTTTAAGTTACTTTGGTTGTTATCATTTGTTCAAGTTACAAGTTGCTTTCATTTCTAATATCTTAATTCTATTGGTTTTACTCTAAAAATTCTTACTAAACTTTAGTTTTCTGCTATTTTTTTAATTTCCATTAAATATATGAATCTCTTATTAGTAAAATTATCGAAATTACTAAAGTTAATATTGTGTAAAGACAACAAATAAATACTATCAATTTACCTATATTTTAAGCTTCTTTTAGTTTATCTCCAGCTAATATTTTATCACTATTTGCATTATAATAAAAATTTAGAGAATAAGATATTATTAGCACTACTTCTCCTATTATTTCCTAAACGAATAATAGAACCCTTGTATAAGGCCTACAAATAATCTAGTAAAAAGCTAAACCAGACAATTTATCAGATACATCGTAATTTAGAGTATTTAGCACTCTACAAGTAAAACAGCTGCAAAAGAAAGGAAAAATCTTCTAACCAAAAAGAAAGTTTATACCATTACTTATAACTTAGTATTTTACTTTATTTACTCAAAGTATATCACATACTTTTCGTTCATTTCTTCTAACTCTTTGTTCACTTATTCCTAATTAGTAAATTCTTATTTAAGTTTATAATATTTGATGCATATTTGATAGTTTTAGAAAATATAGTATAGTTGAATGTTCTAAATTAAAAACTTACTAAAATAACTACAGCTAGGAAAGAATTAAAGCCAGTATACCAATCACTCATACTAAAGTGATATAACTATAGCATAACTGCATTTGCTATTTGAATAGACTTTAAGTTATATATCATTGAAATATATTTCTTGTTTGTAAACTTAGTTCTCAATTATTCTATTTTATCTTTCCATTTCAATTTTCTTATTACAATAAGAATGAAATCTATTAAGTAAAGCATTAATAAAATAAGGAAAGCACTTATTAAATAAGCTATTAAGGTATAACTCTAAAAGTTCATTAAAATGTAAATTTCTTTATCTACTTCTATCTTCTTAGAATCTAAGTCAAGGCTTAGAAAATCGTTGTTGTTAATACAGGATATAGGATCGTTACCATTAAAGTTTATGTAATAATATGCATTTAAATTGTCTGTTCTTTTAACATCTACAAAAGCATTCATTAAAATAAGTTAAGTAACAAGAACTGCTGATAAAAATTATGCTTAACCTGATTAAAATTAAGATATACTAATAATAGAAGAAACAGCTATTATTGCATATCCGGCAAAATTAGTATAAATTTGTATTTAAGAAATTATATTTGTACTATAAATAAACTATTTTTCATAAGTAAATATATTAAAATCGTCTAGACTGCTATAGAGATTTAAGTCATTGCCAGCAATTATAGAAATTTAGGAATTTTGATCAAAATTTAATCATTTTGTATCTTGACTTACCTTTGTTACGAAAACATTATTGAGTTAAGAGTGAGTTAAAGCAAATATAAATTATCTACTTTAAGTTAGAGAAAATCCTACGAATACTCAAGAATCACTTATTAATCTGATTTGTATATCATATCGTTATGGAGTATTATTATAAGTTATTATAGAACTAAAATTAGATTTTTAGTTTTAAAAATCTTAAGTTAAAGTTAACTATAGATAATTTTAAACATTAATTCAAATTTAACTATAAGCTCCAAAATTATTTATTGGTTGCTTGTTTAAATCAAACTTTAATCAAGTTGTAATGCTTAAATTAGTTTGATTTGAAGGATCATAGCCATAATTTTAATTTTTTTTTCAATTTTAACTCTAGTTTCCTGTCTAATAGGTAGGTTGGTCTGGAACTTAAATATAGAAAAAATCTGGATCGGCCTAATAAATTAAAAGCATTAAAATGCTGAGCATGAAGTACTTTACCATTTCTTTAATCTTAAATTATATTAAATATATAAAGAGATAATTAAAATAATTGAATGCTTCTTTTATAATTATCTAAAACTTCAACCTATTAAGTTATTAATTTTATCCTAATTAATATACCCAATTATCCTAATTTATTGATTTAGACATTTATAAATATTTATAAAATTTATTAATAATCTAGGATTACTTTGAAGGAAATTAATTTTCTTTTTATATAAATAAAGAAAAAATAGTTTCTAATGTTTAATCTTTAGACTCTTAGTTTCTTTTTAAGTTGAATAAGTTTAGTGGTTTATAGACTAAATTAAAAAAAATAATATCTGCTTTTATTTTATTTATCTTATTCTTTTTTCTTAAGAATGATTTTTAAGTTTGATAAAGCTTCTATTTGAAGATTTAAGAAAGAAGAAATTAAAGCCTATTGTAATTATGATGATTTTAAAAGAACATAAGAATTGAATTATGTTTATTAACTAAAGCTTATAATTTTTATTAATTTAATAAGTTTCTAATTTAAATCATTAAATTAATAATTATTTATCTTTATCTAAACTTCAGTCTCTCTTCCTCTTTATATCATATGATTATCTTTTTAAACTTTTTTTTCTTAAGTTTTGAAGTTGATGGTGATTTAAGTTTCTACTTTAGTTGATAATTAGTTTGTTTTAAATAAACTAAATGATTAGATATCTTGAAGTAAATTTAATTAAATAAAGATTTAAAAATAATAAAGGTAGATATTATAATAAGCCATATAGTAATTATTTAGTGATTATATATAAATAAGCTATAATAATAATAGATTAACGTGGAGTCACCTTTGTTTGGTTTTCCACGAATTAAATATAATAATTAATACTCTTTTGTAGTTTATCTAAGATAAGTTTGTATTTATTATCTAACTAGTTATTCTATTTTCTTTTCTATATTATTTATTAGCATCTATCTCTTCTTAACTTCTTACTTTTAATTATTTTATTTAAATTTGCTTATAATCTTCCTTTAGTCTAAATCATTTCTTCTAAACTTGCTTCTATTTAGTCTTTTTTAAGTTATCTAAAATAATGAAATATCACATCCCATATATCTCTTTATAGAATCTACAGACAAAATTTAATCTCTAAGCATTCTATTCTTCAAGCATATAAACCTATTCTTTTAGATTGTAATTAATAATCTTATTAAGAAAGAAAAATTTGTGATACTAAGAATTTCTATATTAAACTAATTTTTCTTATAACGATAAAGTTTATTTTCAAGCATTTTTAGTTTAATTTAGATATATATGCATGATAATCCTAGATATTACTATTAATACCATCAAATTTAATTTCAGAGTCTGCAAAAAATTGAATCACCCTTACTTTTTTTAATTTTTATGAAGATATAAATATTATTATAAATATAACTATTTTTAAATTTAATATATATCCTTCTCTAATTTCAAAAAGTAATAAATCCATTTATTTCTTTATGCAAACAAATAAATACAAAGAATAAATAAAAAAAGAGAACTATAGATACCAGGAGTAAATTTTATTTATTTATTTATCCTGCTACTTGATTATCATTCAGAGAGATCTAGGCAGTTTATTAAAATAAATTTAAAAGAAATATTAATTTTAAAAGATGACTTTATAATTTCTTTTAGATACTTTTGAATCTATTTACTACAAACAAAGCTATTCATTTTTAAAGCAATGAACTTTAAATAATTCTCAATTCTTTCATTATTAAATTAAATCTAATTTCATACTCTTTTATCATTCGTATTATTTTCAGAGATAGTCTTTTAATATTTTTATGATAATTAAAGGAATATTTCAAAATTCTGTCTCTAAGACTTTAATACTTAGAAGATTATTTTTATTTATAAAATTACTAACTTGAATCCAAACACATTCTATGCATTCCTAGTTATTTTTTATTTTTAAGATCCAACAATTTTCATATGTTCACTTTTGAGTGTTAAAAATCTTTAAAAAAATTATTTAAACTGACTAAAATAGAAAATTGCATCTAAATGTAGCTTGAGAGAAATAAGCATACTTTTAAAAATAGATCTAGAATAGTTCTCCATAAAAAGAGATGAAATTTCATTTAGGAGCAATATTTTAAATAAATTTTTTAAGAGAAACAAAAATTATATAAAGGAATACAAGTTCAATCAGGAGTATCTATACGATAAAAATGCATATAGATTCATTTAAAACTGTATTTGAAAGCTCTCTAAAAGACAAAGATAAAAATATTACTAACACTTGCCTAACGATATTTTTCTTGCTAAATTAACTATTAATTTTCATTATAAAAACACTAAATAGATGATTTTTATTTATTTTTTATTTCACTACTTCAAATATAAAATAGACTCTGAATTATTAGAAATATTTAATTTTTAAATAACTAGGAATAGTAAAAAATTTCTAGATTAACGAAAGTTAAAAATATCCTAAGTAATTAATTTTATTCTCTATAGATTTGTATAATTTAAAATAGATAGAATATGAATCTAAATAATTAAACATTTTCCTATAAAATTATTACTAAATATAGTTTCCTTTTAACTACTTTTAATTTAGATAGAGCTAAATTGAGTTTATAAAGGAAAATAATATTAATAGGTTAAATTTCTTTAGTTTTACTTAAATATAATAAAAGCTAGAAATAATTAGTAAGTAATAATAGTTTTTAATAATTGAGATGAATATTATAATATTTAGTATTTTTCATAAAACTAAAGGCTATATTTAATTATCTATCTATATCCTTTTATTATTCTATAGCAAGGCTTAATATAGTCTTATGCTTACTTCAGTACATCTATTCTTAAAATTTAAGTTTCTTACTTTTTTACTTAGTTTATGAATTTTAACTTTCTTAAAATCTAAAAGTTATGCATATCTGATTTTGATGATTACAGTAATAGAAATGTTTATTTACTAACCTAATGCAACTATAAATTAAAATATTAAGATAGCTTTATGAATCAGGATTTTCATACTGATTAAAGAAAAACTAAATAAAAAGCAAATTTAAAATTAAAGTGAATATATCTTAATAAGCCTTAACATTATAATATTTATCATTATCTCCTTTATATTTAGAAGACTCTATTTACATTTATCTAAGAAATTTACTTCATTTAATACTATTACAAAGAACACATTAAATAATGTCAATCAAAAGCATTTGCAATATAAAGTATGTCAATATTAATATACAAGCTTGAAATAAACTTGCTTTATAAATATCATTCTTAATGTAGTTTATAATTAAAAAAGAAATGTAAAGTTAATTATTTCTCTATTAGAGTTATTAATAACTAGGCTGAAAATAAATTAATAGCATTTATTATATATCTTAATGAAATAAGTACTATAAATCAGAAAGGTGTGTCTTGCAATTTGCTTTACGTAAATATTAGTAATAATAACTAATAAATGAAGACTTTTGTTCAAGCAATTTAAAAGAATAGTTATTCAATAGATAAGAGTCTTATTGTTTTATTAAGATAGGCTTAAAATATTACAGAAGATGAATAGTTATGCAATAAAAATAAAAAAATAGTTAATTAATGAAAATAAAGACCTTTCTTGATATAAGGATAAGAGGTACTAATAATCCTATCTTAAATTATACAAATAATAAGTCTTTATGACTTATTTACCCTTTTAAATTGAAAATGGAGTCTATTTTATAAAATAATTTAATCTAGTTAAGCTAGGAAATAGTTAATAAAACTCTAATAAATGTATAATTGAAAGTATTAATATTTATAGCAATTTATTAGTGGGAAAGAATATTTAATTTATTATTTAGGAAAGAAAAGAAATTAAATTTTAGATATTATCTGAAGAATTATTAATTGAAATATGAGCAATTACTAGAAAATTAATTTTAGAAATAAAAATATATATCTAAATTGTTTGATTCTCTATTTTAATTAAATAGGAAATACCTATTAATTTCATTTAACTATTTTAGAGATTAGAACTGATATTATTTGCAGTAAAAATACCAGAATTATTCACACAAATAGCTTCAAAATTCTAAAAGCGCTTCAACAAAATGAAAATTACTAAAATTTCTATGAAATACAATTAGGACTAGATAAAAGATTTTAAATCTAAATTAAATATGCTCAAAAAGTAACTAGGGATTGTGAGGATAAATAAGTATTTGGATATTAATTTTAAAAGTGATGCTTTAAAATTGTAGAAAATTCATATACAAGCGATGTATTATAATTAATAAACAACTTTTAAGATAAATATTAGTATAAGATAACTATATAACTTGGTATTATTTAGATGCTTAATATTAATAACCTTTAAAATTATTTTTATCTCTTAAATTCTTATAAAATATTAATTTGCTTATCTAATAAAGTAAAGATATAAATCATTCAATTGAGTTTATCAGATAAAAAGTAACTATAATTAACTAAAAAAAACAAAGATATAAAACTACTTATTCTTATTATTCTACATTTTATATGGTTCAGTCGATAATAAACATTCTAATTATCTTCTAAAATATTCTAATGAAATAAGATTTTTGCTTAAGCTAATTTTTTGAGTAATAAAGTTTATTTATAATTATTCAAAGAAAGTATATTTATTAAATAGCTCTATAAATCATTTCTATTCCTACTTAATTATATCTTTATTATTTGTCTTCTAAAACTGATACAATTTACCTAGACATTGAATATTCAGTTTACTTAAAAAAATAGATAAAAGTTAGCTTGGTTTAGTAAAGAGTAACATGAGATAGATATTAAAGAATATAAATAATAAAGATTAAGGAAATGCAATAGATATTAATTAAAGATAGTTATATAAATAACTACTTTATCATCCTAAATCTAAAATATTCTTTTTCATATCATTTAAAAGCTTACTATATTGATTATTTATTAATAAACCCTATAATAATAATATACTTAAAGTTATTAAGGTTTTGCATTTCCTGGAATTTCGACCAGTTCCTGTGAACATTTTTTTAAACGTGGGTGTGTTCCACGACCTTTTTTGAAAGTGGGAGGTTACCACTATAAACTTCCAAGTGTCTTGCGAAGAGTTTTTATTTATAAATCCCAGTTTGCGTTATCCATAGTTTGTTAAGTTGTCTTCATGTTCTTTTCTGCTCTTGTTCGTTTATTCTCTTTCATTATCAGCAGTTTCTTAATAAATGATTATTTGATTTGCAATATCAGCACAGTTTATTTTCTCGTTTTTATTTCGTTCTTTTTATCGATAGTTTATTTTCTATTTTTTCTAATCTTTAAATGAAGTTCATATCGATCATTTCTTTTCCTGGATTTTATTCTACTTTTGAGTATATTGGTGTTTTTCTATTTTTATTTTCGTGTCATATTTAAAGTTTTATTGTGACTAAGTTCAGAGTTGTTCTTCCGTTATCAAATTGCTTTGAATGAGCTGTCTTCTGAGTATTAATAATTCGTTGTTTTAATCCTCTATGCTATTCATTAATTTCCTTATTTTTCTCCTTAGTTATAAGCTATTTCTTCATACTTTGAAATTAATTTTTGTCATTTGATCTAATTAAATTTAAAGTTTTTGATCAGCTTCATTCTTAGGTTATCTTATCTCTATAGGTCCTACCATCACTTTACCTTCTGATGACGAACTTGACTCCTCTCATTGCTATTGTTTTTTCTAAATTTCTTTTACCGCTTTTCTCTTTAGATTTTTAAGTTAATTCTTTGAGAGTCGAAGAGATTAATCCCTTTTTTTTAATAAACCCTATATTTATATATTCTGTAGTAGTTATAGCAGTTAAGTTCTTCATTTAGCCAAGAAGAAATTTAAAATATTAGTTAGGATTATAAAAAGTAAAGTTTAGTAGAATCTAAGAATCTAATATTGCTTAATCTTATTAAATTCCCTTTTAAAGTTAGTTTGAATTAGTATTTATTATTTAGTATGATTTATCTTTTATATTTTCATGCAGTTTCTGGAATTATATAGTTATTTATTTACTATATAATAATAGTTTTCTTACAAAAAAAAGATGTTAAGCAAGCAGTAGAAAATTGAAGCAAAGAAAGCCAGAAAGCTTGCACAAAAGCAAATAGAACATCAAATAAAAGAACTTACCGACCCTGACTCTCCTCCATTGGTAAAAGGAAAGCGCCTTGAAGGGAATACTAAGGAGCAGGAATCTGATACAATCGAATCATTAAGCAATCAAATTTGACTTATGAAGAAAATTTCTAAAAGCAGGATGAGGTAATATTTAATCTCGCGGAAAAGATAAGGGAACTCCTAAATACAATTGAAGAACTTAATTAGGAAACAAACTGTTTAAGGAATCAACTGATACAAAGTCGAGTAGTGACTAAAGAACAACTCTTACTATAATCCTAATCTAGATCTAACAAAGTTGACAGAATGGACATTGAATAAGAATAAAAAACATAGAACTAATAGAATTAATAAGAATTGAAATAAGAATAGAATCTAATAGCTAGAATAGAAAAGATAGAGAGCCACTTATATCCAGAATTCAAGCCTTAAATCACCAAATATAGAAGATGCAGGTTCTACCATTCAAATAACCATTTACTGAAGACTTGCCAAAGCTTTAAGTAACTAAAGAGAAAGGAAGATCAAAAGACGTGAAGATAACTTACAAGACTATACGTAACTCCATAAGGAGTATTCAAGAAGAAGATTTCCAACAGAACAAGAAGATTATCATAGTGGTTACCTCCCACTTAAAAAACTTGGTCGTGGTTTCCACCACGTTTAAAAACTGGCAGCGAGAACCTGGTTTAGATTCCAGGGAAAGCAAACTTTTTTTGACTTTTAGTTTACTATATATATATAATAATAGTTTTCTTCAGAAAATATTTGAAGATAAAAATGTATATATGACTAGTTATTTGATAGCATTTAACGATATAGGTAGTTTGTGAAGGAAAATAGATAAACTTAATAATTTTATAATTATAAATATACTTAAGGACTATAATACTAATAAACCTTCATTAGTTAAAGAACATTTAACTTGCTAATTTAGCTATCACTTCCTATTTTAAAAGAGATAAAACTTACTCTTATTACATTTTTCTAGTAGATATCATTAAGATTTTAAAATCGTTATCAAAGGGAAAATTCATTTAAATAAAAAGAGAAAACAAAGAATAAAGTATTTTGAAAATTATTAATAGTTAAAATACTAAAAGATAAATCATATGTTCCAATTATTAAATAAAATACTCAATCTAAATTAACTAAAATTCATATAAGTAAAGTACTAACATGAGAATAAACTTAACAAAAAGTTTATAAACCTAAATCTTCTAGGCAATTAATAAATTCATATATAATGTAAATAATTAAATTTATATATCAGCATTTCTACATCATTATCGCTTAATTAAAGAAAGGAACTTAAACTTAGAATAACTTAGATATATGAATTTATTCCTTTAAATCTCTTAATTAGTTTTTTTTTATTTTTGAATAAACTAGAAATAAAAAGGTTTTGATTTAGCTTTAATTTTTTTAAATAGTAAGGCTAAATCAAAAAATGATGAAGCATGATTAAGATAATTCTCTTAATGATGATTATTAGAAGTATAAAGTAATTAATTAAATTTAAAATATCTCAATTAAGCAATGGTTAAAATTCCTTTTAATAAACATATTAAATTAAGTTTTCATTAAGAGGATAATGACTTAGTTATTTTACCCATTGACCAAAAATACTTGCTGCTATATAAATTATTTTTTCTATTTAAGCTGTCTAAAAGATTAAAGTTCATATACAAACTAAATAATTAACTATAACCATAAATATATCAATTTCTTCTTACGTAGATATTTTATTATATAAACCTTGAAATGCTTTTAAGTATTATAATTTTAAGAGCTGCTTTATAAAAGAAAATAGTTAAAAAGATAAATATATAATGTAAAAAGAGTTCAGTGGAAAAATAGTTATTTTATTTTAAATTTTATCTTTCCTTTAGTACTTTATTATTAAAAATGCTGGCTTAATATTACTTTTAACTATTGCTCTATTTATTCTATATAAAATTTTATTTTTTTCATAAAAGAAAAAATTTAAATTTTCATATAAATAAATATGATTATAGAGCATAGCACCTCATTAGCGCAGTTCTTTCAATATTAATATTTAATATTTAAAAATGTGTTCTCATACTTTTAGTTGCCATTCTTTTCGTCCAATGAGTTATATCAGCTTCTCCGAATGGGGAATCAAATTATTATTGAGGCTTAAACCAAATGCTCCTGTCTTCTTGAATAAAATCCAATCAAAAGTTAGTAATTAAGTCATTACCAGCCCCGTCAGTCAAACGTTTATGAAGCTAGCAAGAACTCTTGGGCAAATAGACTCGTACCTTCCAAGTTTGTTCACCCTTCCCGTGGTGGTATCTAGTGATAGATTGTTCGCAATGCTGTATACACAATACCAGATTCCCAACTAGTACTCCTAACCGCAGCCAACATCTATATTTTTATATATATAATTAAATTTATTAATGTATTAATTACAATTTTAGTTTAATATATATATGAAATTCTATAAAAAAATTACATAGTTTTAAAAATATTCTCTATCCTATGTAGTAAGGAGTTATCCTAGAAAAATAATAAAAATAAATAAATATAATAAATATAAAAGTTTATTTTTCTTTTTTATATTCTAGCATATAACCTAGTTTTTTATAATTATCACTTTCTAATTATTTTTTTTAAAATCTTTTGTTAAAGTTTTTATTTAGCTTTTTTTATCTAGCAGCATAGACATTTGAGATAAATTTAAAAAAGGAATGTTATTTTAAATTAATAGCTTAAGATTTTTAAGAAAATAAAAAAATTATATAAGCTAAAAAGAAAAATAATTTAGATAAATTACATTTAAAGATAGATAAAATTATAGTTAATTTTACCTAATTTTACATTAATTATTTTATTATTTAATACTTAATCAAAAATATTCTAGATATTTAAGACAAGTTTATTGACTTTTGATTGAGAGAAATAAAATTTAATATATTTGTATATAAAATCAAATATTTTCTTATTTAAAAGTTACTAAATGTTCAACTTAGCACTGTCTCGTCTTTGTTTTTTTCTTTAAGAAGTATATTTTTAAAAAAATTCCTAAGATAATTTATCTTATTCGTATTTCTTTCTTCTTTGCTTATTTCGCACAATCATTCTTCAATATAGTCCATGAATTTCTACTTTCCAGACATTTTTATTCCTACTTTGTAGTTTTTAAACTGCTTATTTTTTATATATTTAATTAAACTTTATACATTAACATTCTGTTTTTCTGCTTCAGCAATAAATTTTTTCATCAATTTTTTCTTTTATTTAGAACTTAATTCATATAATTCTTCATTCTTACCTATTTTTTCTTCTTCATAATAAAAGCTTGAATGTTAATGCTAATTTTAGTTTTAAACAAAAATATCAATTTCTTAATTTTTATTTAAGTTTGACTGACTTATATTAAAAGAGTCTAACTAAAATTAACTTTACTATCTTTCACTTACTAGAGTTGAATTAAATATTTTTATATTACTATCTGAGTTTATTTAGCATCTTTTACTTCTGGAATGCTTATATTTCTAAACCATAATTCTAAAAAATACTATTATTCCTACTTTAATATTAATCAATGAAAGCAAGCTTATTATTATTATACCACACTTACCTGAATCTTCATACATCTTTTCGGTTATTAACTCTCTGTGTTACTTTTCAAAAGCTATGAAGCAATAGTCTAAAAGGTAAATCATTAAAATAACTGACTCATTGAACAGATTTAAATATTTATCTACTTTAGATTTATAAGGATTTAGATAAAGTAAGTACATACTATTCGCTATGCATAAAACTATCACAGTGGCTATTTATAATTCCGGTATATTTTAAGCAAACACTATAACTAGACTTATTATAAATCTTCTTAAAATGAAAAAGACATAGAAAAGTGACACTTATAAGTTATCTTTATAATTAAACTCTTCAAATAAACTTCCATACTACACCATCATTTTTTCTTCTTCTTATTAATTATCTTATTTTCTCAATCTATTCATTTTGAAGGCTTTGAAAATTATAAAGGCTATAAATAGAATCTAAATAATCTTTAATATAAAATAAACTTACCAAAAATAGGAAAGCTAAAATAGAATTTAAGCAGGCATATCAATCATACCACTAAAGATTTTAAAGCTGAAGCAAAACTGCATTTCATATTTAAAAGTTGCTTATAATACCAAATCTAATAAAAGAGCAGAACTTTAAATGGGATATAACTTTCTTAAAGTATTAATTTTACTTTCAAAAATATGTAATGATTGAGCAGCTTAATAAAATAAGAACTTATAGAGATACTTCGAGAAGAAATCTATAAGCATTAGACAAGAAAGTATACTCGTTATAATTATATAGATTAAGATTTTCATTTTCTACTTAATCAATTTAATTTCCTGTTAATAATCGATCTTAAATTCCAAAGTTGAAGTCTAATATTCCTCCTTATGCGAGACTATATAAATATTTTAGATTAGAAGGAAAATTTAAGCTTAGCATTCCGTTTATATTTATTAATTCATTAAGCAAAATAATAATTCAAAATAAAGTGAATCCTGTTGTACTACCTTATTAAATGATGGTAAAAATTAATGCTGAAGATACCACAGAATTTGCTAGTATCTAATTGACATCACTATTAGCTTTTATATAGCTCTTTTATTATTTTGAAAGTTCATTAAATTCTTCACTGTTTTCATTATTATTATTATTTTAAGAAACTTTACATTCTCCGTCTTATCAATCATAATTATTTCCTTTTTCATTACATTTTAATTCCTCTTATCTTTAATTTTCAATAGAATTTTCTTCTTCACAATTATTATTT
This sequence comes from Loxodes magnus, assembly GCA_946699065.1. NCBI lineage: Eukaryota > Ciliophora > Karyorelictea > Loxodida > Loxodidae > Loxodes > Loxodes magnus. The sequence goes on along the minus strand of CAMPDV010000204.1, from coordinate 394,582 downwards.
CTAAGAGTATAATTTTACTAGCAACTTAAACATAAAACATTTTGACTTTAATTTAATTCGCATTTTTTGCAATGAGGAATAAAAAAACATGAGGTACAAATTCCACTTTATTTGTATTCTGTTTCTTCACATTTATCAACACAAGTTTAATAATAAGAAATGAGATATGGTTAATAGCATTTACTACATATAAATCCATTGCTACTACACTCTTAACAATTTATAATTGATTAATTGCATTTTAAGCATTCTTTATCTTAAACATAATAACTTTCATTAGGACATTCTTTTACACAACTTCTGTTATATAAGACATAACCTTCAGAACATTATATACAATATTAACCTTTTTCTTCACATCTTTCACAATTCTCTATTGCTTTACCACAAAGTTCACATCCTAAATCATTTTAAGTTAAAAAATACTCATTTGTAATACATCTTTTACAGCTCTTATTTATATCACAACTCTAACAGTTTTATATTGCTATACTACAAGGTTAGCATACTCCATCTTAATCGACATCTTGTTCAGAATCTATACATTAATCTTAGCAGGTTTAGTTAGTAAGTTTTTTATCTTGCTAGCATGATAAGCATGCTTTATTATTACAACTTTAGCAAAATTGGTCATAGTTTTCGCATGAAATACAAGAATTTCCATTTTTGTATGAAGGGTTTGAGCATTTGTAGCAGATATCTCCAGTCTAAGAACATTCTTCACAAAAGGGAATAGTCACATTACAAAAATCACATTAATTATCTTAATCTGAATCTTGTTATGTAGAAGGACAAATTTAAGTACAAACATTATCAAGAGAAAGTTTTTAGATGCAAGAGCAAGTATCATTCTAATAATCTCAACCATCTAAGCATTACAAACAATTAGTGCTATTCTATCCATAACATCTCGAGCAGTTAAAATGGCACAGAAGATTAATATCATTGGAAATTAATCCTTGATTTGGTTGATTGATAATAGCTGTAAGATCGTTTAAGGTTAATGCGTAATTCTTATAATATTTAAGAGAGCAAACAAAACCTCTGTATTTAGAGATATTAACAACTTATCAAATCTAGGCAGTCTATTAAAATTATACTCAATATACATTTTAACTTCTATTTGTTTAAAATATATTATTAAGGTTAGAGTGAGTTAAAGCAAGTAAAAGTTCTCCGCTTTTAGTAAGAGAAAATCCCACGAAAATTCAAATACCACTTACAAAACTTACATTCAAATGATATTATTTGGATTAACTATTAAAATTAATTGAAGATTTGTAAATAGTTTGGTTATTTTTAGAATCTTATTGTATTGCTAAAGCATAATAATTTTTTTAATCTTCATAAAATTTTATAAAACCTCCTGATATTTTTGGTTAATCATCTTAAGTAAATTTCAACCAAGCTGAGACGCTCACTTAAGTTTAATTTATTGGATCGTACCCATAATCTTTAAATTGTTTTTATAATAAAGGTTCTGTACCATTATAATAAATAGGGACATCAGACGCTATAATATGGAAAAAATCAGGTTCTGCATAAGAAAAAGAAAAAAGCAAAAAGCTTAGTATTAGAATATTTTCCATTTTATTTTAATTTAAAACGATTTTTGCTAAATAATAATAAAAATAAATTCTTAGAAATTGAGGTATTTTAACTTAATTTTTTATTTAATAAATATATACAAAAAATGGCTGGCTTCAAGAAAGGTTTTTTTACCACCTCCTCAGAATAGGAGAGAAAACCTGAAGCATCATCTCTAACCACGTCTTAGCTTTAACTAACCCACTCTTCTTCCTAAGATTTATTAGATCCTCAGAAAATAATTTTTGGAAACCTCTAAAAAATGCAAAATGATAATAACGAACTTTCCATACAAATTAATTCACTGAAAGAATAAATCTAATGCCTGATCAATAACGTGAACACGCTAAGATAAGAAAATAGTAACTACAAGACTGAACTCAGAAATCATCCTTAGTTATTAGAATTTAACTAGAGAATCAAGCAGACAGAAGAAAAATTAAACTAATTCGCTGAGATTACTGAGAGTCTGTTTCTAAAAAATCACTCTCACAACGATCCTATGGATATAGAGCCAGCAATTCAACCAGCAAAAAGAAATAGAATGAAGGAAAAACCTAAATGCTGGTTCTGTAGAAAATCTGGTCATTTTGTAAGACAATGCTGGAAATATTAAAATAAACAAAATGAAGAGAATAAAAAAATTTAAAAAACATTGAATAAATTAAGCAGATTGTATGTTACTCAAGAGGGTAAAATTTATAGACTTAAGATAACAAATGTAAAAAATTAGTAAATCGGTCCTGAAGAAAATATATGATTTAGACCCTAGTAAATAATTGGAAAAGAACTAGATTTTAACCAAATTCCTATAATAAAATCTGGAGAAAAAAGTAATAGTAGATATGTAATAATGAAGCATAAGACAGAAGAAGACTATGAAGAACATATCCAGAATACTTTTTTTTAACATTTATAAACATTATATCAGTGATGATCCTAATGAAAGGTGGTATCACTTTAATTAATTATTATTATTATTTAAATATTATTTCTGTCTCTTTAAAATATTTTTAGTTAGTGATAGAGGTAAAATATATCGGAAAATTAAAAAATGTAATTTATATTTATAAATTAGATGGGACAAAATGTCTTAAATCAACTTGACGAAAGGATTTAAAAAGAAATGATCAAAAATATTTTAGGAAATATAAAACTATTTAGAAAATAAAATAAATAAAATATTTAATGTTTATTGCATTCAATTAGATTATATAAAGAAAATAATAATTAAAGGTTAATTATTTTTAGGCTTTTTATCTATAAAGGAAGAAGAATAAAATTTTAGATTTTGAAATTAAGAATCTAAATTAAAATTTGTAATTAATTAGATCTTATGCAAACTAGGATTATTTGTGATTCAGATTACTAGAATTTTTTATTTAAAAATTCTATATAAAAATAAAAAAATTACAATTTTGCCTTAAATTAATCCAATAATATATTAATAAACATATTATTTTATTTAAAATTTTCAATCTCAGTATAGTATTAAAATATTAAAACATTTTAATAAAAAATATGTTTGAGACTGATAGCTTTATAATTTAAAAATATTTAGAATAAATATATTCTTTTATTTTATTTTACTAGGTTAGAAAAATATTAAGCTATAAACCGATAGCGATATAATTATTAATTTAATATAAAAAGAATTAAAAAATTTAAAATCATTACATCTAATAAATAAACTTTTATCTAAATATTTCTCTTTCTATGCTTTAAAATATACTTATATCTTTCTTTCTATTTGTTCATCTTTTTTGTTTCCATATATCTAAGATTTATACACTTCAAGTAGATTTAAATTAGAACTAATTGATTAATAAAAATAAAGAGTTTAATTTTTATTGTTTTAGTAATAGACTTCAGTTTATTTAATTTTATAATAAATTTATATAAATTAAAAAATTTCTTAATTTTCAAGAATCTTTTATAAATAAATAAGATTATAGAGCGTGTGGCACCTCAATGGCGCGCAGTTCTTTAATAAGGATTTTTAAAATTAAATTTTTTTTGCTGAAGCCTTCTACAGTGTTAGCATTCCCTTGTGAACATGTCTTCTATATGGCCGCGTTATGAATGATCCCTAAAATTCCTTAGTATCTGATATCTTTCATCATTAACCATTTCATGCCTCTTCAGTCTATTCTTCTCTTGGCTTCTACCAAGATTGTTGTTCAATTCTTCGCCTATAGGGTACTTGCTATATTAGAATTTATTTAAATACCAGTTGGAGGATTGTCTTCCCTATTTGAAATATAATAACATAAATTATAATATCCATTTGCGTAATAAAATATATTAAATATGAATTTAGTTTATATAAAATGGAAATGGAATAGAATATTCGACTATCTAAAAATTAGGCAAGGAACGCAAGAACAAGAGCTAACAAAGAACTAGAGAAGAAGTAGAAATCAATGGAACACTTATCAAGCTCCTCTTCAGAAGGCAAAGTAATTGTTGGACAAGTTAATGAGAGCACTTCGCTTTCAATTGAAATGGAAAAGATGAAAAAATTAATTTTTAAATATGAAGAAGAAACATATAATCAAGGAGAAAGAATTAGAGAGCTTATGAATAACATTGAGGATCAAAATAACGAACTATTAATTCTTAGGAAATAGTTTATATAAAATAATATTGTGAAAGAACAATAGCTCTATACTCAGTCTTAAAATAATTTCAAACAAGGGGTAAATATGAGTATTGAAGTCCTCCCTTCTTAAGCAAAAGGTTAAGAAATAAATATAGAATAAAATGTTGATAAAAGTTTAATTAAAAGAATAGAACAAATAGAAAAATTAGTTTTGCCTTAGTTGAATAAAAAAAAATAGACAAAAAATTGTTGATATTGTAGGTCGAAATATCACTTATTAAAAAATTGAAAAAAATGATAAAAATTGAAAAAAAGAGAAGAAATAAAAACATGAAGGATGTTAAACAAACTTTGAATAACCGACTCAGGAATTTATAAATAGAAATTATTTAGTGGTAACATGGAAAATTCATTGTGGTAGCCACCCACATTCAAAAAAAGGTCATGGTATACATCCACATTAAAAAAAGGCGGAGCGAAATCGGTTGGAATCCCGAAGAACTCCAAAACTCTTAACATTTAGTTTACATTATTATTATTATATGAATTTAGTTTAATAAATAATTTCTAGATAATTAAATTTTATAACTCCAAGATAATAATTTCTAATTATAGAAATAGTAAAATTCATAATAAATAAAATAGACAGCTTTAAAAAATTTACTAAATATAATGCTAATTTCACTTTAAATTTATTACTATTCTATTTATCACTTTTTTCATAACATATAATAAAAGGATATCTATGCAAATTTATAAGTTTAATTTTAAAATCAATGAGAACTAGAAAAAAATTATTAATTAGTTAGTTAATCATTTAAAAAAAGTTAAGTAATAAGAATACTTTATAGTAAAGTTTCTTATTAAATAAAAAAACTTTATTAAATATAAATATTAGCTGAAGAAGAAGATGAAGTAGAAAGCGTTTGAGTTGAAAAAAATTTTAATAAACATTATAACATCTTTATTAGAAGGAAGTAATACCAAAAAGGAAAAGTTGTCTCAAGACCTTTTAAGTTAAATTTAAATGTAAATAAAAATATTAAATGACAACAAAAAAATAGTAGATATTATACAGTTATATGCTTTTATTAATAAATTTATGTAAACGTTGAACCCAAATAATTTTTCAAGCATTTTCTTTAAGAAAGAAAAATTTAAAATAAAGATAAAACAAACTTAAATTATTAGTAAAAGAAAAATTTTGAAAAATGTTGAAAAAAGAAGTTAAAATCAAAGCAATGAGATAATGTTTGATAAGTCTGTAAAAATCAAAGAACTAAAAATTATAAAAAATTGAAAAAATCCATAAAGTAGAGATTAAAAAAAATCGCTGAAGAATGGTTAGGAGGGGAAAAAAGTAAGAATCTAAAAAATAAAATATCTAAAATTTGAGTATTGTTTACTAAAATTACAATGAAGAATCTAAAAATAAGAGTAAAATTTTGTATGTTATTTTTAAAATGAAAAAAATCACTTAAAAATTTTGATTAATCAAACATTTAAAAATTCAAAATATTTTTTATTATCTTTAAGATAGAAATTAATCTGATTAATAAAAGAAAAAGATAGTTAAACAGAAAAAAAATAATTAACTCTCTTTCAGATATTTAAGTATAAATATGTAAATAAATTTATATTCATAAAATATTCATTTATTTAAAATAAATAATCAAAATAAGTCACTATTTTGTTAAAAAAAAGAGTTATCTTAAAATATGGGATACGCGAAAATCACATTAAAAATAACTAATGAAAAATTAAAAACTAAAGTGATAAAAATCTAATTAATTATTTCTAAAAATTTATAAACGTAAACAAGAAAAAAACTATAATTTTAAAAAGAAAAAATTCTTAATAAAGAAAAACAGGCAAAATATTGGAAAAGAGAAGAATTAATAAACTAATAAAAAAAAAAAGAATTTAAAAATGAAAAAAAACTAAATTGAAAAATCTAATAAGACATATTAAGCAAAAAAAAAATTTAAATTATCTCAAAAGTAAAAAAAAATTCAATATATGAAAAAAGAATTATAAAATAAAATAAATTTGATGAAATTAAAATAAAAAACTAATAAAAAAAAAGTAAAAAAAATAAAAAAATAAAAAATGATAATAAAAGAAAAATGAATCATTTTTATAAAGAAAAAACTTTATATCTTCTTTAAATAAATTTTAAGATCATAAACAAATTTTAAATATTATTTTAATTAAACCGCATAAAACGTAAAGAATAAACGCTTAAACGAATTTAGAACCTCATGATAAACTTTACATTCTCGAGTCAAACAAATTGAACAAAGAAAGAAGAAAATATTCTTTCATTGTGCTCTTCTTGAAAAAGATAAAAATGTTGTTAAAATATTTATTTTAAAGCTTTATACAGTAGAAAAGTTTTATAACTTGAGCAAAACTAAAAAATAAAACTTATAAAAAATTTTATCAAGATAAATGTTATATTTAAAAACATTTTATTTTTTATTAAAAGTTATAAGACGTAATATGTAAAAATTAAAAAAATCATTTAATATTTCCAAAATGTTCTAAATAGTCTTTATTATGGCTGCAACTTTTATTAATTTTTTTTCTTTTTTATTTCATTCTCTACTTTTATTTCTTTAGGCGTTTTTTTTCTCTTTTTTTATTTTTAATTTGATTCGTTCTATTTAACTAATTCAGCATCTTTAAAAAAAATTTTGGATCAAACTTTTTTATTATCTATTACTTTTTATTATCCTTTTTATTTTTTTAATTTTAAAAATGATTTTTTTTTCATTCTTTTTTCTGTTTTATCTGTTAAATTTTTAGTACAAATTTATTTACCTAGTTATCAAATTTTTCAAATTTTCATATAATTAAAGATGAAAATCTTTTTAAGTTTATTTTTCAATTCTTAATTGATTCTTTCGTGAAAGAAATAAATTCTTCATTTAGGTTTTTTTATTAAAATTGTTAGTTTTTTTTCTTTAAAAGCAAATGCTTTTTTAATTTGAAGGCTTTTAATTATTTTTCTAATTTTTACTTTTAAATTTTCTACTATTTTAAATTACTCGTTCTGTATATTAATCTAGTGGAATAGTTTTATTTTTAAATCTTTATACAGAAATTAATTAATTGCAAGATATATTATACAACCTTGAAAGTATATTTTAATAACCTTTATGTATCTCCAAATATTTTATGATAGTATTTCCTTTATATAAGAATAGTATTTATATTTATAGTTGATATCATCAGTTAAAGAATGTTTATTTGAAGATTTATACGAATCTTAACAATTATATTCTAGATTTTTATTAACATTTTTTTTTCTATATTATTTGATCAATCTTGTAAGTATATCGAAAGAAATTTTTTATATTACCTGTCTATTCAGTACATATACGAAGCATTTTCATTTTTTTATACCTTTTAGTAATCTTTATATGTTAAAAATGATTTTAAAGGTTTTATGCATAACTAGTAAAAATTTTCAAACTGTTTTTTCTATGAAATATATGAATAAAATTCTTAAAAAGAAGTAAGTTGCTAAATTTAATTATAGAACGGAATTATTTTTAAAAGTTGTAATGAAAATAGAAATATTCATTGATTAAAAATAATCGATATTTTCTTATTTTTTTTTTAGAAAAATTAAAAAAGTTAAGATAAAAAATTGCAATAAAGACAAAAAATTCAATTCTATACAACATATTTCATTAAAAATAGTCTTAGTTCTTTAAAAACTTTTTTGAAATTTTTATGAAACTTTGGGTTGAATATTCAAGAATCAGTTATTAATATTATAAGGTTTAAAAGTACTATATTGCTTTTATAATTTGTAGGTAGTATGAAATCTGAATAGAGTTTTAAAAATGCTAAGGATTTATATTTCATAAATCATTTATAAAAAGCAGCTTTTTGCTTCGTGACCATATACTTAAATGCAACCTCTTTGTAATGGATTAAAACTTCTGCTTTTATGTATAATTATTTCTAAGAAAACTGACTCAATTTTTTTAATCAATTAGCTACAATGTCATAATACTACACTGCTAAAGCTATCCGATGTGTACTTACACATGAAAAAAATAAAATGTAGTATTATTTAAAAAAATGGACGATGTCCATGCTCTACTGTGTAAGCAATTTGATGCAATTTAGACTGCATTACGAGTATTCTTATAATAAATGCTACCGTGTATAAATTGGACATACCCTTTGTGGGATAAACCTAATTTATTCGAGGATTCTCTCTAAGTTAAGAAACTGATTAATGGCTCAGTAAAGTGGTGAAAGTAATATGAACTGAAATCCAGATTTTAGAGTTCTCCTGTCATCACATTTCTCTAATCGGGTCAGAAATTCCAAAATATCTAAAGACATAACTGTAACCAAATATAATCACAATTATAGATTTTATTTATAAAAATTAAACTCGACTGTTCTATTTAGCACAAGAATTAGAATTTATTGAGAATTAAAAGAATGAAAGTAGCAAAATTTTTAATTGACTAATTATATTTCTAAAGTTTGAAAGGTCTTTGATTAAATTCAAGTCATATGGATTATATATGGAATATTATCTGGTCTTGGTAGGAATTTGTGTCTATTTTCATGATATGTGCTTTAAATACACTAGATAATCCCTGCTTACAAAAACTGATCAGCAGAATATCTCCTTTATATCCATCAAGAGTCTTTCAGAAATTGCACGCGATAAGAGTTGAACTATCCTCAAAAAATCAAAATTAGTAATTATTATATAATTGATTTTAAATAGGATGGAGAAATCCTTCCACTGTGATTAATAGAAACTTTGGTACCAGGAAGTACCCCGTGTGAAGACATGAATAAGAATCTTAGCAGAAACCAAGGATGTCAAGACCAAGGCATCAAGTAACGATATGTTGAGCGATGCCTTAGATTAAGATCTCTTTAGGGAAGCACTCCGACACTGGCCTATAGGAGTCAAGAGATTCCAAGTGATATTAGCACAGGGAAGAATGTAATGTAATATGTTTTTAAACTTTAAAAAACTTTAATTAAAGAGCTGCGCACTATCGTAGTGCTACGTGCTCTATAATCTTTTTTTTCTTAATCATTAATCATTTAAATGTTCGCCTTCCGGTTAATTGAAGTTTTAAATGTATAATATCTCCTTTCCTGCATGTTCGTTCCTTGCATTGCTTCTTTTTTTTGACTTCTATCTTTTGAATAATCTGAGTTGAGGATTTTTTTACAGATTTTCCTATTTCCCGATGGGAAGAATTCCGCCACTCGCTACTTTAGTTGCTATTAGTTAACATTTCTCCAGATATTCATTCTTATCTTTTTCTATTGGGGACACTTCCCCCATAAATGTCAAGTGCTGTTGCAAATATAGCATCTTTTTCTTGCTCTCGGAAATGTCTTTTCTTGTTTCTTTATTTTCATTGGAGTTCCTTATGAAGGCTTTTACAGGTTTTCTTTTATTAATTTGAGCCTAGAATCTAGTTTTACTCAGTTTTTCTCGTCTTGCTCTTGCATTACTCAAATATCATTCTCTAAACTTGTCATTTGCTCATAAACTCCGGCTTTAGCTCTTCGGTCTACCATATGGGCTTCATCATCATTTTCATGATTTATCAAATCCTGACTTAATAAAGCATTTTTTCCTTCTGGGAGTTTAATTCCTCTTCGAGTTTTTTTATGTTTCTAATAAGTTGATGAGTCAGCTGTTTCATCTATTCAGAGTCCATTTGTTTTATTTCGGTATTGTCTAAATTAAAGGCAATAGGATCTATACTGAATTATCGTACTTTACCTTCTTCGTTTATTTTTTATTTTTTCGTTATTATTTTTATTGATTCAGTTGAATTTTTTTTTCTTCAGTTTTCAATGGAGGTGTTGAGAGCTGTGCTAACTTTTCTGTTCTGAATTTTTATCTCGATTTTTATTTGTCTTTTGATGGAAGGGATCCGTTTTATTTTAATTTGTAGGAGTTAGTATTTTTTATAAGTTCTTCTAATCTATTAGATAGTTCTGGTTATTTTTATTCAAAGAGCTTTAAGTTAATGAGCTGCTCCATGCTCATCTAGCCAGTAGGATTTGCATTAGAGACCTCCTGGTGAAGGGCAAACTTTATCTGCTTCTCGAGTACTCCTCGTTTTTGATATTTAAATTTATGTCGCTTTCTTAAGTTGTTTCCTTTCCTCTTGTTATTTCCAGGTTATTTAGTAGAAAAATGTTAAGATTAGGTGTGAGAAGACTGTTGAGAAGTGGTTTTTGGATTTATCTTCTTCTTCTCATGGTTGATATAAAATTCCATTTTGAAGCTTTCGACCATTTTTTAAATCTATTAGGAATTATTTTATTTTTATCTTTATTAAAAAATGAAAATAATAACTACTAAATATACTTATTAATTAAAAATATATGCTAAAATACATTTAAAAGATACAAATAACATAACTTAAAATTAAAGGAAAAAAAAGTTAGAAAAACTAAATTTATTAAATCTAAAACAAAGAATTTGTTTAATTTTACTATTTTTAATATTTAATTTTATTACACTCAATCTCACATTTTAAAATATCATTTTACAATACTAACGAAGTTTATCTAAGTAAGTTTTAATTCATTTTTGTTTTTAAAATATTTTAGTGATTAAAATACTTTCACATACTAAATTAAATTTTTCTAATATTATTTTATAAAATCTTATCTTAATTCAAACATGATAATTAACTGACTATTTTTCAGAATATTTTAGAGAATTTTATAAATTAGAATAGATTAAATTATAAATTTAGTATATATGATATTTTAAGTGACTCAAATTTAGAATTAAATTGTTTTAAATCATTTTCTTTTTCATTTAAAAATAAGTATAATTTTATTTTTATTTAGATATAAAGTTATATTATTAAATATTAAATATTTGCTAATCTTTTAAATTATTTAATAGCATATATATAATCCTTTTATGTAAGATATATTTATATTAAAACATATTTTATAAGATATACCTAGAAAGAAAAATGTTAATTATTTTTGTTTAATAATATTCTGAATTAAAAAAATTTATGAAATAAAGAATTTTTTATTTTTTATTTTTAATATAAAATAAATAATAAATAATGTAATCTAATTTTAATTGTCCTAAGTGCAACATCTTATTTAATTCAAAGGCTAATTAACCAACAATCCTTTAATGCAGACATGACTTATGCAAAAAATGTTGCTTTGAGTTGTTTTAAAAATCATAAAAAATTACTTGTCCTGCTCAAAATTGTGGTTAGTAAAATTTAGATGATCCTTTTGACCTTGAGGTTAATTATGATTTATTATCTAGAATGAAATAAAGCACATTAAGTAATTGTAAAATTCACTCCAGGTAGATCACTTTCTATTGCTTTGATGACTTTTAACTTTTATGTTAGAAATGTATTGAAACTAATCCTCATACAAATCATAAAATCAAAGAAATATTTGAAGCTTAATAAGAACTTAAGAATTAAATTCCTTAATCTCTCTAAAATATAAAAGAGAAGCAAAATATAATATAGAGTAACTGTTAATAAATTTAGTAAATAAGATAATAAATCATAATAAAAGATTAGGAATTTAAATAGTTTATTTAATAAGAAGCAGAATAAGCTATTGAGTTAATTAACAATAAAAGAAACTTTTATTACTAGGAACATTAAGAACTAACTGATGAGTTATTAAAAGAGATAGATAAAAGATGTTAGAACTGATAAGAAATTTAAAATAAATTAAGAGAATAAAATATATAACTTTCAAATAATCCTATAGAAGTAATTGAGTATTAGTAAAAACTATAAGATATTTTAAAATGATCCGAAGATTAAATATAGGAAGTGAAGTTATAATTGATAAACTAAATAAAATTTGATTAATATAATAAAATATAAATAAACTTTTAGATAGATGTTTAGCAATTTCACAAAGATTTGCAAACTATAATTGAAAAAAGAAATTAAAATGAGTTTAAAACTCTTTTATTTGCCGTTTAAAATACAAATAGTATAGTGAAATATAACGTTGAGAAAGGAATTTCTGAAAAGATATAAGTAAATACTTAAAATTTTGGAACTGGTTTTAGAGCAATATAATTAGCAGAAGATACTTTAGTTGTTACAGGGTGATTCAGTGGTAATAATTGTAGTAATAGAATATCAATAATAAAAGATACTTAAGTTTAAGAATATTAAATGATTACCTAGAGATAGGGTCATAGTTTAGTATATGACAATTAAAGAAATTAACTTCTTATTATTTCTGGCTGAAGTGGTTAATACATAAAGGAAAGTGAACTGTTTAATTTAAAAACTTTAAGATCATAAAAAATAGCTGATATAACAGAAGCTTCTCATTTTGGGAGTGCAGTAATATTAAATGACATTATATATAATTTTGGGGGATAAAATGCGTCAGGTTAGTTGTAGATTATATAACAATATGAAATTAATAATGATAGTTGAACTAAATTATAAGTTTAACTACCATAAGCTTCTTTAACTCTTTCGGCTGTCGCTAGATAGTAAGTTTACATTTTTGATGATAATAATAGCTTAACTTAAGTAAACATTTTTGAAAACGGAAAATTAACTTAAGACGGTTAAAAATATAAAAAAAATTATGTTTGTAATACTCCTCTTTGTGTATAAGGCAAAATTTATTTTTACGATTTAAGTTCAAAGTTATCAATATTTGATGTGAAGAGTTTATAGTGGGAAAGTAAAACAATCTGAAAACTTAAAATTAACAAAATTAAAAAAAATTTTATTTTTAATATTTTTATTTTTATATAAAGGTATTTTATTATTTAAAAAAAATTCAATTTTTAAGATATATTTATTATATTTATTAATTTTTAAAAATTTCACACTTAAATCTCAAAAATTATACAGTTATTATTTAATAATAAAATGGATTTTAAATGTATTTGATTTATTTTTATTTTAACACTTTTTATATATTACTCCATTTTATTTAAAGTACTATAATATTTATTTTGCAACTCATCTTTAATTATTTTTGACTTATTATAAACTAATCTTTATTAAATTTTTTATAATTTAGAAATTGTCAATGGAAAAATATGTTTTAAGTATTTTAAATAAGATAATTGAATGGATCCAAACTAAAGTAAAAATGCTGGCAGGGATAAATAATTAAAAGCATCATTTTCACAGTAAAAAGTTAAAAGCTAGAAACTAAAATAAGATAATTATGTAATAAGAAGTTTGTGAAATAAACTATATTTAAAAGTAGTCATATTAAATTAAATGGCATTTATGGTAGTTTATTTATTAAAGAGAAGATAAAAATAAGAAGAAAATAAAATATAATTAATATGATTAAATATTTAAAAAAGAGTTATTATAACAGAATCTTAGCTAAAGAAAGTAAATATTATGAAAAATAAATCAATATAGTTTGTTTGAAATAAGGAAAATAAATATTGAAATAAAAAAACTAAGTTACAGATAATTAAAATCAATGACTGAAGAGTTATTGAATATACCTGAAAAGACGGAAGGAGAAAGATATTCTCGAAAATATAAAGAATAATTGAAAATATTGTAAGGACCAAATTTTTTTATAATTAATATCAAAGAAAAGAAAGACAAATTATCAAACTTTAATTATTACCTGAACTTAAATTATAGATATTTTGATAATAGTAATTAAAAATGATAAAAATGAGTTTTAGAATAATTTTAAATTTATCTTGATCTAAATTTACATAAATTTAAATTATATTCATAATTTAAACTTAAATAGTAGCAATAAAAATTAAATTATTTCCGAAAAATTATAATTTAATCTATATTCATAATTAGAAAAAAATGGAATAATATTAATGAAAAAAAGTAAAAAAATAAAAGTTTAACAATATTATGGAAATTTATGAAAAAAAGCTTATCTATTTCTTGCCTAAATTATAGACTAATAATTTATAGCATATATAATTATTTTATATTTTTATTAAATTTTTCTTCTTTTTATATTTCCAAGCTAACTTTTTCAAATGTCTTTGAAAAAATTATGATTATAAATTATAGATTTTATAATATGAAAACCTAATAGATATGCTTATTTAAACTTTTTAGTAGCTTTTAAATAATTAATTAATTAGAAAACTTTAAAAGATAATTATTTTAAAACTATTATTTTATTTTATACGTTTAAAATAGTTTTAGTTTGTTTTTAAAGTTTTAAACTTTCACTAGAAAATTAAAGAATTTAACTATAAAATTAATATTTCTTACTAATACTTATATCTTCTTTTAAATGTTCTCTTTATGAAAATAATAGCTGAATTTTATATATTATTAAAAAATGTTTAATTAATTAAAGCTTAAAGTTCTTCTAATAAATATAAATAAAATCTTTAGATAGTAAAAAAGGATGTAAAGTTCTTTTAATTAAATTAGATTTTTAAAAAGATTTTAAAGCTTTAAATGCAAGGAAAATATTTTAAGAATAGCCTACTCAATTGTATCTTTATTACATTTGGAGTTTACAGTTTTTTAAACTATTTTTTTAATTTTAAAGTTTATCAGTAGAAAGTATATACAAAAATATTTTATGCGATCTTATTTTAAATAAGGTGGAAAATATTATTTTGCTATTTAAGGATTTTATTTAAAATTATCCGATTGATGCATTAAGAATACTAATTGAATACTTTTATTTTAATTTTTAATTATTAGATTTGCTTACTTAAAGTAAAGGCGTTAATATTAATTTTTAAAGAGTAATCTTGATTTTATCATTACTCAGCTACTCTTGAATTTTTCTCTTTTTCGCTTCTAATTATAAGAATTCTTCATCTCCAATAATTAATTATTTCTGGATATTATCCTCTTTTGAATAATTTTTGATTATAAATCTAAATACTATAATTAATTTTTGGGGAATTAGTTAATTTATATATAGTAAAGCATAGATATTTTAAATCTTAGATCCATTTTTTTCAAGAGTAATTCCTTTATATTAAACAATAAATAAATTTTATATATTAAATGTCTCAAATTTCCTAAAAAACAATATCTATTAGCAATAGAAAATGATTTTTCAAAGATAATAACTAAAACTATAGCAATTGAAATCCATTTTATCATTTACTAATAGAATAGAATCTATTATCGATTAAGGAAGATCTATAATTTTTTAATTTAATTGTAGAATAATTTAAAGAACCTAATAACCATAATATGCTTGAAAGGAACTAATTCAAATCTATGTGAAAAGATTCATTTAAGTTGTCATAACTGTGTAAAAGCTTTTTTTGAAATCATTCTTATGTTTAGGTTTATTATTTAAAACTTCAGTTGGTTGTTTTAGAATGTTTCAAGATACTAAATCACCTTCATAGTCTGCTTTAGTTAGTGTGAAATTCTAGAAAGAGTTTTAAAACACCAATGAGTTACATTTTCATACATTATTAATTAAAAAGGATTTTTTATTGTAGCTATATACTTAAATGTATCTTTTTTCAATTTGATATTTAAATTCTGATTTAATGTATTTAATTAATTAATTTTAACTAAAAGAGTTAGGGTCATCTTTAATTAGAGAGGAAATGTTTCCTCAAATTAAAGACAATAAAAGTTTTTATATTCATCGCCCAACTGTACATATCTTCACCTAAATCAATTCCAAGCTGAGGTAAATCTTCTTTCTTTTCATTAAGCTCATAGAATTGCTCTTCCATCTTCTTGTAATTTTTCTCCAACTTATCTAAATAATTTCTAAGGTTATCTTTGTCCTTTTAAAATTATTTATTTTGTTACTATTAATTATCAAGATCCTGTTTGAGTAATTTCACATTTGAGTCAACTAATACTTGCTTCTTTTTATAAATACCTCCAAAGCAGTTTCAATATAGTCTCTTTGATGTTCCAGATTCTTTTCGGTGCTGCTCAAGCGCTCTTCTTCACTTTAGTTATTATCTTCATTAATGTCCAGTCTTTTGACAACAATAGTAACGTCTTGTTAAGAGCTTGAAGAAAAGTTTTTATTATTTTTAAATTTTTCGTTCTATTTCCACCTTTTCTGCTTGAAGTTAATGTTTTTTAATTTGTAATTGGACTTCTTTTTCAATTTTCTATGGATTTGCTGCTAGGTTTTTTCTATCAATACAAATTTGGAAATTAAGGCTTCAATATAAAACAAAACTTAACTTGCTTAGCCTTTATCTTCCTTTTTTATCTTAAAAAAGAAGCTTAAGATTCTAGTTTTCTGCCTTCAGGGTTTAAACTTCTGTATTCATTTTCTCAATTAAGGAATAAAGCTAAATAATGTCTTGCTCATGGAGTTTCTCAAGCTTTTAAGTTTTTTTAGGAAATCCTTAGCAGGAGTAGATTTTTTTTAATTCTTAGCTCTTGCTAGTTAAGTGAGACTTAAGATTGATCTATTAGGTTAGAATTTAGGTTTAAATTCACTAGCTTTTTTCATTAAAAAAAATGGAAGAAGTTTTCAAGAAAGGCTTTCTTATCAACTCCAAAATTAAATAAGAAAAGCAAGAAATGCCAATAATCTAGTCAAAGTATAAAATTTAAAGAATATAGCCTTTTAAAACATTGCTGAGAGAGTTAAGCAAAATAAATATACTTCTAACTTATAATAAGGGGTTTAGATTTAAAAAAATAAGAACTTATCGAGTAACATACGCTTGAAATGCTAACAACTGAAGAATAGAAACACAAACGAAAAGAAATTGTCATGCATTTGGCAAGGCACTTAGTTATAAATATCTAAAAAAATAAGAATGTGAAATAATGTAACATAATTGTAATTAATCCTTAATAAATTTTCCCATTAATCTTCTTGTATTCTCTTTTATTTTTATTGAATTAGAAAGCAACTCCATACTTTATTTTCTTTCCGCTTGCAATATCAGTATATAGTTATTCTTTGGAAGAGAATCTCTTATATTTGAGGCTATATTTTATATCCAATGGGTCATTGATTATTAGGATTGTTATGGCTTACAGTTTCTAGTTTTTTAAATTTCTCTTATGATCTATTCTGTCTTCAAAAAAGCTCCCTTAAATTTGCTGCAAGGATTAGTTTAGGCTAATTCCTATCATAATATTCAGGTCTCAGACTTTAAAATTTCCATAGAATTTAATAAATCTTAAGTTCGCTAATAAAGATCACTAATAGCCTCCATAAACTTTTAGTTTTTCATTTAAAGAAGGAAAAATTCTTTTGCCATATCCAACTAAGAGCTTATATGTTTTATTGGAGAGATCTGTAATTTCTTAGATGCCATTTTTTATATACTTAGGAAGTAGCTAGCGAGATTATTACCTAGAGTATTAAAACTATTGTTTGCAGAAAAGGAATCTACAGAAAAAAATAGACTAAAGTAAATTTTACCTTTTTAAATAGATAAACTATTTTTAAGAAAACTCAGAAAATTTGAACGTAATTAAATAAGAATGAAAAATTTAATTCTCCAAAAATTAATTTTCTTTATATCATAAAAATCCCTTTTGCTAAAAAACATTAAAAAAGATATCTAACATAAGCTCTTACTCTTAAAAAAATATTAAGAAATAATATTTTTGGTTGGATCTCAAACCAAAATGATCTTTTAGAAAATTTCCCTTTACTATAATTAATATGTTTACTTTTTAATATTTAAATTTAATCAAAATCAGGAAAAATATTTCCAATAGATTCATAACTTAAATGAAGTAGTATTATTTTATTATTTTCTTCGTTAAAAATTGTTCCTTTCTCTTAGATTTTAAAGGATTTGCTTTATTGAATGTAATCGTTTATCAATCATTTTTATAGAATTTTAATAATTAATGATTAACTTTGGAGATTTGAGAACAGCTAAATTCTCACTATGTTATTTTCTCTGAACTTTTTCATATAAAACATAATGGGGATATCTATTAATCAGTTTTTGCAAGTAGGATCATTGTAAGTAAAGAATGAATACTACATAATCATAGATAACAAGCTATTACCAAAGCAGAATAATCTTTCAGATGCGTTATCTTCAAGATTTTGAATCAAGCCAAGTACTTCTCTAAAGTATGGCAGAAATCAGATAGATAAAAATTTTGCATGCACTATTTTTTGAATATTGTTAGAAAATTTATTAAATTAAAAAATCTATTCTAAAAATTTCATTTAAAGCCTTCTTAAAGAGACATAAATATTTGATTTTAAATTTATTTTTTTTATTTTATTTCCTTATTTATTTAAAATTTTTTAATATCCCTTATTATAATATAAAGTTAAACTTAAAATATATTTAACTTTCTATTTTTTTGGACATTTCAGCTCTACTTAAATTATTACTTTTTGCTAAATTTTGCAAGATATTATTTAATATCTTTAATTAGATCTTTATATGTCAAATTTATACAAAAATAATTTTATGCTAGACAAATAAAAATAATTTTTTTTATTTATGATTTTTCTAAGAAATTGAAATTTGAACTCATAATTTTGGATTAAATATTTCTTAGAAATAAAATAAAATAAATTTAAATTATTAAATAATACTTTATATTTAAAATAAAAAAGTTGAAAATAAATTAAAATAATGCAATCTGATTCTTACTGTCCTAAATGCAATATTTAGTTCAATTTGAAAGCTAATTTTCCTCAGATTCTTCAATGTAGACATAATTTATGTAAAAAATGTTGTTTTGAGTTGTTTTAAAAATAGTAAAAAATAACTTGTCATATATAAAATTGTGGATAGTAAACTTTTGATGATCTTATAGATCTTGAAGCTAATAATGATCTAATAATTAGAATGAAATAAAGCACATTAAGTAATTGCAAAATTCATTCTAGGTAGATCACTTTCTATTGCTTTGATGATTCTTAACTTTTATGTTAGAAATGTATTGAAACTAATCCTCATACAAATCATAAAATCAAAGAAATATTTGAAGCTTAATAAGAACTTAAGAATTAAATTCCTTAATCTCTCTAAAATATAAAAGAGAAGTAAAATATAATATAGAGTAACTGTTAATAAATTTAGTAAATAAGATAATAAATCATAATAAAAGATTAGGAATTTAAATAGTTTATTTAATAAGAAGCAGAATAAGCTATTGAGTTAATTAACAATAAAAGAAACTTTTATTACTAGGAACATTAAGAACTAACTGATGAGTTATTAAAAGAGATAGATAAAAGATGTTAGAATTGATAAGAAATTTAAAATAAGTTAAGAGAATAAAATGTTCAAATTTCAAATAATCCTATAGAAGTAATTGAGTTTTAGTAAAAACTATAAGATATTTTAAAATGATCTGAAGATTAAATATAGGAAAAAGAATTATAATAGATAAACTAAATAAAATTTGATTAGTATAATAAAATATAAATAAACTTTTAGATAGATGTTTAATAATTTCACAAAGATTTGCAAACTATAATTGAAAAAAGAAACTAAAATGAGTTTAAAACTCTTTTATTTGCAGTTTAAAATACAAATAGTATAGTTAAATATAACGTTGAGAAAGGAATTTCTGAAAAGATATAAGTAAATACTTAAAATTTTGGATTTAGTTTTAGAGCGATATAAACTAGCAGAAGATATTTTAGTAGTTACAGGAGGATATATAAATAATTAAATTTTTAATAGAATATCAATAATAAAAGATACTTAAATTTAAGAATATTAAATGATTACTTAGAGAATTGGTCACAGTTTAGCATTTGATAATTAAAGAAATTAGCTTTTTATTATTTCTGGCCAAAATGGTTAATGCATAAATGAAAGTGAAGTGTTTAATTTAAAAACTTTAAGATCATAAAAAATAGCTGATATACCCGAAATTTCATTTTATGGTAGTGCAGTAATATTAAATGATATTTTATATAATTTTGGGTTAAATTAGAAAAGCACTATATAGCAGTATGAAATAAAAAATGATAGATGAACTAAATTATAAGTTTAACTACCTTAAGTTTCAAGGACACTTTCCGTTCTTGTTAAACAGTAAATTTATATTTTTGATGATGTAAGTAATTTGGAGCAAGTGAACATTTTTGAAAATGGAAAATTAACTTAAGTAGGATAAAAGTACTAAAAAAACAATGTTTATACTATTCCTCTTTGTATAAAAGGCAAAATTTATTTTTATGATTGTTCAAAGTTATCAATATTTGATGTGAAAAGCTTATAATGGGAAAGCAAAACAATTTGAAAAATGAAAAAAAGTAGCATTAAAAAAAGTTAAATTTTAAATTTTTTAATAAAGTTAATTAAATATTTGATAAAATATAATCCTTTTTATTTTTTTATTTATTTAATAAAAGATTTTTAATTTTCATAAAATCACATTTTACTATTTAATTCTTAGATTTGTAATTTTTTTAGTCTTAAATTAAAATCTCTAAAGTTTAAAGTTTTTTTACTAAGCATATAATATAATTTATTCATATTTCATTATATTCTAAATTTAACTTCTCTTAGTATCTGTTCTATTTAATTTTAAGAAATATAATTATATTTTTTAACTCTTCTATAATTATTTTTTATTTATTATAAAATTAGTATTTATTAGCTTTTATTTATTTTAGAATTATCATTGAAAAAAGATGTTTAAAATCTTTAAAAATATTTTAATTCAAATGTTAAGTCGCCAAATTTTTTAAAAAATTATATTTAATATTCACCAAATTTGGCTTGTAAGTTTATACAGTAATTATTATACAGGTTTTATTTAAAAATCGACAAATACTTACAAAACTTATTCTGAAATTTATAAATTTATAAATTTGTGAATTTTTATTTTTCGAATCTTTTCTTTAATTCTCAAAATATAATATCTAAACAACTTTATTTTTAAGCTAAGCGTTGAACAAGATCTTCAATATAACTCCTAAATGATAAATTTTATTGTAAGAAACCAAAAAAATTAAATGAATAACTTAAACCTTCAAATTCTCTTGATGATGAAAATTGAGAAAAACTATTTGATCTAGTTTTATTTTTAATTTAATAAAAATATTCTTTAAAAAAGATGTCAGGATTCAAACCAGGATTCTTCGCGGCTCCAAAAAAGCAGGCATTAACGGCATCCTAGAAAGACTAAAACCAGGAAAGCTTAGCAAAAAGGTCATCTACCTCTGAAGAAAAGCCTAGTAAATAGGCTAAAAGTATTATGTGCTTGGAAGTCTTGAACTTATTACATAATAGTAAATAAGCTATGACTAGCTGATTAAAATGCTGCTAGATCACTGGGAATAGTTCAAAAAGTTGAAGAAAAACATTAGGAAGTTAATGGAAAAACTTGAATTTGAAGAGGGAACAGAATCGAGACTCATGACCTAAGAAAGAGGCCTTAACGCATTTTGAATCATATAACAAGGCTAGAGTAGTTATTCTCAAAACTAACAATAGAAGCAGAAAGAACTAATCAGCAAATTAGAAAAAATAGAAAAAAACCAATACAAATTGAGCTTTAAATGGAATTGAAAGAAAAAAGGAGAGATTCAATGATAATTGAAGGTGAAAATAGCGCAAGATTTCAACTTAAATGACAAGCAAAAAAATGCAATTATTGCAACTCTCAAAGATCTTTGGAAAAGATGCTAGAAATTTCTCAATTTCAAGTAAGAATAATTAAAATAGTAGAAGTAGTTGGAGAACAAAAGGAAGAAACTATAATAACTAAAGCAATCAAGAGAAAGAAAAATATTATACTGTAACAAATTTGAGGGAATTTACAAGAAAAAAGATATCCAGCATCTAGGTAAAAGAAGAATTCTAGAACAGCATGCATGGTGTAACATCTAAGAGTAAATTAAATTCTCATGACATATACCTGCATTAATATTTTAAATTAAAAAAATAAATCCATATGATCAATTCTAATGAGAAAATTCTTTATAAATAACAAACCATAAAATTATCGTAATTTTCAGAAAATTTAATACATAAAGAATAATATTTTTGCTCAGATTTGTATATGTTTTTAAAAAAGGATTTTTTAATTTTCGAAATTAATTTAAAAAATAAATATAAAACAAGTTAAATTTCATGCTAGTATCACCTTTCAATAATTATATTTTTAGTTATTTGGCTATTTTTAACATTTAATTTATTATTTATATTTTTAATAATTATTTAATTAGAAACATTCCAAAAAAAAATCTATTTAAATAATTTGCAGTTTATGTAGCACTTTAAAAGCGTTTTAAATTATTTCTAACGTTTAAAATTTATATAAATCAATTTTAAATTTTGATATTAAAATTTTTAACCTTTATTTAAACCTTGTAAGTTTTTAATGGATATAAATAAAACATAAGATAGAGCATTAAAAAAAAAATTTAGTTAAATCAAGTTTTAATTATATAAATCAAATCAAATGTAGGCTAAAAAATATTCAAAACATATATTACTAAACTACTAAAATGATGCTTATTGCAATAAAAATTTTAAGCAAGAATATTCAGATATGCTGATTTTAAAATAAAATAGTTAAAATCTCGTAAAACTCTTCACAACTTCGCAAGAGATGTTGTAGCAGTAAAATGATTAAATAGAAGAAATCTAAGAAAATTAAGGATTTTGCTGCGTTTGGAAATATTAAATTATTTTTTTACTTGTTCATATTCTGACTTTTGAAATAAAGAAATAAAATGTTTTTAAACATTTATCTTGATAAATTTTTCTACTTTATTTCCATCATATAATTTTTATTTTTTTATTATACTCAAGTTACTAAAGTTATCTACAGTATAAAGCTTTTAAAATAAATATTTTAACAAGATTTTTATCTTTTTCAAGAGAACTCAATGAAGGAATAATTTCTTCTTTGTTCGATTTGTTTGACTCGAGAATGTAAAGTTTATCATAAAATTCTAAAATCGTTTTAGCGTTTATTCTTTACGTTTAATGCGGTTTAATTAAAATTATATTTAAAAATTTTTATGATCTAAAAAAATGAAACATGATTACTTTAAAAAAGAGATAAAAGTTTTGATATAAAAACTTGAGGCATTATTTTCTTTATTAAGATGCTTTCGTTTTCTTAATTAAATATACGTCTTAAAAACAGATATATCTAGGTTTTTATATCAAATACGTTTACAACTTATTTATTTGATAAACTTTTATAGTATTATTAGTTTTTATATTTATGATAACTGATTATTTGTATATCCTACATCCATTTATTTATATAATAATTTAACGGGTTTCTAAGTAATGGATTTTAAGATTTGTTTTTTATATATAAGTTTTTAAAATAATTTATTTAAATATTTTAAAAAATGCCACTTATATTCTTTTAAACGGGATTCTTTACTTATAGTTTAATAGTGGAAAATTCTAGTGGTTTCCCTTTATTAAGTTTTTACTAGTTAAAAGATAAAATTATTAAATTTTAAAATATAATTTTAATGTGCTAAATGACCTTTTTTTTCTTATCTTCTCTAATTGTGATTCAGCAAACTACCTCTTTAAACCTCTAAGTCCAGCAGCAAAAAGCATTAATGCAAAAACGTGATACTTGCTTCCTAAAAATTTTCTACTTTCTTTTAGCGCCTTTAATGTAAAGTTAGCACCGCAGAAGTCTTGCCCTTCAAACTAAAGAAAGTTATTTTTGAAATCAGGGTTTCAATAGATGTGAAGATTGACTCCTCCTTAGTTTAATTGTGTAACATTTCTTAAAAAATAATGAATGAATTTATTTATATTTATTTTTAAGTGAGTTTATGTAAATATTTTCCTAATATTGTTTATTATCTCATGTATATCCTTGCAAATCTGGACAAAAGTTAAAATATCTGCTCATCCTCTTTAGACAAAACTACCACCCAAGTTTCTAACATTTTAATTTCAAGAAATTACTTTTACTTTGTAGTTATCTTATTACAATGACATAATATAAAGTTTCCAGCATTGATCTGTATGAACTTACTTATATATTCAAATTTTGTATTGCATAAAAAATGGATAATGAATCCTTGTCAACTGAGTAGGTAATTCGGTGCAGTTTAGACTGCATTAGGAGTACTCTAGTTATAGATACTTCCACAGAAAGTTGGACGTACCCTTTGTGGATTAAGCCTAACTTATTCGAGGGTTTTCTCTAGCAATATGAGAAGCTGATTAATGCCTCAAGTAAATGTTTAAAGTAATGAGCACTGAAATTCAGGTCTTAGAGTTTTCCTGTCTTCACATATCGCAAATTCTTGTAGTAGTTTGAAAATACCTAAAGAAAAGACTAATGAAAATCATTCAATAAAAAAAGATAGTGAAAGACATGAAAATAATATCATGAGATAGAAACATATTAAAGTAAAGGAATGTTTTGAAAATTCTTTGACTTTCCCTTTTAAATATCTAGTCTGCTTCTGACAAAATTTTACTGGCTTTACATACAAAGATCAGTAAGATACAAATTAAAGTAAAAAAAACATTATACATTGTATATTATAGAAATAAAAATAAAAAATAATTCATAATTTTTAATATTTTTTCTTTTTCCAACTTCAGATTGACATATATTTCTAATTAAAGGAAACTGCAGAAATTTCATTTTTTTCTAGGAGTATTAAGATCTAAAAATCTATTTATTTTATGCTTTTTTCCTTGTTTTCATAAATTCATTTAATCTCTTTTCTTCCACTCTGTTAATACACTTATTAAAAATTCCTACTTTATTCAAGTAGTAGAAACTGCTTTTAGTGAATGTTCTACTTTTTTAATTTTAAAGTTAAGCTTTTTTATTTTACAAATATAAGTTTATTCTAGCAATCAATTATATCGCAAACGTCTTGAAGGTTTCTTTCCTAGTTCATTATTCTCTTTTCAAAGTTTGAGCAGATATATATTAGCCAATTATTTTCCTTTTATATTTCAAATTAAATTAAATAAAAAAATGCTAATACTTTATATAATTTTGGAGGAAAACGAATTTAACTTATTTGTAGAGCATATGGCAATATGAAATAAATAACGTTAGATAAACTAAATCATAAATTTAACTACATTAAGCTTCTTACGCTCTTTCAGTTTATGTTAAATAGTAATTTTATATTTTTGATGATGGAAATAGTAATTTGAATTAACTAAACACTTTTGAAAACGGAAAATTAATTTAAGTAGGATAAAGATACTAAAAAGGTTACGTCAATGTAATTCCATTATATATAAAAAACAAAATTTATTTTAAAGATTAAAGTTCAAAATTATCAATATTTGATGTGAAAAGCTTATAGTGCGTAAGTAAGACGTTTAATAACTTTGATATACAATATTAAAAATATATTTAACCTTTAAATTGCTAATAATAACTTAAATCATTTGAATGATAGTCTATTTTCTTATATATCTTGATTTTAAATTTTTGTGATATAAAGGTTATTAATAAAGCTAAATAATCTTTAGAAGCATTAATTATTTATTTAAAAATTTTACAATTAACATTATAGTATCAAGGATAAAGTCGATCATATGATTAGCTTTTCATATCTCATTTTTTCTAAATTTTCAATTTCTTAATTTTTATCAGGATCAATTATTGTTTTTCCTTTATAGTTTCAAAAAGATATTAATTAACAATATCCTAAAGAAACTAGAACCAGGAAAGGAGTATCAAAAAGATTGTCTTAAAACCAAGTTCCTACCTCTGAAGAAAGGCCTAAGAAATAGGCTAAAAATATTATGCACTCAGAAGTCTCTTATTTCGCAGTCGAGCAGTAAATAATTTATGGTTAGATGATTAAAATGTTCTGGACTTCCAGTAAAAGGTCAAAAGCTGAAGAAAGATAAGAAAAGATAACAGAAAAACTTGAAATAGCAAAGGAAATAAAGTTAATGCTTATAGTCTAAGTAAGATACCTTAACAGTCTCAAATTTTTTAAAAGACCAGAACAGTCATCATAAAACTATCTATAAAAGCAGAAAGAGCTGGGCATTAAGATATGAAAAATAGAAGAAAATTAGCGAAAATTGCAGAATTAAATGGAATTAAAAGAGCTAGGAAATGACTCAATTTTAAGCGGGATAGAAAAAAATCGGAAATTAAGCCTTAATGAGAAACGAAAAGATACTATTCTGCAGCTCTAGAAAAAATCTATGGAAAATAAGCTAGAAATTTAATAACTTTAAATAAAAGAGTACTGAAACTATTATAAGAATAAGAGAATAAAAAATAAATAACATAAATTGGAACTAATAAGAGAAAGAGAATTACTAAATTGGAACAAATTTGGAAATATATACATGAAAGAAGTAACTGATATTTTCAAGGCGAAAGGATAAATCAAGGACCACATGCAAAGCAAAAAAGAGTTGTAGAGAATTATAAACTCTTCTATATAGTCACTAGATTAATCTAAAGGTTGATGGGAAAGAAGTTGAAATACCTCTAAGAACACCAAACATTTAATTCAAAGATTTTATTTATTTCATTTATATTTTTAGAAAATCTAATTTAAGCATATTTCATCTGTTATAAATATTACATTTTACATATTTTTTATTCTGATAGAATTATAATTTGAACAAAATATCTATAAAATCCGTCAAAAAAAAGGTAAGAAAGTATATATAATTCTATAATCAATATATAAATTGCTCCATAGAGGCAGAAAAGATCTGCGTCAGAAAGTTTTTCACAAATAATTCCTTCTGAGACTTCGCTAAAGAATGGTTTTTTAGAATGAATTAGAATAGAGTCAACTTTGCAGAATTAGGTAGAAAAAATTAATACTATCACATCAACTAAAAGCCTATACTTTAGATCAACTTAACGAGCTAAAAAAAAGATAAAATGTCTCTTCGTAAATCGGAAAAGCAGCTAGTATAGATTTTTCATAATTAGCGAGCATAAGAGAATACAAGACAGCATATTTTGGGAGAAGCTAACGGGATTCTGGGTAAAAGAAAGCTTGAAGCCAGTAAATACAAGCCACAATATCCTCATATGAAGCTATAAATGAGGAATGATCTTCTCCACTTGATCATTAGACAATATCAAGCCATTATCGCTCTGCAATCCAATGAAGACATAGTGAAAAATTAGACACTAATCATCTTTTCGAAGATCCATTTTCTCGGAAAGGATAAATAGATAAATCATCTCGCGAAGCAATCAAAGTGCACAATTATCCAAAATAGCAACTTGGAATTAGGTTCCTTACACCATTCTCCTTCAGTGCTATATTTAATTATATTTAAATTTATTTTATAAGTACTAAAAATTTAATACCTAAAGAGATATATAATTTTAAATAACGCTAAAAATTTAAAAGAGTAATTACAAATTTATAATAAAAAATGGAAATTTCTTGTCATCAGTCTCTTTTTAAAAGGTTTCATCTTAATCAATCAACGAATATTAAAAAGTACTTTAAGATCTCATAGTCATGCAACAAGAAAATTATAACTTATTAAGACAAGTATAAAAACTAGAAATAAAAATCGAATTTCTAATGATCAATGTGTGAGATAAAAAAATTGCAAATAAATAAGAAGAAAATATTAAAATAGATTAATTAGAAACTAAATTCAATTAATTCGTAGAATTGACGGAAAGCATACTCCTATAAAAGCTTTCGATGAATGTTCCAATGGACGTAGAATAGCATATCCCAACAACTTATATTCCCTATCAAAGGATCATGACATGTTGATATTGAAAGAGACTTGGACATAGAGTAAGAAATTGCTTCTAATTTAGACTTAAGGAAAAGAGAATCATAGAAAATCAATGGGAAAATATTTTCAGAATCTACTGCAATTAAGAAGGTAAACTTTATAGAAAAAAATACTACAATTAAAGAGTGAAGCTCCTTATATCTAATAGGCGGTTAACGAATTCAATAAAAAGTGGCTGGGATTCGACCTTTCGAAAAAGATCAGAAATAACAATTTAAAAATCGCCAAGACCTATGATAGACAAAAGCCAAACAGATTTGAAGTTAATACTTATACCTAACTTTAAACTTAAAAAGTGGTTAGCCTAAAAATGGCAGGCCCACTATAATCAATTATTATTTCTATTATACTTTTAGTTTAAAATTTACGATTAAAATAAATTTGAAACTTATATATAGCAAAAATCTTATTCTTTGGAAATTAACAATTTAAGCAATAATCTTATATATTAAATCTTAAACAAAGATGCTCTTTACTAAAATAGACATTTTTAGATAATTTTTATCTACTTATTGATATTAATACATTATTGGTTAATATTTAATTTAATTCAAGCAAAATTCAACTTTTATCATTTAAATTTCATCTTAGATGAGTAAATGCTCATATTATGCTTTTGAATTAATTTTAGTTTCAAGTATCTTTCTATATTATAGCATTTTCTATAATATTTCTAATTTTTAAATCCTTAATTTTATTCTATTATAATTATTTATCAATTAACTTTTAAGAACATTTTATAGATTTTTTATAAACTATATCGAATTGCATTAGATACTCATAAATATAATTTTCAAGGAATATAAATTTTCGATTCTAAAATTATTTATAAATTGATTTTTTTATTTAATTAAAATAAATTTTAATTATCTTCTTTGATTCTCAAAAGTTAATTTAAAATTAAGCCTAATAAAGTTTAATTTAGATATTACAATATTATAATAACTTTTTGATTCTCTTTTTATTTATAATTTACATTTATATCCTAAAATATTTAATTTTCTAAATCTAAATTTTTTAATTAATTTAACTAAATCACTTTTATAGGCATATTTATACAAACATTTATTTAGGATTTATCTAAGAAAATTAGATTTGTAGATATAATTTTTGTTTATTTAAATTAAAATAAATTAATTAGAAAGTTTTAATTACTAAAGAATTATTTATATATTAAAAAGATTAAATTTTAAATAATAATGTAGTCAATATTAAATTGTCCTAAATGCAGCATCTAGTTCAATTTAAAGGCTAATTTGCCTCAAATTCTTCAATGTAGACATAACTTGTGTAAAAAGTGTTGCTTTGAGTTGTTTTAAAAATAATAGAAAATTACTTGTCATATATAAAATTGTGGATAGTAAACCTTAGATGATCCTTTTGATCTTGAAGTTAATAATGATCTTATAAATAGAATGAAATAAAATACATAAAGTAATTGTAAAATTCACTCCAGGTAGATCACTTTCCATTGCTTTGATGATTCATAACTTTTATGTATGAAATGTATTGAAACTAATTATCATACAAATCATAAAGTAAAAGAAATCTTTGAAGCTTAATAAGAACTTAAAAATTTAATCCCTTAATCTTTTCAAAATATAAAAGAGAAGTAAAATATAATATAGAGTAACTGTTAATAAATTTAGTAAATAAGATAATAAATCATAATAAAAGATTAGGAATTTAAATAGTTTATTTAATAAGAAGCAGAATAAGCTATTGAGTTAATTAACAATAAAAGAAACTTTTATTACTAGGAACATTAAGAACTAACTGATGAGTTATTAAAAGAGATAGATAAAAGATGTTAGAATTGATAAGAAATTTAAAATAAGTTAAGAGAATAAAATAATCAAATTTCAAATAATCCTATAGAAGTAATTGAGTATTAGTAAAAACTATAAGATATTTTAAAATGAGGAGAAGATTAAATATAGGAAAAAGAATTATAATAGATAAACTAAATAAAATTTGATGAATATAATAAAATATAAATAAACTTTTAGATAGATGTTCAGCAATTTCACAAAGATTTATATAACTATAATAGAAAAAAGAAGCTTAAGTGAGTTTAAAACTCTTTTATTTGCAGTTTATAATACAAGTAGTATAGTTAAATATAACGTTGAGAAAGGAACTTCTGAAAAACTTCAAGTGAATACTTAAATCTTTGCAACCTAATTCAGAGCGATATAAATAGCAGAAGATACTTTAGTAGTTACAGGAGGATATATAAATAATTAAATTTGTAATAGAATATCAATAATAAAAGATACTTAAGTTTAAGAATATTAAATGATTAATTAGAGATATGGACACAATTTAGCATTTGATAAACAAAGAAAATAACTTTTCATTATTTCTGGCTGTAATGGTTAATATATAAAGGAAAGTGAAGTGTTTAATTTAAAAACTTTAAAATCTTAAAAAATAGCTGACATTCCTGAAATATCATATTATGGTAGTGCAGTAATATTAAATGATATTTTATATAATTTTGGAGGAAATAATGCGTCAATTATATTTAGAGTATATAGTAGTATGAAATAAATAATGATAGATGAACTAAATTATAAATTTAACTACCTTAAGCTTCTTACACTCTTTCAGTTGTTGTTAGATAGTAAGTTTATATTTTTGATGATGAAAATAGTTTGAATTAAGTAAACATTTTTGAAAATGGAAAATTAACTTAAGTAGGATAAAAATATTAAAAGGCTTATGTTAATACAATTCCTTTTAGCATTAAAGGCAAAATTTATTTTTACGACAATAATTCAAAGTTATCAATATTTGATATTAAGAGTTTATAGTGGGAAAGTAAAAACATTTGAAAACTAAAAGCAAGTAACATTAAAATTAAATTAAATTTTAATATTTTTAATATTATTTATTTAACCATATGATAACATCCATTTTTAATATTATATTTATTATATAAAAGCATTTTATTATTTTAAATGTATTAATATTAAGATATACTTATTAATTTATTAGTTCTAATAAATTTCACATTTAAATTTCAAAAATTATATAGTTATTACTTAATCATAAAATAAATTTTTATATAATTTGGTTTATTCTTATTTTAATATTTTTTATATTGCTCCATTTTTATTTAAAGAACTATAAAATTTATTTTGCGACTCTTCTTTATCATTTTTGACTTATTATAAAATTAATCGATATTAAATTTTTATATTTAGAAATACCAATGGAAAAGTATTTCTTTAAGTCCTTCATAGAGATATTATTTTAAATAAGATAATTGAATGGATAGTAATTAAAGTAAAAGTGTTAAAGTAAAAATAGTTAAAAGCATCATAAAAGTATGCAACTTCATGGCAAAAAGTTAAACTCTAGAAGGTGAAATAAGATATTATGTTCCAAATTAAGAAATAAAATTATTTAAATAATCTTAATGCAAAAAATATTAAAATATATAAGTTTAACAATATTATGGAAATTTATGAAATAAAGCTTATTCTTTTTCTTGCCTAAATTATAGACTAATATTATTGAAGCATATATAATGATTTTATGCTTTTTAATTAAATATATTTATTTTTTATATTCCTAGCTAAGTTTTAGATATTTCAAACTAAATAAATAAATAGCTTTGAGAAATTATGATTATACATTATAGGTTTTATAATGTTGCAACCTAACAATTATACCTATTTAAACTTTTTAGTAGCTTTTGAATAACTAATTAATTGGAAAATCTTAAAAGATAATTATTTTAAAACTATTATTTTATTTTACATGCTTAAAATAGTTTTAGTTTGGTTTTAAATTTTTTAAACTTACACTAACAAATTAAAAAATTAAATTATAATGAAATAAAAGCAATATCTCTTACTATACTTATATCTTTTTTAAAATGTTCTGATAATTAAAATAATAGCTGAATTTTCTTTAATTATTATTAAAAAATGTTTATTTAATTAAAGCTTAAAATTTTCTAATAAATGTTAAGAAATATTTAGATAGTAAAAAAGGAAGAAAAATATTTTAATTAAAATAGATTTTTAAAAAGATTTTATAGCTTAAATGTAAGGAAAATAATTTTAAGGATGGCTTACTCAATTATATCTTTATTACATTTGAAGTTTACAGCTTTTAAACTAATTTTTTAATTTAAATATTAAATAGAAAGTATATTTCAAATATTTTATGTTATGTGATTTTAAATTAGATGGAAAATGTTATATAACCAAATAAAATAAAATTTTGGTTTTATTTCAAATTTTTGGATTGATGCATTAAGATAAAATTATACTAAATTGTGATTTTTTTGTAAATTTTTAATTGTTAGTATGCTTTCCTTAATTTAAAGACGTTAATAATACTTTTATAGGCATAATCTTGATTTTATCATTACTCAATTACTCTTTAATATTTTTCTTCTCTTTATAAGAATTTTTCATCATCAATAATTAATTATTTCTGGATATTATCATATTTTGAATTATTTTTTTATTTACCTATATATTTCAATTTATTTTTGGGAATTAAATTTACTTAATTTATAGCATAGCATAAGATATTTTAAATTGTAATAAAATTTTTTCCAAGATTAATTCTTTTACATTAAATAATAATAATAAGATAGATTTAGTATAGCAATTTTCGAAAATTTTCACCGCTTCATGCTGGACATCAGATTACTCAGATATTAAAATAAAATTTTTATAAGTCTCTATTTCTCTCTCCTACCATTGCTCATGTCGTTTCAAATTTCTATCTAACTTTCTAATCAAATTTTCTGATTTAGATGAAACTTAATTCATTTAAGTATAGTTTCTGTCTGATTTATCTCTTCTACATTTGTTTTTTCTTCCTCTCTAGTGCTTGTATTCTTCTTTATTTATTCCAATACTACGTCTTAAAATTTGGAATTTGTTGTAGCGTCTTCACAAGTGTTCTGTCGAATTGCAGTAGTAACAATTCTTCACTACCTTTTGAGGTATTAAACATAGTCTATAAATTGGTATCGTTAATCATAATTAGATATCCAGTTTGCTCGTAAAGCTTCTATTCAAATTTTTCCAATCTATTATTCAAATCATATTTTTCAAAAAGTAGATTTTAGGAATAGTTTACTTGATCTTAGGATATATTTACAAAAGAGATTAGTTCTCTTTCTTAGGACTAAATGAGAATTATATTACTTCTGCAAAAATGAATTGTTACCCAAGTGATTCATGATAATTAATAAGTTTAATAAACTCTTTCATGAGGTTCAGCATAAAAATGTAAAAAATCATTTAATATTTCAAAACTTCTAGTATTAAGAAAAGGATTATAAAGCACATAAAGAAAATAATGCTCCAAGTTTTTATATAACTCAAAACTTATCTTTTTTAAATTTTAAGATCATAAATTTTTTTAAATATAATTTTAATTAAACCGCATTAAACGTAAAGAATAAACGCTAAAACGATTTTAGAACCTCATGATAAACTTTGCTTTTTATTTCGAGATAAACAAAATGAACAAAGAAGAAATTTCATACGTTGTGCTCGAAAAGATAAATTTTGTAAAATATTTATTTTAAAAGATTAATTTTGTAGATAAGTTTTAAAACTTTAGTAACTTGCGTTAATTTAAAATGATGAAATTTTACTTATAAAAAAATGTATGATCAAAATAAAGTAGAAAATTTTACACAGATAAATGTTTCAAAACATTTTATTTTTTTATTTCAATAGTCATAAAATGTAAAAAATCATTTAATATTTCAAAACTTCTAGTATTAAGAAAAGGATTATAAAGCACATAAAGAAAATAATGCTCCAAGTTTTTATATAACTCAAAACTTATCTTTTTTAAATTTTAAGATCATAAATTTTTTTAAATATAATTTTAATTAAACCGCATTAAACGTAAAGAATAAACGCTAAAACGATTTTAGAACCTCATGATAAACTTTGCTTTTTATTTCGAGATAAACAAAATGAACAAAGAAGAAATTTCATACGTTGTGCTCGAAAAGATAAATTTTGTAAAATATTTATTTTAAAAGATTAATTTTGTAGATAAGTTTTAAAACTTTAGTAACTTGCGTTAATTTAAAATGATGAAATTTTACTTATAAAAAAATGTATGATCAAAATAAAGTAGAAAATTTTACACAGATAAATGTTTCAAAACATTTTATTTTTTTATTTCAATAGTCATAAAATGTAAAAAATCATTTAATATTTCAAAACTTCTAGTATTAAGAAAAGGATTATAAAGCACATAAAGAAAATAATGCTCCAAGTTTTTATATAACTCAAAACTTATCTTTTTTAAATTTTAAGATCATAAATTTTTTTAAATATAATTTTAATTAAACCGCATTAAACGTAAAGAATAAACGCTAAAACGATTTTAGAACCTCATGATAAACTTTGCTTTTTATTTCGAGATAAACAAAATGAACAAAGAAGAAATTTCATACGTTGTGCTCGAAAAGATAAATTTTGTAAAATATTTATTTTAAAAGATTAATTTTGTAGATAAGTTTTAAAACTTTAGTAACTTGCGTTAATTTAAAATGATGAAATTTTACTTATAAAAAAATGTATGATCAAAATAAAGTAGAAAATTTTACACAGATAAATGTTTCAAAACATTTTATTTTTTTATTTCAATAGTCATAAAATGTAAAAAATCATTTAATATTTCAAAACTTCTAGTATTAAGAAAAGGATTATAAAGCACATAAAGAAAATAATGCTCCAAGTTTTTATATAACTCAAAACTTATCTTTTTTAAATTTTAAGATCATAAATTTTTTTAAATATAATTTTAATTAAACCGCATTAAACGTAAAGAATAAACGCTAAAACGATTTTAGAACCTCATGATAAACTTTGCTTTTTATTTCGAGATAAACAAAATGAACAAAGAAGAAATTTCATACGTTGTGCTCGAAAAGATAAATTTTGTAAAATATTTATTTTAAAAGATTAATTTTGTAGATAAGTTTTAAAACTTTAGTAACTTGCGTTAATTTAAAATGATGAAATTTTACTTATAAAAAAATGTATGATCAAAATAAAGTAGAAAATTTTACACAGATAAATGTTTCAAAACATTTTATTTTTTTATTTCAATAGTCATAAAATGTAAAAAATCATTTAATATTTCAAAACTTCTAGTATTAAGAAAAGGATTATAAAGCACATAAAGAAAATAATGCTCCAAGTTTTTATATAACTCAAAACTTATCTTTTTTAAATTTTAAGATCATAAATTTTTTTAAATATAATTTTAATTAAACCGCATTAAACGTAAAGAATAAACGCTAAAACGATTTTAGAACCTCATGATAAACTTTGCTTTTTATTTCGAGATAAACAAAATGAACAAAGAAGAAATTTCATACGTTGTGCTCGAAAAGATAAATTTTGTAAAATATTTATTTTAAAAGATTAATTTTGTAGATAAGTTTTAAAACTTTAGTAACTTGCGTTAATTTAAAATGATGAAATTTTACTTATAAAAAAATGTATGATCAAAATAAAGTAGAAAATTTTACACAGATAAATGTTTCAAAACATTTTATTTTTTTATTTCAATAGTCATAAAATGTAAAAAATCATTTAATATTTCAAAACTTCTAGTATTAAGAAAAGGATTATAAAGCACATAAAGAAAATAATGCTCCAAGTTTTTATATAACTCAAAACTTATCTTTTTTAAATTTTAAGATCATAAATTTTTTTAAATATAATTTTAATTAAACCGCATTAAACGTAAAGAATAAACGCTAAAACGATTTTAGAAC
Source organism: Loxodes magnus (assembly GCA_946699065.1). Taxonomy (NCBI): domain Eukaryota; phylum Ciliophora; class Karyorelictea; order Loxodida; family Loxodidae; genus Loxodes; species Loxodes magnus. The sequence goes on along the minus strand of CAMPDV010000204.1, from coordinate 358,948 downwards.
CTCATGATAAACTTTGCTTTTTATTTCGAGATAAACAAAATGAACAAAGAAGAAATTTCATACGTTGTGCTCGAAAAGATAAATTTTGTAAAATATTTATTTTAAAAGATTAATTTTGTAGATAAGTTTTAAAACTTTAGTAACTTGCGTTAATTTAAAATGATGAAATTTTACTTATAAAAAAATGTATGATCAAAATAAAGTAGAAAATTTTACACAGATAAATGTTTCAAAACATTTTATTTTTTTATTTCAATAGTCATAAAATGTAAAAAATCATTTAATATTTCAAAACTTCTAGTATTAAGAAAAGGATTATAAAGCACATAAAGAAAATAATGCTCCAAGTTTTTATATAACTCAAAACTTATCTTTTTTAAATTTTAAGATCATAAATTTTTTTAAATATAATTTTAATTAAACCGCATTAAACGTAAAGAATAAACGCTAAAACGATTTTAGAACCTCATGATAAACTTTGCTTTTTATTTCGAGATAAACAAAATGAACAAAGAAGAAATTTCATACGTTGTGCTCGAAAAGATAAATTTTGTAAAATATTTATTTTAAAAGATTAATTTTGTAGATAAGTTTTAAAACTTTAGTAACTTGCGTTAATTTAAAATGATGAAATTTTACTTATAAAAAAATGTATGATCAAAATAAAGTAGAAAATTTTACACAGATAAATGTTTCAAAACATTTTATTTTTTTATTTCAATAGTCATAAAATGTAAAAAATCATTTAATATTTCAAAACTTCTAGTATTAAGAAAAGGATTATAAAGCACATAAAGAAAATAATGCTCCAAGTTTTTATATAACTCAAAACTTATCTTTTTTAAATTTTAAGATCATAAATTTTTTTAAATATAATTTTAATTAAACCGCATTAAACGTAAAGAATAAACGCTAAAACGATTTTAGAACCTCATGATAAACTTTGCTTTTTATTTCGAGATAAACAAAATGAACAAAGAAGAAATTTCATACGTTGTGCTCGAAAAGATAAATTTTGTAAAATATTTATTTTAAAAGATTAATTTTGTAGATAAGTTTTAAAACTTTAGTAACTTGCGTTAATTTAAAATGATGAAATTTTACTTATAAAAAAATGTATGATCAAAATAAAGTAGAAAATTTTACACAGATAAATGTTTCAAAACATTTTATTTTTTTATTTCAATAGTCATAAAATGTAAAAAATCATTTAATATTTCAAAACTTCTAGTATTAAGAAAAGGATTATAAAGCACATAAAGAAAATAATGCTCCAAGTTTTTATATAACTCAAAACTTATCTTTTTTAAATTTTAAGATCATAAATTTTTTTAAATATAATTTTAATTAAACCGCATTAAACGTAAAGAATAAACGCTAAAACGATTTTAGAACCTCATGATAAACTTTGCTTTTTATTTCGAGATAAACAAAATGAACAAAGAAGAAATTTCATACGTTGTGCTCGAAAAGATAAATTTTGTAAAATATTTATTTTAAAAGATTAATTTTGTAGATAAGTTTTAAAACTTTAGTAACTTGCGTTAATTTAAAATGATGAAATTTTACTTATAAAAAAATGTATGATCAAAATAAAGTAGAAAATTTTACACAGATAAATGTTTCAAAACATTTTATTTTTTTATTTCAATAGTCATAAAATGTAAAAAATCATTTAATATTTCAAAACTTCTAGTATTAAGAAAAGGATTATAAAGCACATAAAGAAAATAATGCTCCAAGTTTTTATATAACTCAAAACTTATCTTTTTTAAATTTTAAGATCATAAATTTTTTTAAATATAATTTTAATTAAACCGCATTAAACGTAAAGAATAAACGCTAAAACGATTTTAGAACCTCATGATAAACTTTGCTTTTTATTTCGAGATAAACAAAATGAACAAAGAAGAAATTTCATACGTTGTGCTCGAAAAGATAAATTTTGTAAAATATTTATTTTAAAAGATTAATTTTGTAGATAAGTTTTAAAACTTTAGTAACTTGCGTTAATTTAAAATGATGAAATTTTACTTATAAAAAAATGTATGATCAAAATAAAGTAGAAAATTTTACACAGATAAATGTTTCAAAACATTTTATTTTTTTATTTCAATAGTCATAAAATGTAAAAAATCATTTAATATTTCAAAACTTCTAGTATTAAGAAAAGGATTATAAAGCACATAAAGAAAATAATGCTCCAAGTTTTTATATAACTCAAAACTTATCTTTTTTAAATTTTAAGATCATAAATTTTTTTAAATATATTATTTAGTTTTTATTCTTGATATATTTAAATCAAGTAGAATATTACGAACAGAATTATTTCTAGAAAGCGACTTATATAAGAGGTCATTCATTTGCTGAAAAATATAAGAGAGTAGATGAAGTCTTTTCTTCTCTTGGAGGTGTCAGAATTTTATTCTTTTAGCCGGATGATCAAAGAGTTGCATATCAAAGTGTTAGTGAACCTCAAAAAAGCTTTTTCAAACTAATGAAGGTATAATAAGAAGTTTATGGAACAAATCAACCTAGCATAAAGAATAAAATCCGGACTTATTTCTTAAGAAAGAGAACTAATCGCTTTCGGAAGCATATCCTAAGACCAAATAAACTAGTCCTAAAATAGTTTTCAGAAGCAATCTGATCTGAGTAACAGACTGGAAAAAAAGAAGCTAGAAGAATAAAGGGGATATCTAATGATGTATATAGAGACCAATTTATAGACTGGGGTTAAAACTCGAAAATTATTGAAGAATTTATAACTACTGCAATTCGACAGAACACTGTGAAGACGCTGCAAGAAATTCTAAATTTTAAGACGTAGTATTGGAATAAATAAAGAAGAAGACAAGTACAAAGAGAAGTGAAAACAAATGAAGTAGAGATAAATCAGAGAGTAACTATATTTAAATGAATTAAGTTTTATCTACAAGATAAAATTTTAATAGAAATGAAGATAGAAATAGAAATGACATGAGCATTGTTAGGAGAGAGAAGTAGAGATTTTAAAACTTTATTTTTAATACCGGAATAATCTGGTGTTCAGCATGAAGCGGTGAAAATCCTTGAAAGATACTAAACTAAATCTATCTTATTATTATAATTTAATGTAAAGGAATTAATCTTGGAAAAAATGTTAATACAATTTAAAATATCTAATGTACAATTTAAAATATCTAATACTATACTATAAATAAAGTAAATTAATTTCTTAAAAATAAATTGAAGTATTTAGTTTTAAATCAAAAATAGTTAAAAAATGATAATATCCAGAAATAACGAATTAATGAAATGAAAAGATATTATAAGGAGAAGTAAAAATGAGTAAAATTAAAGAGTAACTGAGTAATGATAAATTCAAGATTACACTTTAAAAAATATTATTAACATCTTTAAATTAATGAAATAATACAAAAAATTAAAAATTTACATCAAATCCAAATTTTGTAAAATTTTATCTTAATGCATTAATCGAACAATTTTAAATAAAACTAAAATTTGATTTTAATTTGGTTATGTAACTTTTTCGCCTAATTTAAAATCACATCACATAAAATTTTAAAAAAATCTATTTTAATTAAAAGATTTTAAATCATTTTTTACTATCTAAATATTTTCTTAATATTTATTAGAAAAATTTCAGCTTTAATTAAATAAACATTTTTTAATAATATATAAAGAAAATTAAGCTATTGTTTTAATTAATAGAACATTTAAAAAAAGATATAAGTATTAGTAAGAGATATTGCTTTTATATCTTTATAATTTAATTTTTTAATTTGTTAGTGTAAGTTTTAAAATTTAAAACCAAACTAAAACTATTTTAAGCATATAAAATAAAATAATAGTTTTAAAATAATTATCTTTTAAAATGTTCCAATTATTAATTATTCAAAAGCTACTAAAGATTTTAAATAGGTCTAATTTTTAGGCTGCAACATTATAAAACCTATAGTTTATAATCATACTTTCTCAATGCTATTTAATTATTTAGTTTTAAATATCAAAAATTAGCTAGGAATATAAAAAATAAATTATTAATAAAAAACATAAAATCATTATATATGCTACTAAGATTTTAGTTATAAATTTAAGCAAGAAATAATTTAACTTTATTTCATTTATTTCAATAATAATTTTAAACTTTTTTTAGTTTTTGCAATAGGCTTATTAAATAGCTTTTTTAAATTAGAATATTAATTAATTATAAGTTTATGGATCTAATATAATTTTATTTCTATATTTAAGTTTCAAATTATAAGTATAATCAAGAAATTTATATAAATCTTGGTAAAGATAAATATAAAATTATTCTATTAATCAGGTTTATCATTTTTAATTACTATTATCAAATATCTATAATTTAAGTAACTCAGGTAGTAATTAAAATTTGATAAATTGTCTTTCTTTTCTTTAATATTAATAATAAAAAAATTTGGTCCTTAGAATATTTTTAATTATTTTTCCTTACTTTAAACTAACTATATTGATTCTTTTATTTTTTTAGAATATTTACTTTTTTTAGCTAATATTCTGTTGTAATAACTCTATTTTAAATATTTAAGCATATCTATTGTCTTTTATTTTCTTCTTATTTTAATCTTTTCTTTAATAAATAAACGCTCATAAACGTCATTTAATTGGTTCCTTTTAAATATAGTTTGTTTGAGAAACTTCTTATTACATAGATATCTTATTTCATCTTCTAGCGTTTAACTTTTTACTATGAAATTGCATATTTACATGATGCTTTAATTATTTGTTTTTTCTTGCTTTTTAATTTAGTTTCTATCCATATAATTATTTAGTTAAAATAAGATATTTATGAAGGACTTAAAGAATTATGATTCCGTTGACAATTCTTAAATATAAAAAAATGCAATAAAGATTAATTTTATAATAAGTCAAAAATGGTTAAAGAAGAGTTGCAAAGTAAATATTATAGTACTTTAATTTAAAATGCAACAATATATAAAAAATGTTATATTAAGAATAAATCAAACAGAATTAAAATTTATTTTATGATTAAGTAATAATTATCTAGTTTTTTAAATTACAATGTGAAATTTATTAGAATTAATAAGTATAATAAATATATCTTAAACTGAATCTATTTAAAATAATAAAATACCTTTATATAATAAATTGAAATATTAAAAAATATAGTTTGCTAGATATTTGATTAAGCAATAAAAAATAAAAATTAAACTTATTTTTAATATTAGTTATTTTTAGTTTTCATATGCTTTTACTTTCCCACTATAAACTCTTCACATCAAATATTGATAACTTAGAGTTATAATCGTAAAAATAAATTTTTCCTTTTATAAAAAGTGGTATTGTGTAAACATAAACTTTTTAATATTTTTATCCTACTTAAGTTAATCTTCCATTTTCTAAAATGTTCACTTAGGTTAAGCTACTATTATCATCAAAAATATAAATTTGTTTATTAACAACAACTGAAAGAGTTTAAGAAGCTTAAGGTAGTTAAATTTATAATTTAGTTCATCTATCATTATTTATTTCATATTATTATATGCTCTAAATCACATTTGAACCATTATTTCCTCCAAAATTATATAAAACATCATTTATTATCACTGCACTACCAAAATATGAAATTTCAGGAATTTCAGCTATTTTTTAAGATTTAAAAGTTTTCAAATTAAACACTTCACTTTCCTTTTTGTATTAACCATTATTACAGCCAGAAATAATAAAAAGTTAATTTCTTTGTTTATCAAATACTAAATTGTGACCATATCTATAAGTAATCATTTAATATTCTTAAACCTAAGTATCTTTTATTATTGATATTCTATTACTATATGTGCCGTTAATATATCCTCCTGTAACAAATAAAGTATCTTCTGCTAATTATATCGCTCTAAAGTGAGATCCAAAATTCTAAGCATTCACTTGAAATTTTTCAGAAGTTCCTTTTTCAACGTTATACTTAACTATACTATTTGTATTATATACTCCAAATAAAAGAGTTTTAAAATCATTTTAGTTTCTTTTTTCTATTATAGTTTGGATATCTTTGTGAAACTGCTAAACATCTATCAAAAAGTTTATTTATATTTTATTATATTCATTAAACTTTATTTAGTTTATCTACTATAATTCTTTTTCCTATATTTAATCTTCTCCTCATTTTAAAATATCTTATAATTTTTACTAAAACTCAATTACTTCTATAGGATCATTTGAAAGCTATACATTTTATTCTCTTAATTTATTTTAAATTTCTTATCAACTCTAACATCTTTTATCGATCTCTTTTAATAATTCATCAGTTAGTTCTTAATGTTCCTAGTAATAAAAGTTTCTTTTATTATTTATTAACTCAATAGCTTATTCTGCTTTTTATTAAATAAACTATTTAAATTCCTAATCTTTTATTATGATTTATTATCTTATTTACTAAATTTATTAACAGTTACTCTATATTATATTTTACTTCTCTTTTATATTCTAGAGATATTAAGGAATTAAATTCTTAAGTTCCTATTAAGCTTCAAATATTTCTTTTACTTTATGGTTTGTATGAGGATTAGTTTCAATACATTTCTAACATAACAGTTATTTATCATCAAAGCAATAACAAGTGATTTATCTTGAATGAATTTTACAGTTACTTAATGTATTTTATTTCATTCTATTTATTAAATCATTATTAACTTCAAGATCAAAAGGATCATCCAAAGTTTACTATTTACAATTTTGTACATGACAAGTAATTTTCTATTATTTTTAAAACAATTCAAAACAACACTTTTTGCACAGATCATGTCTACATTAAAGAATGTGAGGTTAATTCGCCTTTAAGTTGAACTGAATATTGCATTTAGGACAATTAAAATTAGATTGCATTATTTATTATTTATTTTAAATTAAAAATTAAAAATTCTTTATATCATAAATTTTTTCAATCAGAATATTATAAAACAAAAATTAATAAAATTGTTTTTTCTAGGTATATCTTTCAATACATTTTTTTATATAAATATGTCTGACATAAAAAATTAAAATTTATATTGGTAAATAATTAGTGAGAAAATTAACAAAAATTATATTTAAGGATAGAACTTTGATATCCAAATAAAAATAAAAGAATGCTAATTTTTTAATTTTCAGATTAAAAAGAAAATTATTTAAATCAATTTAAATCTAAATTTAAGTTCCTTAAAATATCATAATAAGAAATTTTAATTCAATTTATTCTATTTATAAAGATCTCTAAAATATTCTAAAAAATATTCAGTTAATTATCATGCTTGGACTAAATTAAGCTCTAAAAACTAAGATAATAAAAATTTATTTTAGTATGTGAAAATATTTTAAAAATGGAAATGAATAAAAAACTTAATTAGATAAATTTAGTTGGCTAAGATTATAAAAAGATATATTTTTTAATTATGAGATTGAATGTAATAGATTCAAATATTAAAAAATGTAAATCTAAAAGATTCTTTGTTATATATTTATAAATAAGATTATTCCTAACATTTTTCCTTTAATTTTAAGTTATGCTATTTATATCTTTTAAATGTATTTTAGCATACGATTTAATTAGTAAGAATATTTAGTAGTTATTATTTGAATTTTTTAATCAAGATAAAAATAAAATAATTGTTATAAATAAATAAAAATGATTATAGAGCGCATAGTACCTCATTGACGCGTAGCTCTTTAATAAATGTTTCAATACATGTCTATTTCTTCAAGTAAGCCTTCAGGTAATAGAAATTCTTCTCTTATTAGTTTCATATCTTCATAATTTTCTTCTTCATTATCTCTATAATAATAATATATTAGATTAAAGTGTTCGTATCTCCGGGGATTTTAAACCCCTTCAATACTTACCTCCAGAGTTCGTTCCTTGAGGTTTAAAATAAAAATTCGGGACTCTCAGTTTTTTTGGAGTTCTGGCACTCCCTCTTTTTAAATATTCTTCAATCCTTTTCTACATAAATTCTTGACATTTCTCTTTAAATCTCTTCACTGTTTCTCCTCTGTTTATCCAAATATATCTTACATCTCTTGTATGTGTGGAATCTTGATTTACACAGGTAGCACAGCTTGACGATCCTTCTGGGAGGAGTTATCTCTATGGGTTTTATGTATTCTAGTTCCATTTTATTTTCAGCTAAGATTTAAGGTTATATTCTTTTTTCTTCCAAAAGTTTCACTTCGATTTCTTTTTTTATTAATCTTTCTTCATTGCTTTAACTTTTCTATAATAATTTTTGGTTTTTTTTCTTTAATATTTAAACTTCTTCTTATAGATTACGGATAAATTTCATAAGTTATTCTGTTATTAGCTATTTATCATTTTTCTATTTCTACAATATCTTTTAGCTACCACTTTTCATGTAGTTGCTTGATCGTGGTTTTGGGAGTAAAAAGTCTGGCTTGTTTTAGTCAGTTTCTGTTAATTTAGTTTCTTATTCAATTCTAGATTGTCTTTATTTTTCAAAATTTGGGGGCTAAATAGCCTAAGAAAATTATTATGTTATTAAAAAAAACGTAGTAGAAGAAGAATTAGAAGTCTCTGATTTTCTTTCCTTTTTCTATAAAGCTGGAAAAAAACCCTTCTTGAGACCTTCTGCCATTTTTTTAATTATATTCTGTTTATTGTTCCTTTTTTTATATCGTTCCATTGGAATACAACCACTATTTTGAGATTCTTTTCGAAGATATTCTAGTTTTCTTTCATTCTCTATATTAAATGCTTTTAATCTCAATTCTTTTCGTCTTGCTCTTGAATATTTAAAATATCTTTTTCAATTGTTTGAACTCTTTCACTTACTATTAATTGTCTTTTGTTATTTATAAATTTTCCGCCGAAGAGAGGTTATTCATTTTCAAGTGGGTCTTAACTTCTATTTTTGCTTCGCTAGATCTTCTTCCAATGTTCGGACTCTTATTATCTGAGTTCATATTAGGTCTAGTATCTCAGCTATTCTTTTTAGTTTATTCGTCCAAGTCGTTCCAATTTGTTCTGGTGCTAAAGCGGCTTATTTTGAATTATTAATCTTACTATTTTATTTTAACTTTCTTTGTCTAATTTTCTGTTTCTCTCGTCAAGAGCACTTTTTAGGTGATGGATTTTGAGAGTGTCACGTTTATGAAGATTTTTATTGCCTGTCCTTTACTTTGAGCTTTAATCTTCCTAAGTTCCTCCTTCGTCAAGAGAAATTTATCTTTAAGAGCTTCCATTTTAGTTTTATCAATTATACTTATAATAAAAATTAGTATAAAATATATTTAAACTTATAAATAATTTAATTTCCTTTGAAAATTTAAAGATTTAAGAAATAATCTTTATAAATTGAATCTGAAACGAAGATGATCTATTTAACTATATTATTTTTTGATATTTTTCTATTTAATTTTTGATTTCTAATTATTTAATTATTTAACAGATAATTTTTTAAATTCAATCAATTATTTTTAAATATTTTATACTAAAATAGATTTAAATTCTAATTATTTTTCTTATATTTAAGTATTTAAGTTTACAATTTTTTATTTATATAACAAATTTTATTAATTATCTTTCGAAATCTTTTTTATAAACTAGAAAAATTAAATAATTAATTAAAGTATATGATGCATTTGTTAATCCTTATAATTTAAAATTATTTTTCTTAAATGATTCCCTATTTATTTAGATATTTTTAAATAATTTTGATTTTAAAAAGTCAAATTTAAAATCCAATTTTACATAATTATATTGTATATTACAGTTCTATGCTAAAATATAATTTTGCTAAATATTTTTAATTATTTAATAACATATATATAACATTTTTACATCAGTCATATTTATAGAAAATTAATTAATTAATTTAAAATATAACTAAGAAAATAATACTTGCTAATTAAATTTTTTTTAGTTATTTAAGAATTAAATAAAAATAAACTTTAAATTATTTAGAAAATTTTTTAATTTAAAGTAAAAAATAGAAAATAAATAATAAATAATGCAATCTAATTTTAATTGTCCTAAGTGCAATACTCAGTATAACTTAAAGGTGAATTAACCAACAATCCTTCAGTGCAGGCATGATTTATGTAAAAAATGTTGCTTTGAATTGTTTTAAAAATAATAGAAAATTACTTGCCATATACAAAATTGTAAATAGTAAACTTTGGATGATCTTTTAGATCTTGAAGTTAATTATGATTTATTATCTAGAATGAAATAAAATACAATAAGTAATTGTAAAATTCATTCAAGATAGATCACTTGCTACTGTTTTGATGATTCTCAACTTTTATGTTAGAAATGTATTGAAACTAATTATCATACAAATCATAAAGTTAAAGAAATATTTGAAGCTTAATAAGAACTTAAAACTTAAATTCCTTAATATATCTAAAATATAAAAGAGAAGTAAAATATAATATAGAGTAACTGTTAATAAATTTAGTAAATAAGATAATAAATCATAATAAAAGATTAGGAATTTAAATAGTTTATTTAATAAGAAACAGAATAAGCTATTGAGTTAATAAACAATAAAAGAAACTTTTATTACTAAGAACATTAAGAATTAACTGATGAGTTATTAAAAGAGATCGATAAAAGATGTTAGAATTGATAAGAAATTTAAAATAAGTTAAGAGAATAAAATGTATAACTTTCAAATAATCCTATAGAAGTAATTGAGTTTTAGTAAAAATTATAAGATATTTTAAAATGAGGAGAAGATTAAATATAGGAAAAAGAATTATAGTAGATAAACTAAATAAAGTTTAATGAATATAATAAAATATAAATAAATTTCTAGTTAGATGTTTAGCAGTTTCACAAAGATATGCAAACTATTCTTCAAAATAGAAATTTAAATGAATTTAAAACTCTTTTATTTGCGGTTTATAATACGAATAGTATAGTTAAGTATAACGTTGAGAAAGCAACCACTGAGAAGCTTCAAGTGAATACTTAAAATTTTTTACATCATTAACGAGCATTTTAAATTACAGAAGATACTTTAGTAGTTACAGGAGGATATATTAACGGCACATATAGTAATAGAATATCAATAATAAAAGATACTTAAGTTTAAGAATATTAAATGATTACTTAGAAATCAGGTCACAGTTTGGTATTTGATAAACAAAGAAATTCACTATTTATTATTTCTGGTAATAATGGTTAATACATAAAGGATTGCGAAGTGTTTAATTTGAAAACTTTTAAATCTTAAAAAATAGCTGATATACCTGAAATTTCATATTTTGGTAGTGCAGTGATAATAAATGATGTTTTATATAATTTTGGAGGATAAAATGCGTCAAGTTATTTATAGAGTATATATTAGTATGAAATAAATAATGATAGATGAACTAAATTATAAATTTAGTTACCTTAGGCTTCTTACACTCTTTCAGTTGTTGTTAATAAACAAATTTATATTTTTGATGATAATAATAGCTTAACCTAAGTGAACATTTTAGAAAATGGAAGATTAACTTAAGTAGGATAAAAATATTAAAAAGTTAATGTTTACACAATACCGCTTTTTATAAAAGGAAAAATTTATTTTTACGATTATAACTCTAAGTTATCAATATTTGATGTGAAGAGTTTATAGTGGGAAAGTAAAAGCATTTGAAAACTAAAAATAACTAATATTAAAAATAAGTTTAATTTTTATTTTTTATTGCTTAATCAAATATCTAGCAAACTATATTTTTTAATATTTCAATTTATTATATAAATGTATTTTATTATTTTAAATAGATTCAGTTTAAGATATATCTATTATACTTATTAATTCTAATAATCTTCACATTGTAATTTAAAAAACTAGATAATTATTACTTAATCATAAAATAAATTTTTATTCTGTTTGATTTATTCTTAATATAACATTTTTTATATATTGTTGCATTTTAAATTAAAGTACTATAATATTTACTTTGCAACTCTTCTTTAACCATTTTTGACTTATTATAAAATTAATCTTTATTACATTTTTTTATATTTAAGAATTGTCAACGGAAACATAATTCTTTAAGTCCTTCATAAATATCTTATTTTAACTAAATAATTATATGGATAGAAACTAAATTAAAAAGCAAGAAAAAACAAATAATTAAAGCATCATGTAAATATGCAATTTCATAGTAAAAAGTTAAACGCTAGAAGATGAAATAAGATATCTATGTAATAAGAAGTTTCTCAAACAAACTATATTTAAAAGGAACCAATTAAATGACGTTTATGAGCGTTTATTTATTAAAGAAAAGATTAAAATAAGAAGAAAATAAAAGACAATAGATATGCTTAAATATTTGAAAGAGAGTTATTACAACAGAATATTAGCTAAAGAAAGTAAATATTCTAAAAAATAAAAAAATCAATATAGTTAGCTTAAAGTAAGGAAAAATAATAAAAAATATTCTAAGAACCAAATTTTTTTATTATTAATATTAAAGAAAAGAAAGATAATTTATCAAATTTTAATTACTACCTGAGTTACTTAAATTATAGATATTTGATAATAATAATTAAAAATGATAAACCTGATTAATAGAATAATTTTATATTTATCTTTACCAAGATTTATATAAATTTCTTGATTATACTTATAATTTGAAACTTAAATATAGAAATAAAATTATATTAGATCCATAAACTTATAATTAATTAATATTCTAAATTTAAAAAAGCCATTTAATAAGCCTATTGCAAAAACTAAAAAAAGTTTAAAATTATTATTGAAATAAATGAAATAAAGTTAAATTATTTCTTGCTTAAATTTATAACTAAAATCTTAGTAGCATATATAATGATTTTATGTTTTTTATTAAGAATTTATTTTTTATATTCCTATCTAATTTTTGATATTTAAAACTAAATAATTAAATAGCATTGAGAAAGTATGATTATAAACTATAGGTTTTATAATGTTGCAGCATAAAAATTAGACCTATTTAAAATCTTTAGTAGCTTTTGAATAATTAATAATTGGAACATTTTAAAAGATAATTATTTTAAAACTATTATTTTATTTTATATGCTTAAAATAGTTTTAGTTTGGTTTTAAATTTTAAAACTTACACTAACAAATTAAAAAATTAAATTATAAAGATATAAAAGCAATATCTCTTACTAATACTTATATCTTTTTTTAAATGTTCTATTAATTAAAACAATAGCTTAATTTTCTTTATATATTATTAAAAAATGTTTATTTAATTAAAGCTGAAATTTTTCTAATAAATATTAAGAAAATATTTAGATAGTAAAAAATGATTTAAAATCTTTTAATTAAAATAGATTTTTTTAAAATTTTATGTGATGTGATTTTAAATTAGGCGAAAAAGTTACATAACCAAATTAAAATCAAATTTTAGTTTTATTTAAAATTGTTCGATTAATGCATTAAGATAAAATTTTACAAAATTTGGATTTGATGTAAATTTTTAATTTTTTGTATTATTTCATTAATTTAAAGATGTTAATAATATTTTTTAAAGTGTAATCTTGAATTTATCATTACTCAGTTACTCTTTAATTTTACTCATTTTTACTTCTCCTTATAATAATTTTTCATCTTCATTAATTCGTTATTTCTGGATATTATCATTTTTTAACTATTTTTGATTTAAAACTATATACTTCAATTTATTTTTAAGAAATTAATTTACTTTATTTATAGTATAGTATTAGATATTTTAAATTGTACATTAGATATTTTAAATTGTAATAACATTTTTTCCAAGATTAATTCCTTTACACTAAATTATAATAATAAGATAGATTTAGTTTAGCATCTTTCAAGGATTTTCACCGCTTCATGCTGAACACCAGATTATTCCGGTATTAAAAATAAAGTTTTAAAAGTCTCTACTTCTCTCTCCTAACAATGCTCATGTCATTTCTATTTCTATCTTCGCTTCTATTAAATTTTATCTTGTAGATAAAACTTAATTCATTTAAGTATAGTTTCTCTCTGATTTGTCTCTACTTCATTTGTTTTTACTTCTCTTTGTGCTTGTCTTCTTCTTTATTTATTCCAATACTACGTCTTAGAATTTTGGAATTTCTTGTAGCGTCTTCACAGTGTTCTGTCGAATTGCAGTAGTTATAAATTCTTCAATAATTTTCGAGTTTTAACCCCAGTCTATAAATTGGTCTCTATAAACATCGTAAAGCTTTTTTCTAATTTTTCCAGTCTGTTACTCAGATCAGAATGCTTCTGAAAAATATTTTTTGAAAAGTTTATTTGGTCTTAGGATATGCCTCCGAAAGCGATTAGTTCTCTTTCTTAAGAAATAAGCGAGGATTTTATTCTTTCTTCTAGGCTGAGTTGTTCCATAAACTTCTTATTATACCTTCATCAGTTTCGTAAACGCTTTTTTGAGGTTCACTAACACTTTGATATGAAACTCTTTGAAGACCTGGTCAAAAGAATTAAATTCAGATAAATCAAGAGAAGAAAAGACTTCATCTTCTTTCTTATATTTTTCATTAAAGAATGACCTTTTATCGAGTCGCTTACTTGGAATTATTTTGTTCGTCATATCCTACATGATTTATATATATTAAAAATAAGAAGAAAATAATTAAAAAGAACAATTAGAAAAGCATGGTAATAGTATTTCTTTCAAATTATGAACGAGGCGATGCAGAAAAATATTATATACATTTCATTATCTACAAAAAATCCCACTCTTAACTAAATAAAACATAGTTAAATGTAAAAAATTCAAAAATAAATAATGATCTTTGAGAGCTTATGAAAAAGCATAATCCAATAATAAAAATGAAATGAGATTACTAAGATAAAAAAAAGAAGTAAATAAAAATATTAAAAAACATCAAAGAAAAGCAGTGTTTTTAATGAGAAAGAATCAATAATTGGATAAAAAATAAAAATAAAAAATAATTAATTTTAAAAAGAAAGTAAAAAAAATAAAAACATTCTAAGCGATGTGTAAAATGAAGAAAAAAAAAGTAAAAAAAATACTGTTTTATTATTTAAAAAAATTTATGATCTTAAAATTTAAAAAAGATAAGTTTTGAGTTATATAAAAACTTGGAGCATTATTTTCTTTATGTGCTTTATAATCCTTTTCTTAATACTAGAAGTTTTGAAATATTAAATGATTTTTTACATTTTATGACTATTGAAATAAAAAAATAAAATGTTTTGAAACATTTATCTGTGTAAAATTTTCTACTTTATTTTGATCATACATTTTTTTATAAGTAAAATTTCATCATTTTAAATTAACGCAAGTTACTAAAGTTTTAAAACTTATCTACAAAATTAATCTTTTAAAATAAATATTTTACAAAATTTATCTTTTCGAGCACAACGTATGAAATTTCTTCTTTGTTCATTTTGTTTATCTCGAAATAAAAAGCAAAGTTTATCATGAGGTTCTAAAAGAGTTTTAGCGTTTATTCTTTACGTTTAATGTGGTTTAATTAAAATTATATTTAAAAAAATTTATGATCTTAAAATTAAAAAAATTTTATCAAGTTATGCAGAAAATTGTTTTTTTATTTTTTTTTTCATTTCAGAAGTTTTAATAATTTAATGTTGATTCTCATTTTTTTTTATTTTTTTTACTTAGCTACAAGTTATTCCTTTAAAGATTTGCTGTAACAAATTTTCAATAGAAGCTGAATTATATTAAGATTAATCTTATGAATATTTCATTCTTTTTTATATTTTAAGATTTGATTAAAACGAGATTTTCTTTTTGTTCAGTTTCTTTTAGATTTTTTTTCTTTTTCATAATGATTTTTATTTTGCTTCGAATTTTAAGAAAACTTTTAGCTGACATGAAAAGACTTTGCTTTACTTTTTTGCTTTCTTTTAGTTAGGATTCTCTAAATTTTTTAAGTAATCAGGTATTTTTTAAAAAAAATTATCTTTTTTTGTAATTAAAGTTTTTACGTTTTGTTTTCTTTTTTTGTATTTTATCATTATTTTGTTAATCATTGGTTTTTTATCTTTAATATTTATGATTTTACAATATTTTTTTTGATGTTTTCATTTTGAATTATTTTAGTTCTTTTTTTTAATGATTTTTATGTTTATTTTATGAAATTTTTTTTGATTGTTCTATCTCTTAGCGCTGCATATTCGTAAAGATTTTTGAATTATATTGAATTTTATCGGCTTTTCCTTTTATCTATTCAAGGATTGCCTTTTGATTTTTACTGAAATTGATAAGTTAGATTCAAGTTTCTTCCAAGACTAGATAATATTTCTAGAGTAATCCGTATATTTTTGTGTTTTACCAAAGATCTTCCACTATTTAAAAATTCAATCTCCAACTTAAAACTTTGCTACGTTCATTCTTTTTTTTCTCATAGAATTCCAATTAATGGACTCAAAAGTACAGTCGAGCTTTTTTTCTAAATAAAAAATATAGTTCAGATTGTGATTGATTGCAGTCTTTTTTTATATTTTTTTAAAATCCTGCCCAGATTAGCGATTTGTATTGACAAAAGAACTTATCTGGATTTCATTCCTATTACTTCCACCAATGTACCGATCCACTAATCAGCTTCTAGTACGACTAGAGAGAACCCTCGAATAAGTTAGACTTTTGCCACTAAAGGCTTGTCAAATTTTTCCTCGGGTTACATCTATTACGTGAATACTCGTAATGCAGTCTAATTTGCGTTTTATTTCTTACTCAGCTAAAAATGGCACCGTTCATTTTTTAAATAATGCAACATTTTAGTTATATATGTAAATTCATGTGTCTAGCTTTATCTATGTCGTATCATGGCATTAACAAATTGCTTAAAAAATACAGCCAGTTTACTTAGAAATAAATATTCATAAAAAGCAGAAGTTTATATCCATTTTAAAGAGGCTGTATTTAAGTATATGTTCGCGAATAAAAAAGCAGTTTTTTATAAATAATGTATTAAACGTGACTCCTTGGCATTTTCAATATTCTATGTAGAATTCAAACCACCTACAGATTATAAAGGTTAGATAGTAGTTTAAAACCTAAAAATAAATAACTGAGTCTTGAATAATCAACCTAAATTTTGATAAAAATTTCAAGAAAAGCTTTTTAAAGAACTATGACTACTTTAATAACTTTGCTATAAAGATTGAATTGATTGTCTTTTAAGCAATTTTGGTTCTTAACTTTTTTAATTTATCCAAAAACAAAATAAGAAAGCATCCATTATTTTCATTTACAAAAGTTAAAAATAATTCCGTTCTAGGATCAATTTTAGCAGCTTTCTTCCTTTTAAGAATTTTATTCATATATTTCATAAAAAAAACAGCTTTAAAAGATTTAATGGTTTTGCATGAACCTTGAAGTAATATTTTTAGCATAATGAGGCTACTTAAAAGATATAAAAAAATGAAAATATTTAGTATGTTCACTGAATAGATAAGTAATCTAAAATAATTATCTCGAAATACTTACATGATTAATCAAATAATATAGACGAGAAATTATCATTATATAAAAATCTAAAATATAATCAGTTATCTTTAGTAAGAATCTTCAAAGTATTCATTCTTTTATTGATAATATCTACTAAAAACATTTATGGAAAATTTTAAAATTTAGAACAAATATTAAAATAAATACTATTATTATATTAAGAAAATAGTAAATAACTAAAGGAATATTTTAAGAATAGTGAATGAGTAAATTGTTAATCCTTCTAATGTTCTAATTAATTTAACAAAATACTATCATAAAAAAATTTGAATTACATAAAGCTTATTAAAATATACTATCAAAATTGTTTAATATAACTTTCAAATAATTGATTATAGTACACAGATTTGTGAATAAAAAATTCCACTAGATTAATATACAGAACTAGATACTTTGAATAGTAGAAAATTTAATAATATAATAAAAGCAATTATCTAAAAATAATTATTAGCATCTTTAAGATAATGAAGTATTTCGTTTTAGTGAAGAAATAAAAATAAATTTAATATAAAAATCCAAATTTAATATAATTTCTAACTTAAATTGTAAATATAATAATTATACTTTATAAAAATTAAATTTTATCTAAATTTGTTTTCATAACTTTTTTAACCAATTTCAAAGTTTAATCAAATAAAATCGTTTAATATACTTACTATTTTTAAATTTTTAAATCTAAATATTTGAATATTAAAATTATAAGATTCGAATGTAATACAGATTAAAAATTATAATTGAGTAATATATCTTTAAAATATCTTTTTGCTAACATTTTAGGCTTAAATATTTATAAAAAATACTTGATTTAATAAAAATAATATTTTAATACTCTATCTTATGTTTTATTAATATCCCTTAAAAGAGTTTAAAAGTTTAAGTTAAAAGAAAAAATTTGGATAATATATAAAATTTAAACTTGCTATTCATATATTTAAAACGTTAAAACTAAACTAAAACACTTTTAATGTTCAAAATAAACTAAAAAATGATTTTAAAATATTTAATTTTTGGAAATTTTCAAATATAATATTTATTTAAAAAATAACAACAATTTAACTAATTATTATGATACATTATTATTTTAAAAATATACAAAAATTAGCTAGGAAATATATTAGATATATAAAAAATTTATTTAAATAAAATGTAAAAAATAGCAAAATAATTTAAAATATAATAATTTAAAAGTATTTAAAAAAATTTAGCTTAGAGTATATTTTTCTTCTAAGATATTATAGAAAATTAAAAAATATCTTTTTTATTCAATAAAAAATATATTAGAATCTAAGCAAAAAATAATCTAAATGTCATAAATTTCCTCAAAATTATTTATACTTTATGGTTACGTCGGGAAATTTTTAATTGTTTCAAATACCTTATGCAAAAAATTTATAATTATAGAAAAAGGAATTAGATAAGAAAATAATAGATATCAAATTTAAGATAATTACCTTTTGATGTGTGAAAAATTTATTTAGTTTATTATTATTATCAATTATTAATTATTAATAGTAAAGTATCTATAGTTTAAATAACAATTAATAATTAAATCTTTCTATATTTTTCTTATTATTAATAAAAATGAATTTGCTCTTTTTAATTTTATTTCTTTTTTTTATTTACTTTTAAATTAATTTTTATTATTTTTTTAGTTTCGTTCGATTTATTCTATAATTATTGGCTTCAAGCTCTTTCATAAAATAAAATTTATAGTTTAATGTCTATTTTGTTTTTCTTTATTTACTAACATTTTGTTTTCTTGTATATTTTTAAATTTTTTTTCTTTAGTGGTTTAATTTTAATTATCATAATCTAACAAATTTTAAATGATATTTATAGCTTTTATCATTCTTTCTTAGTTTTAATTTACTTTTTTATATGCTTACCATCATACACATAATTTACTGAATTATGACTTTTTAATAATTAAAAAATGATGGAATTAGACTTTGAACTGTCTGATTACATTTATAATTTTGGAGAGATTTCTGGCTGGCTTCAAGATCTTGAAGTAAAAACATCTTAAAGACTATTCAGCCTTGGGAGAGGCTTGAAATATATGATTATGGAGTATGAATTAATTAATTATGTTTGTTCTTGTTTGAAAAGTTTTTTCATATCTCTGTAATATCCATATATAGCTGTTCAGAGAAAACACCAAGGAGAGAGCTTAACTGTCCTCAAGCATTCATACTTAATCATTATCTCTAATTTTTTATATATAGTCTATCTCACAAACTTTTTATTCCATATCTATTTTATTTTCTAATAAATTCCTCTTTACTATGTAGTAGTAATCACTTTGAAACTTCAAAAATTAATTCCTATATTTTGACTATAATATCTGCAAATTCAATTATCTTATCTTTAGGAAAAATTCTTTATAAAAAAATAAATAATCTCGAAGACAGAGTTCCCTTTAGAAAACGACTCTGACCAGGGACTTTCTCAGCGACAGGAAAGGAACTTGTTCCTAGCCATAAAACCAGAAAGTGTTGTCACGAAGGTCATTCTCAGCTCCCACCATCTTTTCAATTATTTATTATTAAGTTATTAATTAGAAGGCCCGTCAGTTGAACTATCATACTGCTAGTGAGAACCCTCAGGCAACTTAGGCTTGTCTCTTTTTAGCTTGTCCACTCTTCCCTGCGGTGGCATCTGATGCGAGATTACTCGTAATGCAGTATACACTACACCAGATTGCCTACTAGGTCTCCTGACCGTAGCAATTCCATTTTATTATATATATAATAATTTAACTTTTTTTAATAATTAGCAATAAGCTTAAGTTTATAAAATAATTTAAATAAAATAAAGGTAATATTTCAGAAGCATTATATGATAAAACCAAGTTACTAAACGAAGCTTTTTAAGATAGGTTAAATAATATGTACCTAAATTATATAAGCAAATTATATATTTTATGATATTACTATATTTTATAAACATTTCAAAGTAAACATTTCTTTTTTATCATATATTTCACTAAATTATCCTATTTAACTTATTTTATTAAATTTGAAAATCTAAAATTTTTGATTTTTTTTTCTAAAAATAAATAAATTTAATCTATTTATTTGAATCAATTGATGCTTAGCTCAAAAACTAAAATTATTTTTGATATTATTATTAAATAATCTTTTATCACGAGAATTCAAGAGAAAATTAGAAAAATAAAAATTCACATACATATAAATATCACTAGAAGATTTGCAGGTACTTATCACTTAAAATCTGTGTCTATATAATTTATTACTGTATAAAATTACTAGTGAAATTTGGTGAATATTAATGTGATCTTTTAAAAACTTGGTAGTTCAAAATTTTGAATTAAAATATAAAGATTGCAAATGTCTTTTTTCAATGATAATTCTAACATAGTTAGAAAATTATAAAATACTAACTTTAAATTCTCAAAAAGGTGGAGAATATTTAGAATTCACTATTTTTAAATAGTGAATCTTCTTCAATTGATTATTTTGAAGCTGCAAATTCATAGGGCATAAAATCCTCAAAATAAAAGGTTAAATGTCGCTGAAAATAAAATAGGTAATCTTAAAAATGAATCTGTTAAGAAAGTTATTAAATGCCTGTATTTAAAAGCCAGAAAGTAGATTTTTATGCGTTCCATTGAAGTTACTTCGAAATTCTCTTCATTGTGGACGTAATTGTAACGTTTTCTGAAAGAAAAACCAACATATAGAAAAAAACTAGTTTAACCGCCTAAAATACTACCGCCGAGGATACAAAAAGATTATCCAATAAATCTTTGCAAAAATATGATATTATATAAGACACTCAAATCTCTAAATATATGCCTTTAAATCTGAACTAAAATTTAAATAAAAATATACTTTTATATTAGTCAAAAAGTACATACGCTTAGATTTATTTTTGAATAAATATTGTTATAGAGCGCTTAGTATCTAGTTGGTATGCAGTTCTTTAATATTAAAAAAGTTTTCTCATACTTCTTGTGGTCATTCTAGCTATCCAATGAATCACGCCAATTTCTCCAAATGTGAAATCTGCTTATTAATGATTATTCTCTAATCTTGAACCAAATGCTCCAGTCTTTCTGAATAATTTCCAAATAAGAATTAGTAATTAAGTCTTTAGCAGGCCCATCAGTCAAACGTTTACCCTTTCTTTTGGAGCATCTAGTGTGAGTACTCGCGATGCAATATACACTGCACCAGATTACCTACTAGTTTTCCTGGTTTTGGTCAATAACTATTTTATTATATACCAATAATCAGTAATTCGATTAAAATAATTCACAGTATCACTATTTATCTGATCTTTAGAATTAACATACACAGTTTCAATAATTAACTGTTTATTTTATAGATGTAATATAAAATTAAGCAATTAAAATTAGTTAAATGATAATTAGTTTATATTAACAGCTATTTGCTATTTGAACTTTTACGTAGAATTAAGTGCCCTCTTTATCTAATAAATTGTCTCGAACCATTTTATTCTCATCTAGATGTTAGACTTCTTTAGATGGAGCATTATCAAGAAATTTGAATTATCGCAATGGATTTTACAAGTAAGTTCACATGGTCCTTTCTTGCCATTATTTTCTATGAAATTCTAATCAGATATTTGGAAACTTCTTCAAAAAAACTAGGGCAGATAACTTGTTATTGCTGTTTAATGAAGATAATACGAATCTATTAATCTAGGCAACACGTGAAGTATTTAATTGAGTTAAATTGAGTATAAATGGTGAAAAATGTGAACATATTAAATTTTAATTAATATGAAAATTAGTTTTTAATAATAATAATATACTAGATTAAAGTATTCGTATCTCCGGGGATTTTAAACCCCTTCAATACTTACCTCCAGAGTTCGTTCCTTGAGGTTTAAAATAAAAATTCGGGACTCTCAGTTTTTTTGGAGTTCTGGCACTCCCTTGAAAAAGCCTCTTTTTAAATATTCTTCAATCCTTTTCTACATAAATTCTTGACATTTCTCTTTAAATCTCTTCACTGTTTCTCCTCTGTTTATCCAAATATATCTTACATCTCTTGTATGTGTGGAATCTTGATTTACACAGGTAGCACAGCTTGACGATCCTTCTGGGAGGAGTTATCTCTATGGGTTTTATGTATTCTAGTTCCATTTTATTTTCAGCTAAGGTTTAAGGTTAAATTCTTTTTTCTTCCAAAAGTTTCACTTCGATTTCTTTTTTTATTAATCTTTCTTCATTGCTTTAACTTTTCTATAATAATTTTTTTTTTTTTCTTTAATATTTAAACTTCTTCTTATAGATTACGGATAAATTTCATAAGTTATTCTGTTATTAGCAATTTATCATTTTTCTATTTCTACAATATTTTTTAACTACCACTTTTCATGTAGTTGCTTGATCGTGGTTTTGGGAGTAAAAAGTCTGGCTTGCTTTAGTCAGTTTCTGTTAATTTAGTTTCTTATTCAATTCTAGATTGTCTTTATTTTTCAAAATTTGCCTAAGAAAATTATTATGTTATAAAAAAAAACGTGGTAGAAGAAGAATTAGAAGTCTCTGATTTTCTTTCCTTTTTCTATAAAGCTGGAAAAAAACCCTTCTTGAGACCTTCTGCCATTTTTTTTAATTATATTCTGTTTATTGTTCCTTTTTTTATATCGTTCCATTGGAATACAACCACTATTTTGAGATTCTTTTCGAAGATATTCTAGTTTCTTTCATTCTCTATATTAAATGTTTTTAATCTCAATTCTTTTCGTCTTGCTCTTGAATATTTAAAATATCTTTTTCAATTGTTTGAACTCTTTCACTTACTATTAATTGTCTTTTGTTATTTATAAATTTTCCACCAAAGAGAGGTTATTCATTTTCAAGTGGGTCTCAACTTCTATTTTTGCTTCGCTAGATCTTCTTCCAATGTTCGGACTCTTATTATCTGAGTTCATATTAGGTCTAGTATTTTAGCTATTCTTTTTAGTTTATTCGTCCAAGTCGTTCCAATTTGTTCTGGTGCTAAAGCGGCTTATTTTGAATTATTAATCTTACTATTTAATTTTAACTTTCTTTGTCTGATTTTCTGTTTCTCTCGTCAAGAGCACTTTTCAGATAATGGATTATAAAAATATCACGTCTATGAAGATTTTTATTGCCTGGTCCTTTACTTTGAGCTTTAATCTTCCTAAGTTCCTCCTTCGTCAAGAGAAATTTATCTTTAAGAGCTTCCATTTTAATTTTATCATCTATACTTATAATAAAAATTAGTATAAAATATATTTAAATTTATAAATAATTTAATTTCCTTTGAAAATTTTAAAGATTTAAGAAATAATCTTTATAAATTGAATCTGAAACGAAGATGATCTATTTAACTATATTATTTTTTGATATTTTTCTATTTAATTTTTGATTTCTAATTATTTAATTATTTAACAGATAATTTTTTTTTAACTCAATCAATTATTTTTAAATATTTTATACTAAAATAGATTTCAATTCTAATTATTTTTCTTATATTTAAGTATTTAAGTTTACAATTTTTTATTTATATGGCACACCTCATTAATTATCTTTCGAAATCATTTTTTTAAACTAGAATAATTACGTGTATTTATAATATACTAGATAAATATTATAATTTTATTGTTTAAAATCTATTTTTCTGTAATAATTCCCTTTATTTAAATTTTATTAAATAATTTTTATTTATTAAAGTTAAATTAAAATTCGATTCTATTTGATTATATTGTATATTACAGTTCTATGATAAAAAACTTAATTCTGCTGAATATTTTTTATTATTTAATATCTCACTTAAAATAATTTTATGACTGTCATATTTATAGAAAATTTAGTTATTTAAAATATAACTAAGAAAATAATACTTGCTAACTAAACTTTGCATATTTATTTCAGAAAGAAATTAAAAATAAATTTTAAATTATTTAGATAATCTTTAACTTAAAGAAAAAAATATAAAATATATAATAAATAATGTAATCCAATTTTAACTGTCCTAAGTGCAATATCTAGTTCAATTTAAAGATAAATTAACCTCAAATTCTATAATGTAGACATGACTTGTGCAAAAAGTGTTGCTTTGAATTGTTTTAAAAATAATAGAAAATTACTTGCCATGTACAAAATTGTAAACAGTAAACTTTAGATGATCCATTAGAACTTGAAGTTAATAATGATCTAATAAATAGAATGAAATAAAATACATAAAGTAATTGTAAAATTCATTCAAGGTAGATCACTTTCTATTGCTTTGATGATTCATAACTTTTATGTTAGAAATGTATTGAAACTAATTATCATACAAATCATAAAGTTAAAGAAATCTTTGAAGCTTAATAAGAACTTAAAACTTAAATTCCTTAATCTCTACAAATTATAAAAGAGAAGTAAAATATAATATAGAGTAACTGTTAATAAATTTAGTAAATAAGATAATAAATCATAATAAAAGATTAGGAATTTAAATAGTTTATTTAATAAGAAGCAGAATAAGCTATTGAGCTAATTAACAATAAAAGAAACTTTTATTGCTAGGAACATTAAGAACTAACTGATGAGTTATTAAAAGAGATAGATAAAAGATGTTAGAATTGATAAGAAATTTAAAATAAATTAAGAGAATAAAATATATAACTTTCAAATAATCCTATAGAAGTAATTGAATTTTAGTAAAAACTATAAGATATTTTAAAATGAGGAGAAGATTAAATATAGGAAAAAGAATTATAGTAGATAAACTAAATAAAGTTTAATGAATATAATAAAATATAAATAAATTTTTAGATAGATGTTTAATAATTTCACAAAGATTTATAAACTATAATTGAAAAAGGAAATTTAAATGAATTTAAAACTCTTTTATTTGCAGTTTATAATTCGAATAGTATAGCGAAATATGACGTTGAAAAAGGAACTTCTGAAAAGATATAAGTAAATACTTAAAATTTTTTAAGTGCTTTTAGAGCTAAATAAATTAGCAGAAGATACTTTAATAGTTACAGGTGGATATATAAATAGTGTATATAGTAATAGAATATCAATAATAAAAGATACTTAAGTTTAAGAATATTAAATGATTACTTAGAGATAAGGTCATAGCTTAGCATTTGATAAACAAAGAAATTAACTTCTTATTATTTCTGGTCATAATGGTTAATATATAAAGGAAAGTGAAGTGTTTAATTTGAAAACTTTAAAATCTTAAAAAATAGCTGATATAACTGAAGCCTCTTATTTTGGTAGTGCAGTAATATTAAATGATATTTTTATATAATTTTGGAGGACATAATGGTTCAAATGTGATTTAGAGCATATAATAATATGAAATAAATAATGATAGATGAACTAAATTATAAATTTAACTACCTTAAGCTTCTTACACTCTTTCAGTTGTTGTTAATAAATAAATTTATATTTTTGATGATAATAATAGCTTAACTTAAGTGAACATTTTAGAAAATGGAAAATTAACTTAAGTAGGATAAAAATATTAAAAATCTAATGTTTACACAATACCACTTTTTATAAAAGGAAAAATTTATTTTTACGATGTAAGTTCAAAATTATCAGTATTCGATGTGAAGAGTTTATAGTGGGAAAGTAAAAGCATTTGAAAACTAAAAATAACTAATATTAAAAATAAGTTTAATTTTTATTTTTTTATTATTTATTTATCAAATATTTGATACAAATTTTTTGTTTTAATTTATTTAAAAAAAATATTTTTTATTTAAAAAAAAAGTTAAAAAGCTTTGTTAAAGCCTTAGTAGTCAGCCATCTGACCTATTCTATCAGCTTGTCTCCATTAGTTTGTCTTTAATTTCTACTAGGCTTAGTTAGGCGGTGTAGCACTTCATTAGCGCACCATCCTTTAATATTCTGAATAGCCTTCATCTTGCATGTAGTCCTAATTATTTCTCCAAGGATTAAGATTTGAATTAAAGAATTTTTTTCTATAAATTTTCCCGCTTTATGTTGGATATATCCTAAATAGTTTTCTAAAAATATCTTATTTATTCTTTCTTTAAATTTCGCTTAGTTAGTAGCAGTATTTTCATTGGTGTTATTTATTGCACATGGACATTTTATTCTTCTTTTAAACTATTATTCCTGTAACACTTATTTAATTTAAATTTACTACTTATTTTAAATAAACGTTTACTGTTTATTTTAATTTGAGGCTTCATTTTCTATTTCCATAGGATCTGATTAATTCTGCTAAATCGAAAATGGCGTAACCTGAATTTATTATTAAATTTAAAGAATTCTTTTTTCCCGTTTGTCTTCTATTTCTTATGATTATTAATATTGTTTCTCAAGTAAAGACGTTATTAGTTTATCTAATTTTTCTACTTTATCATGAGGTATCTATTTTTAAACATAAACTCTTTTAATGACTTAGATAATATTTCTATTTGAGTTTGTGTCGGAATTTTTTTTAGTTCTGGATTTCCAAGTGGTTAATGTTCGTCATATCAATCGTATTTCTCACTTTCACTCATTGTAATTATTTCGCTTTTTTATTTTTTAGATTATTTTCCTGTTTAAATGTTTTGTTCAAAGTTCTGTTATTTCTTAGAAGCCATTTTATTTATATTTAATAAAATCACATTTTAATACTTAATTCTTAAAATTATTAATTTTTTTAATTAAAATCTAAAAAGTGTATAGTTTTATTAAGTATATCATGAGGTTTATTCATATTTAAATATATTCTTAATTTAACTTATTTTAGTATCTGTTCAATTTAATTTTAAGAAATATAGTTATATTTTGTAACTCTTCTATCATTATTGTTGGTTTATTATAAATTAGTATTTAAAAACCTTTATTTATGCTAGAATTATCATTGAAAAAAGATATTTAAAATATTTAAATATATCTTATTTAAAATGTTAAGTTAGCACTTTTTTAAAAGACACATTTAATATTCACCAAATTTCACTAGTTTACAGTAATTATTATATATTCCTTTTTTTAATGGATTCTGGTTTCTAGTCGGCCGAGTAGATAATCCGGTGCAGTTGCGTCTGCATTGCAAGTATTCTTGCAATAGATCCCACACAAAAAAGTAAGGATAGGCGCATTGCGTAATAAACCTTATTTATTTGAGGATTCTCTAACGGGAAGAGAGGTCAACTAGAGGAAATGAAATCCAGATCTCAGAGCTATCTTGATTTTATATGTCGTTATTCTGATCAGGAATTAGAAAACAGCAAAGATAAGACTTAGATCAAAAACAATTACTACTAGAAGAATTTAACCTAATTGAGTCATTTGAAGCATATATTTGAACGCTTTTTAACCCCTTCTAACTCCAGCCTTTGGAAGAATTACAGGAATTTAAAGAGTTAAGGCACTCAATTTTGATTATAAAAACAGAAAAAAGAAGATAAGAATCAAAGCGACCAGATGAAGCTAGAAACATTTCTAGCTTATAATTATTAATTAAATTTGGTTTCTTTATTTATTCGTGGTGAACCAAACAATGGTGGTGCCACGCTAATTTATTTATTTATTATACAGGATTTTATTTAAAAAGCAACAAGTACTTACAAATCTTATTCTGATACTTATATGTATGTGAATTCTTATTTTTCGAATTTTCTCTTGAATTTTCATAAGAAAATATTTGTAGTAATAATATCTAAACAACTTTATTTTTAAGCTAAGCGTTGAATAAAGATCTTAACAATATAACCTCTTAAATGATAAATGTTATTGTAAGAAATCCAAAAAAATTAAAGGAGTAACTTAAACCTTCAATTTCTCTTGAGGATGAAAAATGAAAAATACAACTTAATCTAATTTAATTTTTTAAATTTAATGGAAAATATCATATATTTATATTAGCTTTATTTTACATAATTATTCATATGTTTATATCTTTTAAACTTAACTAGTAAATACTAACAGTAAGCTTAACTCCCATAACATATACTAGCATTAATGTTCTTAATTTAAAGTATAAAAATATTTGATCATTTCTAATGCGAAAAATCTTTATAAATCACAATCCATAAAAATAGCAGATTTTTCAGGAAATTTATTACATATAGATTCATTTTTTGCTCAGATTTTAATATAATTATAAAAAGGATTTTTTAATTTTCTATATTAACTTAAATAACAAATATAAAGTAAGTTGAATTACATGTTTATAATACCCTTTTATTAGTTACATTTTTAGTTATTTTGGTAACTATTTTACACTTTATTTAAATAAATATTGTATATAACTAATATATTTCCTAGCTATTTTTTGTATATTTTTAGAATAATATGTAAATCACTTTGATAATCGTTTTTAAGGTCATAAAACATTGAATAAAAATGGTATATCATAGTACATAATTTTCATTCATTTGCTTATTTTTTAAATAAATATTATGTTAGAAACTTTCCAAAAATAAAACTATTTACTAATTATTTTTATGGTTATTTGTACGTTTAAAAGTGCTTTAGTTAAGTTTTAACGTTTAAAACTTACAAATAGAAAGTTTTAATTTTATGAATTATTTTTTCTTTTAACTTTAAGTTTTAAACTCTTTTAATGGATATTAATAAAACGTAAGGTAGAACATTAAAAATATTATTATTATAAAATCCAGTTTTTTTAATATTTCACAGCCTAGAATGTTAGCAAAAAGGTATTTTAAATATATCTTACTCAATTATAATTATTAATCTTTATTACCTTTAAATCTTATAGTTCTAGTATTCTAATATTTTGATTTTAAAATTTAATAGCTTAAAATTTTATATTCTCCTTACATATTTGAAATAAAAGTTGTCAATAGTAGAATGATGATCAAGAAGACCTTTAAGAAAGTTGGCGGATTATATTCTAGATTTTTATATTAAGATAATTTTTCATCTTTATTGATCGATCATTCTTGTAAGTATCTAGATACTTATTATATATTACCTATCTATTTGGTATATATAATAGCCATTTTCATATTTTTAAAGATTTTAAGTAGCTTCTTTACAATGGATTTTAAATTTCTCTTTTGATATATAATTATTTCAAAATAAATTGATTATCTTTTTAACGTTTGGATAATTATGTACTTTCAAAAAAAGTTTCTTACTTATAAATAAATAAAAATGATTATAGAGCGAGTAGCACCTTATTGGCGCGCAGTTCTTTCAATATTGATATTTAATATTAAGAAAAATGTTCTCATGTATCTTGTTAAAATTCTAGAAGTCCAATGAGTCATGTCAGCTTCTCCAAAAAGGGAGTCTTCTTATTAAAAATTATTCTTAAATCTTGAGTCAAATACTTCAGTCTTCTTGAATAAGGTCCAAATAAGAATTAGTTATTAAGTCAGTAATTAGAAGGCCCGTCAGTCAAACTTTCATACTACTAAAGAGAACCCTCGAGGTATTTTATATATATAATAATAATAAATTAAAGTTGCTTCACCTTTATTTAGTCCTCTACTAATTAAAAGTTTAAAAATAAAAGTTAATAAATCTTTTAAACTTCCTTCTCTCAAACTGAGTTGCTCTTTATTTTTCTTAATTTCTCCAGGTATGAGTCGGCAAGCTACCTGAAAAAATCTTGACGTCCAGCAACTCAAAGCATTAACGCTAAAGCGTGATACTTGCCTCCTTGAAGTTATCTAGTCTCTGCAGCGTCTAGAATGTAAAGGCTAACACCGCAGAAGTCTTGCCCTTCAAACCACAGAAGGTTGTACTTAAATCAGGGTTCAATAGATAATGAAGATTGACTCTCCTTAGTTAAATTATGTAATTTTTCTTAAAAAATAATGAATGGATTTATTGATATTTATTTTTAAGTGAGTTTTTGTAAATACTTTGCTAATTTTGCTTATTATCTCATGTATATCCTTGCAAATCTGGTTAAAAGTTAAATTATCCTCCCATCCTCTTCAGACGAAACTACCACTTTAGTTTCTGACATTTTAATTTCAAGAAATTACTTTTACTTTCTAAGTATCTAATTACAATGACATAATACAACGTTGCTAACATTGGTCTATGTGATCTTACTTATATAATTCAAATGTTGTATTATATAAAAAATGGACAATGAATCCTAGTCAGCTGAGTAAGAATCTGGTGCAGTTTAAACTGCCTTACGAGTACTCTCGTTATAGATGCTACCATGGAAAGTTGGACATGCTCTTTGTAGGATAAGCATAATTTATTCGAGGGTCTCTCTAGCAGTACGAGAAGTGATTAATGGCTCAATCAGTGCTGAAAGTAATGAGCACTGAAATTCAGGTCTCAGAGTTTTCCTGTCTTCACATATCGTAAATTTTTGTAGGAGTTTGAAAAATACCTAAAGAAAAGACTAATGATAATCAATCTATAAGAAAATACAATGAAAGATATGAAAATAATATCAAGAGATTGTAATATATTAAAGTAAAGGAAGGTTTCGAAAGCCTTTTGCCTTTCCTTTTTAAAAGTTCAGTCTGCTTCTGATAAAATTTTACTGGTATTGCATCCAACAATCAGTAGGATAGATAGTAAGGTGAAAAAACATTATATACTGTATATTATAGAAATACAAAATTAAATATTATTCATAATTTTTTATATTTTTCTTCTTCCAACATTGATTTATATCTCTAATTAAATGCAAGTTTAGTTATAAAGATTCCATTTTTTCTAGGAGTATTAAATATTAAAAAATCCAGTTATTTTATGTTTATTTCCTTATTTTCATAAATTAGTCTAATCTCTTTTCTTCCACTCTGTTAATATACTTTAATAAAAATTCCTATTTTATCCTAGCAGTAGAAACTGCTTTTAGTAAACATTCTGCTTTTTTAATTTTATAGTTAAGCTTTTTTATTTTACGATAATCAGTTGATTCTAGTAATCTATTTAGTTATTGCATGTATCTTGAAGGTTTCTTTTCAAGTTCATTAATCTTTTTTTTCAAGTTTGATTAGATATTTATTATTCATTTATTTTTGTTTTATATGTCGAAAATAAAGCAAATTTAAAAAATATGTTAAAAGTGGAAGGGAGATCTAGAAGAATAGTAGCTTGAATAATTAATTAAAAAGCATAAAAGTTTAGTTCTTTTTAAAAAGGAATTAAAAGAGTTTAACTAAAGGAATTGAAAGTTTTAATAAACAAAAAGACGAAACAATTTATAAGTGAAGATTTCAATTAAAAAAATGAGGAACAAAATGAACATCTGAAGGGGATTATGTAGGATATTTTTTATAAGAAGGAACAAGAAGAAAATAGATAAATGTTTGTAGGACGATCATAATCATTTTTAAAAAGAGCAAAAAATTTAGAAGCAATATTTGAAAAATGATAAATAGAAAAGCTAAAAGAATAGAAACTTATAGAATAATTTAAAACAAGATATAAAATAAAAAAAATTAAACAAATATAGATAGAATATATGTAGAAACAATATAATCTCAAAGAAAAGCTGAAGAAGAGTTAAGAGTCAGGATTATTTAGAAGGAAGAGCAGTTAATTTACATTAATCAATACATTTTTAGTAAAAAATAAAATTTTACTTTAAAAAGCTTTATTTATTTGTAAAAAATAAGAATTTAAAACTTTCCATTGCATATTATTTATATATATTTTCAATAATTAAGGTTATTAAAAATAATTATTCTTTCTTTTCTATAAGCTAATAGAGTTACTCTTCCATTTTCTTGTAAATTTCCCCAACTTTTCTAAATCAATTCTAAGGTCATCATTATCCTTTTGAAGTTGTTTATTTTGCTAGCATTAATTACCAAGATTCTGTTTGAGTAATGTCACACTCGAGTCCACTAATACCGACTTCTTTCTACAAATACCTCCAAAGTAGTTTCAATATAGTCTCCTTGATGTTCCAAATTCTTTTCAGTACTGCTCAGATTAAAAAAAAAAACTTACCGAATAACATACGCTTGAAATGTTAACAACTGAAGAATAGAAAACAAACGAAAAGAAATAGTCATACATTTGGAAAGATACTTAGTTATAAATTTCTAAATAAATAAGAATATAAAATAATGCAACATAATTGTAATTAATCCTAATAAATTTCCCATTAATCTTCTGTTATTCTCTTTTATTTTTATTTAAATAGAAAGCAACTCCGTACTTTATTCCCTGGCTGCTTGCAATATCAGTATATTGTTATTCTTCAGTAGGGAATCTCTTATGTTGGAGGTTATTATTTTATATCCAATGGGTTATTGAGTATTAGGATTGCTAGGGAGGAGAAATCTTCCGTCTGAGATTGATTTAAATCTTGGTATTAAGAAGTACCACATGTACAAAGATCCAAACAAGAATTTGGTAGGAGCTAAGATAAGACAAGACAGAAGAGATATCAAGTAGCGCTTATTAAGAAAGAAGGTAGATATCAAGGTCTATAATGGAGCATTCCGATCACCCCTATAGAAGACAAAACTCGAAAAGAATGCTAGCACTGTGGAAGAATTCAGAAAAAAAGTTTTTGATTTTAAAAATCTTTACAAAAGAGCTGCGAACCACTGAGGTTCTACGCACTTCCAATCTTATTTATTTTCCTTTTCACAAACTAAAAAAAATTGCTCTACACTTGCTCTTTTCAATAAAATAAAAATTTTATAAAGCTCAACATATTCTGTAAAAATTTAAAATCATTATTTAAAATCTTTCCAAAAACTTTTACAACTAAATAGTTTTTTATACTAAAATACATATATAAAAAATTAAGAAAACTAAAGGATTATAAAGTATGTTAAAAACTATATAGAAAATAATGCATCAAGTTTGTTTATGTATAACTCAATCAAAACTTTAAAATCTTTTTTAAGTAAAAACGCTTTTTCTTTTCAAGTCTTTTAAATTTTAAGATCATAAAAATTTTATAAATATAATTTTAATTAAACCACATTAAACGTAAAGAATAAACGCTAAAACGATTTTAGAATCTCATGATAAACTACTTTTAATATTCTTCAGTTATGATTTCAATAAACAATTTGTTAACACAAAGATATAAAGACGAAATTTCATATTATATTCTTTCGTTTTTAATGAAAGTGTAAACAGCTCTTCTTAAAAAGATTAAAATCGAAATTTAGTTATACAAATTATTTAAAAGCTTAATGCTAAGATAAGCTTTCAAATAGTTTAATTTGTGGATAAATTTTGACTTAAAGTTTTTCGGCCTGAAAATTCTTTGCATTAAGACGATCTAACGTTTTTTAAGGAATGACGATAATATTCTGTTGAGTTCTAGACATTGCTACCTGTAGCTTCATCGCTATGTGCTTCATGGCTTAAAAACCCTTCTATTAGTGTATAAATTTGAAAAGTAAATATGAAAAAAGAATTAAAATTTTTAAAGGGCAAAATCCATTTTTATTAATATCAAGGAAACTATATAAAGACCTTAAGTTATATTTAAAGTATTGATATTTTATTGTTAATAATTGATAATATAACTTAATTTATTAAAGTGGTTTCACCTTTTTTTGGTTAATCACAAAATTAGAGCTTGTAAAAGTTTTTCTTATCCGAAATTTTCCATGTCATTTTCATCTTGTTATTCCGGATCGTAAATTATTATAAATTGCCTATTTCATCCTCTTGCTACTGATTGGAAATCGAATACTACTTATCATCTCTCAAATTGTTTCAGTGCATGTGTAATCTTTGGAGCTTCTACGTAATTTTAAAATATTTTCCTTTAATCTATTCTTCCGTTTGGTGTGCAATAGATCTTAAATAGATTTTGGATTCCTCTTTTTGTTTCATAATGTTATTTCCTCTTGAATCTATAGCATTAATTTACCTTATGTCCATGTTTTATACGGTATCAAGATCTTTTTTCTATTTTCTAATAGGAGAAGGACGGATTCTGCACTTCTCTTGATTCTGGATCCGATCGTTAATTAAGTTGGATTTGCTCAAATTAATTGATCCTCTTTTCAAACTTTTGTCTTAAATTCCATTCGATATGATTAATTTGTCTTTCCATCTCTTAAGAAAATATCTGCTAGTTTTATTGTTTCTAAAGATTTTATTCAATCAACAAATTGTTAAACGTTAGCATTAGAGATTAAGATATTTATTAAAGGTCTTAAACTTCTTTTGTTAACTTCTAATTGTCCAATTGTAGCAAATAAAAATCGTTAGAAAGGTCTGGTTAATTATTAGGATTTGTTGAAGAAGTTTATTGTTTCTTAGATGCCATTTTATATATATAATACAATGAATTATTGCTTCACACATTAAAAAATTAATCCCTTTAAATTTTATATCTATAATTTTCTTATCTATTACTTTTCCTATAATTACAAATGTTTGTATAATGTATTTGAAATATTAAAATTCTCCAAAAGCCATAAAATTGACACACTTTTTAAATTTATTACATAAGATTATTTTTTTGCTTAAAGTTTTGACTATTTTTATTTGAAAAAAAGCAAGCATTTTTAATAGTTTTCTAAACTATCTTAGATATATAATATTAAATAATCTAAATTTCATGCCAAAAATATCCTTTTATTGGTTACAATTTTACTTTATTTGTCAACCACTTTATATTTATCTAAATAAATCTGTTATATAGCTAAAATATTTCCTAGTTAATTTTCGTATATTTTTTAAAATAAACATGCAAATCCCTTTGATAATTATTTTTAGCTTATTTTGCATGTTTAAAAGCGTTCAGTTTTAGTTTTATATTTTGCCAACATTTTTTCGTTTTGCTTAAATATTTAAACTCTTTTAATGGATGTTAAGATAGAGCATGAAAATATTATTTTTATTAAATAAGGCTATTTTAATCATTTCACAACCTAAAATGTAAGCAAATAGATATTTTAAATATATCTTACTCAATTATAATTTTTAATCTTTATTACCTTTAAATTTTATAGTGCTATTACTCAAACATTTTGATTTTCAAACTTAATTTTTGCAAAGCATAATTACTATATTTATGGGTTAAGATAGAAATTATATTAAATTTGGATTTTTATATTTTTTATTTCTCCACTAAAAAGAAATGCCTCTTTATCTTAAAGATGCTAATAATTATTTTTAGAAAGTCCCTTTGATTCTATTATTACTCCATTTTTCTTTCTTCTAATTTTCTAATTTTTACTTTTAAATTTTCTACTATTCCATATATCTCATTCTGTATATTAATCTATTGTAATATTTGATTTATAAATCTGTATACTATAATTAATTAATTTCAGTTTATACCATACAGCCTTGATAGTATATTTGAATAAGCTTTATGTGATTCAAAATATTTTATGATAGTATTTCCTTTATATAAGAATAGTATATATTTTAATATGTGCTCTATATTGTATATTCCTCATATATATCTATAATAGATATCATCAATAGAAAAGTGATTATTTTGAAGATTCTTTCTAAAGTTATCGATTATATTCTAGATTTTTTATACTGATAATTTTTCGTTTATATCATTTGATCAAAGAATTAAAAAATGGAAGGATTCAAAAGAGGTTTCTACACCACCTCCAAAAAGTTGGAGAGGAAACCTGAATCCAATTTTGGATAGTTTTCTTACCCTTACCCTTAACCCTAATATTTTCTTAATTCTAACGACCTGAAGAGGAACAGAAACAAGCTCATAACAACATATGAGATAACTCCAACCTCAGAAGGGAAGCCCAGAAAGCAGATAAAGTCTGCTCTGTACCAGGAGGTCTTAAAGTTCAATCCTTCTGGCCAGATGAGCATGGAACAGCTCATTAAAGTGGTACTAAACCTCCAGGAAGAGGTTAGAAAACTGAGAAAGGATAATGAGAAGTTGATGGAAAAACTCAACCTAGCGAAAGGAATAGAATCCAGACTTATGTCCTAAGAAAGAGAACTAAGCGCTTTCTGAAACATATCTTAAGACCAGAGTAGCTAATCCTAAAATTAGCTTTAGAAACAATCTGATATGAGTATTAGACTGGAAATACTAGAAAAGAAATTAGATGAACAAAGGGATATCCAATGATGATTGAAGAGACCAATAGGAAGACTAAGGTTAAACTCCAAAAAGTAGTGAAGAAATGTTACTACTGCAATTAGACAGAACACTTATGAAGACGCTGCAAGGAATTCCAAAATTTCAAGATGTAGTACTGGAATAAATAAAGAACCATACAAGCACAGTAAAGGAAGAAAAAAAAATGTAGTAGAGATAAATAAGAGAAATATTATACTTAAATGAATAAGGATACATTTACAAGAGAAAATTTAATTAGAAACAAGGCTAGATCCGGAAATGACAAGAGTAATGGGAGGAGAGAGGAGTAGAGACATCTAAAACTTTATTTTTAATACTAGAGCAATCTGGTGTCCAGCATGAAAAGGTGAAAATCCTCGAAAATTGCTAACTTAATTTATCCTATTATTATTATTATTCGATCAATCTTGGAAGTATTTCGAGATTATTATTTTAGATTACCTATCTATTCAGTACACATACTAACATTTTCATTATTCTAAAAATGTTTTTTCAAGGTTCATGCATAACTAGTAAACATTTTTAAGCTGCTTTTTTATGAAATATATGAATAAAATTCTTAAAAGGAAGAAAGCTGCTAAAATTGATCCTAGAACGGAATTATTTTTAACAGTTGTAAATGAAAATAGAGATATTTATTGATTGAAAATAATGGATGCTTTCTTATTTTGTTTTTGGAAAAATTAAAAAAGCTAAGATAAAAAATTGCTTGAAAGACAAGCAATTCAATCTTTATGAAAAAACTATTAAAGTAGTCATAGTTCTTTAAAAGCTTTTTTTGAAATTTTTATCAAACTTTGGGTTGATTATTCAAGACTTAGTTATTTATTTTTTAAGAGCTTTAAAGTACTATGTTACCTTTATAATTTGTAGGTAGTATAAATTCTACATAGAGTTTTAAAAATGTCAATGAATCACGTTTCATACTTTATTTATAAAAAGCGGTTTTTTTTTGCGACCATATACTACAATGCAAACATTTTACAATGGATATAAACTTCTACTTTTTATGTATAATTATTTATAAGTAAACTGGCCGTATTTTTTAAGCAATTAGCTACAATGTCATAATAAAACTTTGTTAAAGTTGATTGATGTGAACTTACATATATAACTAAAATGTTGTATTATTTAAAAAAATGGACAGTGTGTACTTGACAGCCGAGTAAGAAATCCGATTTAGTTTAGATTGCATTACTAATACTCTCATAATAGATGCTACCGCAGATAAGTATGAACATGTCCTTTGTGGAACAAGCTTAATTTACTCGAAGGTCCTCTCTAGTAGTACGAGAAACTGATTAATGGCTCGGTATAGTGCTGGAAGTAATAGGCACTGAAATCCAGATCTCAGAGTTCTTCTGTCTTCACATATCGCTAATCTGAGTAGGAGTTGAAAAACACCTAAATCACAATTATAATTTTTATTTAGACAAGAATTGGAATTCTATGAGAATTAAAAGAATGACAGTTGCAAGATTTTTAATTGACTGATTATATTTCTAAATTTTGAAAGATCTTTGATTAAATCCAAAATTATACGATTACATCTGGAATATTATCTGGTTTTGGTAGTAACTTAAAGTCTATTTTCATGGTATATGCATTAAATACTCTAGATGATTCCTGTTTACAGAAGCTGATCATCAGAATATTTCCGTTATATTCATAAAAAGTATTTCAGAAATTGCAGCGCGTTGAGAGTTGAATTATTCTCAAACATTCAAAGTTAGTAATTATTATTATAATTTCTTTAAACATATTTACATCTTAGATACTTCTAGGACGATTCATTCAAAAAAGTCATTTTACTAAGAATAATATTTTAGCTATTGATTTCATTTTATACATACACTCTATAGCAATCTATTGAATTTTTTAAATGTTTATGCTAATTTTATTCTATTTAACTAAATTATTTGCTTTTAACATTTACTATCTTTAAACTTTGAAAAAAATGATATCAATCCTTTTTTAATAATTTTTTCCCGAAAAAGTGAATTTTCATCATTTTTTTGGAAAGAAATAATATACTTTATAAAATTAAAGTAGCTAATATAACTGAAAAGACAGTCGACTTTATATAAGCTTTTTTCTTTTTAGTGGAGCATTTCATTTTAATACCTCAACTTACAAATCTTTAAAGGCATTAAAATCTATCCAATGTAAGTTGTTTGCATGTAGTATTTAAAAATTAGACATATTTAATAGACTTATTGCCTCTCATTATGTATAGTTAAGTCTATCTTTCAAACTAGAAATATTTCTTTTCTACTTAGTTTTATGGGATCAAAGAAATATTTCAAAGTAGCACTTAAAACCATATTCAACGTAAAAAAAGGTAGAAATCTCCTAGTAGGGTTTTTACATATCCGATTCAAAGTAGGAGAAATTGCCAGAATTTTCTCTTCTTTAGCACACTTCTTTGCTTTAGCTATCTTAATCTTCTTAGGATCTTCAAATAACTATAGGGAAGAAAAATAAAAAATTAGGAACAGCTCGCATAAGAATTACTTTCATGAAATCATACAAAAAAGGCAAAATCACCAACATATCTCTGCGAACCAAAATTGAAATAGCTCCAAAAAGTAAAAAATAAAGGCAGCATGAATGAGCGTCAAAAAGTAAAAAATAAAGGCAGCATGAATGAGCGTCAAAAAGTAAAAAATAAAGGCAGCATGAATGAG
Organism: Loxodes magnus; assembly: GCA_946699065.1. Classification (NCBI taxonomy): domain Eukaryota; phylum Ciliophora; class Karyorelictea; order Loxodida; family Loxodidae; genus Loxodes; species Loxodes magnus. The sequence goes on along the minus strand of CAMPDV010000204.1, from coordinate 319,806 downwards.
CGTCAAAAAGTGAGCATGAATGAGCGTCAAAAAGTAAAAAATAAAGGCAGCATGAATGAGCGTCAAAAAGTAAAAAATAAAGGCAATGAATGGGCGTCAAAAAGTTTACCATCAAGAAATGCAACAAAGAACTAATCCTATTAATGGACTAGAAGCAAGGATCTAAAATATTTTTGAGATTAAAAAGTACTGTTATTTACTTGAATCAGTAGTTTAAAAACTCTAACATGACATTGAAATTCATATTATGATGAAAATATACATATATCCTGCTTTAACTCTAAAATATAAATTCAGCAAAGCTAGAAGAGTTAGATAATGATTTATAAATACTAGTTCAATAAAATATAAAAGAAGCTATTAAGCGAACAAAAGAGACCAGTATTAAGAAATAGGATAAAATAGAGAGAATTTTTGTAATAGGTAAAGTTCAATTTACAAAGCCAACTAAATGATTCAGAGGAAATAAAATCTAAGGAACTTTAAAAAATATAAAAATAAATAAAAATTAAAGATAGATATCCCTTTCTTATCTTATACAAGTATCTATTGAAGAACTGTTATATATTTTAAGAGAATATAAGAGATTACGAGAAAATATACTTTGGGAGGAGCTAGTAAGAATCTGAGCAAGATTATCCGATTTATAGCTTAAGGAAAAAATAATTTAGAGGAAAAAGGGATTTAATTTAATAATTGACTTTACTTTTTACATCAGATTAACTGTTTTTAACCAAATAAATTTTGCTTTAATTTAATTAAAAAAAATGAAAAATTAAATTTATTAGCAATTATTTTATTTTTATCTTGATTAAAAACTTCAAATAATAATTACCAAATATATCTATAAATTAAAATTTATATTTAAATACATTTAAAAGAGATATAGCATAATTTTAAAATTAAAGGAAAAAATATTTGAAATAATCTTATTTTTTAAATCTAGAACAAAGAATTTTCTAATTTTACTTTTTTTGATATTTAAATTTATTATACTCAATCTAATAATTTTCAATTTTACTACAATCTTAGTCAAACAAATTTATCTAAGTAAATTTTTTATTCATTTTCGTTTTTAAAATGTTTTACTGATTAAATACGTTCAATACATAAATTTTTCTGATATTAGCTTTTACTATAAATACGTTTTATTAATTTGGCTATTTTTTAAATTAGAATAAATTGAATTAAAAATTTCTTATCTATGATATTTTAAGAAACTTAAATTTAGATTTTTATTGTTCTAAATAATTTTCTTTTTCGCTTTAAAATTAAAAAATAAGTATAATTTTAGTTTTATTTAGATATTAAAGTTCTATCCTTTAATATTTACAATTCATTACATAATTTATACTTTTTCATGTCAGTCACATTTATTATACATTTTATTTATTTTGGATATACCTAAGAAAATAACTTTTTTTTCATTAATTTTTGTTAAAATGATTCTGAGTGAAAAATAATCTTTAAATTAATTAAAAAATTAAAATAGATAATAATAATGCAATCTAATTTTAATTGTCCTAAGTGCAATATTCAGTTCAATTTAAAGGCGAATCAACCTCACATTCTTTAATGTAGACATGATTTATGCAAAAAGTGTTGCTTTGAGTTGTTTTAAAAATAATAGAAAATTACTTGTCATGTTCAAAATTGCGGATAATAAACCTTGGATGATCCTTTTGATCTTGAAGTTAATAATGATCTATTATCTAGAATGAAATAAAATACAACAAGTAACTGCAAAACTCATTCAAGGTAGATCATTTGCTACTGTTTTGATGATTCTTTACTTTTATGTTAGAAATGTATTGAAACTAACCCTCATACAAACCATAAAATAAAAGAAATATTTGAAGCTTAATAAGAACTTAAGAATTTAGTTCCATAATCTCTCCAAAATATAAAAGAGAAGTAAAATATAATATAGAGCAACTGTTAATAAGTTTAGTAAATAAGATAATAAATCATAATAAAAGATTAGGAATTTAAATAGTTTATTTAGTAAGAAGCAGAATAAGCTATTGAGTTAATAAACAATAAAAGAAACTTTTATTACTAGGAACATTAAGAGTTAACTGATGAGTTACTAAAATAGATAGATAGAAGATGTTAGAATTGATAAGAAATTTAAAGTTAGTTAAGAGAATAAAATGTATAATTTTCAAATAATCCTATAGAAGTAATTGAGTTTTAGTAAAAATTATAAGATATTTTAAAATGAGGAGAAGATTAAATATAGGAAAAAGATTTATAATAGATAAACTAAATCAAATTTGATTAATATAACAAAGTATAAATAAATTTCTAGTTAGATGTTCAACAATTTCACAGAGATTTATAAACCATAATAGAAAAAAGAAATTGAAGTGAGTTTAAAACTCTTTTATTTGCAGTTGATAATACAAATAGTATAGTGAAATATTACGTTGAAAAAGGAAATTCTGAAAAACTTAAAGTGAAAACTCATAATTTAGGATCTAGTTTTAGAGCGATATAAATAGCGGAAGATACTTTAGTAGTAACAGGTGGATATAATAATAATGTATATAGTAATAGAATATCAATAATAAAAGATACTTAAGTTTTAGAATATTAAATGATTACTTAGAGATATGGTCACAGTTTAGCATTTGATAGACAAAGAAATTAAATGTTTATTATTTCTGGCTGTAATAATTAATACATAAAGGAAAGTGAAGTGTTTAATTTAAAAACTTTATAATCTCAAAAAATAGCTGATATAACTGAAATTTCTTATGCTGGTAGCGCAGTAATATTAAATGATATTTTATATAATTTTGGAGGATAAAATGCTTCGGGTTACTTGCAAAGTATATAGCAGTATGAAATAGATAATGATAGATGAACTAAATTATAAATTTAGTTACCTTAAGCTTCTTACACTCTTTCAGTTGCTGTTAGATAGTAATTTTATATTTTTGATAATAATAATAACTTGACTTAAATAAACATATTAGAAAATGGAAAATTAACTTAAATAGGTTAAAAATACTAAAAAAATTATGTGTATAATATTCCATTTTGTATAAAAGGCAACATTTATTTTTATGATTATAACTCAAAGTTAACAATATTTGATGTGAAGAGTTTACAGTGGGAGAGTAAAAGCATTTGAAACTGGAAAATAAAGAACATTAAAAATAAGTTTAATTTCTAATATTTTTATTATTTAATCAAATATGATAAACTATATTTGCTAATATTTTTATTTGATATCTCTTATAAATTTCACATGTGATCTTTAAAGTTATACAGTTATTACTTAATCATAAGACAGTTTTGTATTATATTTTGGTTTATTCTTACTTTATCATTTTTTATATACTGCTCCATTTTTATTTAAAGAACTGAAAGATTTATTTTGCAACTCTTCTTTATCTATTTTTGACTTATTATAAAATTAATCTTTATTAAGCTTTTTATTCTTAGAATTATTAATGGAAACGTATTTTTTCAGTCTTTCATAAAGATCTTAATTTAACTAAGATATTTGAATGGATATAAAATAAAGTAAAAATTCTAGAAGGAAAATTAGTTAAAAGAATCATATAAGAATGCGTTTGCAAAGTAAAGAGTTAAACGCTAGAAATAAAATAAGATAATTATGTAATAAGAAGTTCATGAAATAAACTGTATGTAAAAGTAGCCAAAATAAATAGCGTTTATGATAGTTTATTTATTAAAGAGAAGATAAAAATAACAAAAATAAAATATGATGAATATGCTTAAATTTAAAAGAGTTTTATTACAACAGAATATAAGCTAAAGAAAGTAAATATTCTGAAAAATAAATATAGTAAGTTTAAAATAAGGAAAATAGAGATTTAAATAAAAAAACTGAAAAGATATTCTCGAAAATATTGTAAGAAGCAAATCTTTTTATCATTAATATTAAAGAAAAGAAAGACAATTTATCAAATTTAAATTATTACCTGAGTTACTTAAATAATAGATATTTTGATAATAGTAATTAATAAAATGATAAAACTGAATAGATGAATAAGTTTATATTTATCTTTACCTTAATTTAAATAAGTTTTTATATTATACTTATAATTTGAAATTTAAATATTAGCAATACAATTAAATTAATTCCAAAAAAATATAGTTTAATCTATATTCTACTTTAAAATAAAATTATTTACATAGTCTTAATGCAAAAAAATACTCTAAAATGAAAATAAAAGTTTAACAATATTATAGAAATTTATGAAATAAAGCTTATCTATTTCTTGCCCTAATTATAGACTAATAATTTTATAGCATATATAATGATTTTATGTTTGATACTATATAAATTTACTTTTTATATTTCAAACTGAAATATATAATAGCTTTGAGAAAGCATTATTATAGATTATAGGTTTTATAATGTTGCAGTCTAGCAATTATACCTATTTAATCTTTTTAGTCGCTTTTGAATAAACAATTAATTTTAAAATTTTAAAAGATAATTATTTTGAAACTATTACTATATTTTATAAGCTTAAATTCGTTTCAGTTTGGATTTTAAATTTGTAAACCTATACTAGAAAATTAAATAATTTAACTATAAAATTATAAAGTTAATATCTCTAGCTAATATTTAAATCTTCTTTTAAAATGTTCAATTTATGGAAACAATAGCTGAATTTTCTTTATAGATTATTAAAAAAATGTTTAGTTAATTATAGTATAAAGTTATTCTAATAAATATTAATAGAATATTTAGATAGCAAAAGTGAAATAAATGTCTTTTATTTTAATTAATTAATTTCAACTAATTTCAACTAAAAAAGTTTTTGGACCGGAAACTCCTTTCCGATTGCACAACCCGACGCTCTCTTTTTATGGAATAACGGGGATATCCTGTTGTTCTCCAGACACAGCTGCTAGGGAGCTCCATCGCTATGAGCAGCCAGACTTCAAGCCCCTACCAAGAGCGGATAATCTCAAAGACAGCATTCCCTTCAGAAAATGACTCTGACCAGGGACTTTCTCAGCGACAGGAAAGGAACTTGTTCCTAGCCATAAAACCAGAAAGTTTAGTCAGAAGGTCATTCTCAGCTCCCATCATCTTTTCAATTATTATCTTTTATTTTAATTAGATTTAAAAATTTTGTTTATAGCTTGAATATAAGGAAAATATTTGTTAAGGATGATTTATTCAATTATATCTTTATTACATTTGAAGTTTACTACTTTTCGAAAATTTTATTGATTTTAAAATTTATCAGTAGAAAGTATATTAAAAATACTTTTTATGATGGGATTTTAAATTAATTGGAAAATGTCAGGCAACTGAATCAAGATCAAATTTAAATTTTATCTCAAAGCAATCAATTGATGCATTAAGATAAAATTGTACTAAATTTGTATTTTTTAATTTACATTTTTTTAATTTTTAATTGTTAGAGATGTTTCCTTAAATTAAAGTGTTAATAATAATTATCAAAATGCAACCTTAATTTTATCATTACTCAGTTACTCTTTAATTTTTCATCTTCAATAATCCATTATTTCTGGATATTATCATCTTTTGAATTATTTTGATTATAAATCTAAATCTATCTACTACTATTTATTTTTGGGAAATTAATTTACTTTATTTATAGTAAGTCTTAAAGCATTTTAAGTTGTATATTCATTTTTTTCAAGTTAATTCCTTTGTATTAAACAGTGTTTAACTTTTATACATCGAAATGTCTTAAACTTCACAAAAAGTACCTATTAAAAATGAAAATGACTCTTTATAGATTCTTACTAAATTTCTAGGAGAAATTTTATTCGCCCTTCTTAAATGGGATTCGTGGAAAATAGATGGATCACTTAATAAATTTGGAGGATGTAATAGATAATTTATAACTATCGGAAATATGCAAAAGGGAAAGTAAAATGATAGCAACACTGATAGATGTTGAAAAATGTTTGACTTAATAGAAAGAAGACTTTTATTTGATTAGCTAAAGAGAGTCAGGCTACCATTTGGATTAATAAAGCCTTAGAATCATTTTATTAAATATAAATAAATAGGGAGGAGAAATCCTCTGTCTGAGATTTACTTAAATCTTGGTATTAAGAAGTACCACATGTGCTAATATCTAGATAAGAATTTGGTAGGAGCCGAGATAAGACAAGACAGAAGAAACATAAAGTAGCATTAATGATGAAAGAAGCCAGATAGTAAAGTCTTTAAGGAAGCATTCTGATCACACCATATAGAAGACAATAATCAAAAAGGTTGCCAGCACTGTGAAAGACTTCGGAAAAGAATCGTTTAACTTTAAAAATCTTGAATAAGGAATTGCGCGACAGTGAAGTGTTAAGCACTTTTAATCTAAATTATTTATTAAATTAATAAATCTCTTTTAAGATACTATCTAAAAGAGTTAACATATATTATGACATAACTAAAACGAAAGAAAAATATAAGGCAAAAATAAGTTTAACTCTAAGAAAATGGAAAAAATATTCTTTAACCGATAGTTCTAGAAATTAAAAAAATAGTTGCAAGAAGAAGATGTAAATTCAATCGTAATATTTAGAAAGTTCAACATATTCTGTGAAAAATTATAAATCATAATTAAAAATTTTCCCAAAAACTTTTACATCTAAATAGTTTTTTATACTAAAATACATATATAAAAAATTAAGAAAACTAAAGGATTATAAAGCGTGTTAAAAATGATAAAGAAAATAATGCATCAAGTTTTTATATAACTCAAAACTTTAAAATTAAAAATTTTTTTTTCTTTTCAAATCTTTGAAATTTTAAGATCATAAAAATTTTTTTAAATATAATTTTAATTAAACCGCATTAAACGTAAAGAATAAGCGCTAAAACGATTTTAGAATCTCATGATAAACTTTAAATCTTTATGATTTCAAGAGAAAAAATTGAACAAAGAATGAAGAAATTTCATATTCTTTCATTTTTAATGAAATTAGCTCTTCTTTAAAAAAATTAAAACTTTGTTATAAAAATTATTTATAAGCTTTATACTGTAGATAAGTTAATATTTTATTTAATTTTTTTTAATTTTAATTAAAATAGTTTTATTTATTCATGACTCTCTTTTTTTTATTTATAAATGATATATTTCATTTAATTCATTAAGCAACTTCTTTTCTGATCCATTGAGTTTTAGTTCAGACTTTTTTTTCTTCTTAGGCTTTTTATACTCGAAGACAGTGCTTTCTTCTTGAAATGAATTAGTTAAGGTATATTTTCAGAGAAAGGAAATAACTTATTCATTTTCATGAAACCAGGAATTTTTATTCAGAAGATCAGTCTCCTTATCCATTATTTTTTTATTATTCCAAATAATTCAAAACCTTTATTTTTTTCTTTGTTTTTAGTTAAATTTAAGAATATTAATACATCAAATTTTACTTGAAAATAAAAGCTTTTATGAAATATTTGATCTCCTCACCTTCTAAGGAAGATAGGAAAATTTCTGTGATTTTAATCATTATTCATTTCTTTTTTATCTCTTTAAATTCCTTGTTTAGAGGGGTGAATAATTTTTGCCAAATTATATATATTGAATCTTTAGCAAAGATGCTCTTTTCTAAATAAGCAAGTTTAAGATCATTTTTTTAATTTACTTATTGATAAATAAATAAATAAACTCGATTATAGAGCTCGTAGCACTCTCAATGGTGCGCAGCTCTTTAAATTAATTTTATTTAAAATTAATAAAATTTCTCCTTGGAAGTTTCCTCCAGCGATTCACTCCTTTGGAAATTCTGTCTTCTACTAGGGTATGATTAGAGTGATGTCCCAAGAGACCTAATCGTCTGGCATCTTTCAACATCCATTACTCAATGTCTCCAGTTCTTTCGTCTTGACTCCTGAAGAAATTCCTGGCAATATGAGTTAAGTTATTCAAGAATTCTTTGCTCAATATGTTCAGCAAAGAATAAGTAATCACTAAGTATGAGTCGGCAATCTAACTGAGAAATTCTTTACGTCCAGCAATACAAAGCTTTAAGACTAAAGCATGATGTTTGATTACTGAAGTTATTCTAGCCTCCTGCAGCGTCTTGAAAATCGAAGTTTAAACACAGCGAAAATTTAGTCCTTCGGCACAGAAGGTTGTTCTGAAAATAGAGTTTCAATAAATGTGAGGATTAACTCTTCCCTATTTAAATTAAATATTGTAAAGAATAGATTGAGATATTCAGATGCTGGAGGATGATATTAAAAAGACATAATAATAAATAGTAATGAAATGGTAAACTTGGTAGAAGCACAAATACTGTAAATGTTTTAATTTCAATTTTCTTAATTCTTATATCAAATAAAGCTATTTTAAGAAAAGTAAGAATAATAGCAAGTAGTAATTAAATAATCATAAGATTAGTAAGTAAGTATCCAAATGGAAATTTAAATTGAGCATTAATAATAAGATACAAAAAGGAAGAAATCCTATCAAAGAAAGATTCAGAGCTATATATGTTAGAAGAACTATCAATGAAAAAAATGCTGAAAGAATATAGAAATTGAAAGAATAAATAAGAAGTAAGTTCTAGAAGAACTTTTCCGCTTTTGACCAACAAGAACAGGATTGATATATAGTAAGTAGTTCTATGTTTCAAGGAATTATAAAGAGAGTAACAATTGAAGAAAAAACGTGAGTGAAAATTGGATTTTGGGAAGGAGATAAGGATAGTGGACTAACGAAGTTCTACTCAATCTTTTAGATTAAGAGAGAGCAGGATCAAGCGAAAGTTAACTATGAAGTTCTCCTTCAAGCCTATAAACTTAATTTCATCAATTTATTTTTCTGGGAAATTTTATAAATTAGAAAAATTACATTGAAGCTTCATTCCTAAAATTCGTAAAGTAATATAAATCTTCGATTTTGAAAATTATTTTTCCTGGAATATCGATTTATTTATTTAAAATTGTAAAATAACTCTTTGGATGATCTTATAGATCTTGAAGTTAATAATGGTCTAAGAAATAGAATGAAGTAAAATACAATCAAGCAATTGCATATTTCATTAAAGGTAAATCACTTGCTATTGTTTGGTTAAAAAATAAAAGAAATTTTTATTATTAAGAACATTAAGAGCTAATTGGTGAGTTATTAAGAGAGATAGATAAAAGATGTTAGAATTGATAAGAAATGTAAATAAACTAAGAGAATAAAAATAGTATAGTAAGATATAATGTTGATAAAGGAAGTTCAGAAAAACTTCAAGTGAAACTTAAAATTTTGTAAATTTTCAGTGCTTTTTAAGTAGAATTTTCTTATTTCGGTAGTACAAAAAAGCATAAATATAAGTAAATTGTTAATATAAGCTATTAGATATAATTAGAGCTAATAGAGAAGTTTGGCTTTCTGTTTAGAAAAATCCAAGACTAATGTGAAATAATAAATTAAAAGAAAAAGTGTATTTTTGATTAAATTTATTTAATTAAATAAGGCTTTGAAGGGGAATGTTACAAGGAGTCAAACTCCAACAATTATTTTGGTTATTGAGCCCTTTGGATCGTTTCGAGTGGCTACGTACCTATTTAATTATTCTGGGAAGATGAGGTTGCAATAAGAAAAATTGAAGTCAAATTCTTTATTGAATATAATATTTTTCAGATACCTTCTATTGTTTTAAAAGGTATGATTAGGTACTTTATTTTATTATGCAATGGTTTTTTAACAGTCTTTCTCAAATTTTAAAGGAGAAAACAATTTTTTTCTTTATCTTGATCCACTCAAATTCTACTCTATAAATTCAAAAATCTGCTTTCATTTTTTATCAAATGGATGAAAGCCAAAAAATCAATTGTAAAATGGAAGTGAGATCTATGACAAAAGAAAATTGAATTATCAGTGAGAAGGATAAGTATTCTAAAATGCATAAAAGAAACAAGAATTATTCCTAAGAAAATGTAAATTTTAAGTAACTAGAACTCGAAATATCAGTTTTATGGGAGAATCAAGAAGAAGAACTGGGGAGATAAATGACGAAACTTGAAAAAAATGAAGTAGATGATTATTTTTTCTTAGAAAAAGTAATTAAAAGATACTCAAATGTGGTGATTATAAACAGATTTAATCTAAGGAAATTATTTTAATAATTTATTTTGAAGCATTAAAAGACTAGAAACATTTCGAAATAGTAAAGCAGAATTATTATTAATTATTAAAGTAACGATTTGTCCTTCGGCTTAATTGAAATTTTAAATGTATAAAATCTCCATTCCTGTATGTTCTATCTTTTTTTCCCTTGAATTCTCTCATTCTTATTTTCAGATTTAAGAATTTGCTTTTTCTTTCTAATTTTCCCGTTTTTTAATTGGAAGAATTTCATCGTTCTTTGCTTTAATTGCTAACAGTTAACATTTTTCCAGATTTTTATTCTTATTTAATTCTATTATGGATATTTCCGTCACAAATGTCAAGTGCAAATGCAGTAACTTTTTCTTGATCTTTAAAGCGTTCTTTCTTGACTTTCTATTTCTATGGGGCTCCTTTTGAAGTATTCTATAAATTTTCTTCAATTTATTGGAGTCTTGAATCTAATTGAACTCGATTTTTCTCATCTTGCTCTCTCATTATTCAAGAATCATCTTCTAACCCTGTCATTCGATCATAGACTCTGACTTTAGCTCTTAGGTCTAACATATGGATTTCATCATCATCTGCATGCTCAATGAAGTTCTGACTTATTTCAAATATTTCTTCTTTCTATGAATTTAATCCTCTTCAGATTTTTTTAAAGTTGATATATTAACTGTATCATCTATTAATAGTATATCCAATACTATCTAAATCAAAAGTATTAGGATTTATTGAAATATCATACTTTATACTTCTTCGTATATTTTTTATTTATTACTTACAAAGTTTCAATTTAGTGATCTCATTTTTCAATTTTAGTGGAGGAGTTGAGAGCTTTGTTAACTTCTCACTTCTTAATTTTTCTTCAGCGCTTATCATCTATTAAAAGAAGTTAGACGCTTTACATTCCTTATTATTTAGTGATGTTCTTTCTAATTTTTAAATTTTTCCTGTTGGCTACTTGTTTACTATCAATATGCTTATAAGTTTGAGCCATTTTCAAAACAATTTTTTTCATTTTTTAAATATCTTCTTTCATGAAAAATTTTTCTATCACTACCAGTTTGTAAAACTTTACTGGATTCAAGCTTATCTATTTATAAATTATTTCAGGAGAAATGCAAAGATCACTAAATAGATTACATTACTTTTAAAATTTAGCTCATATAGATTTTAAATCTCATAAATTTTCGATTTTATATTTATTTTTCTTAAACAATTTCCATTCTAATCGAAGCGACTTTTGTGATTCTTTAAAAATTTAAAAAAGCCTAAATTTTCTTTTTTTTTCGTTTCAATATTTTCAGCCACGAATATTTAATACCTGCTGAGTCTTACAAAGATATTATTTTCTAGCGTAGGTTATATTTTTTTAGGACTGATACATATATAAAAAAAATTATATATTTAAGATCTATCAAAGTTATCTATATTTTTGACCGATTTTTGTTCTAATTTTATTCTACTAAAAAAAAGAAAAATTATATGATTATTAGAGAATTTTTGATTAAAAATAAAAAAAATAAAAAGCTAATAATGTAGTCTAATTTTAACTGTCCTAGGTGCAATACTCAGTTCAACTTAAAGGCGAATTAACCTCAAATTCTTCAATGTAGACATGACTTATGCAAAAAATGCTGCTATGAGCAGTTTTAAAAATAATAGAAAATTACTTGTGTGGTACAAAATTGTGGACAGTAAACTTTGGATGATCCTTTTGATCTTGAAGCTAATAATGATCTTATAAATAGAATGAAATAAAGCACATCAAACAATTGCAAAATTCATTCAAGGTAGATAAGTTGCTACTGTTTTGATGATTCTTAACTTTTATGCTAGAAATGCATTGAAACTAATCTTCATACAGATCATAAAATAAAAGAAATCTTTGAAATTTAGCAAGAAGTTAAAAATTAAATTCGTTAATCCATTTAAAGTATAATAGCGAAATAGAATATAATCCAGAGTAACTGCTAAAAGATTTAGTAAATAAGATAATAAATCATAGCAAAAGATTAGGAATTTAAATAGTATATTTAATAAGAAGCAGAATAAGCTATTGAACTGATAAACAATAAAAGAAACTTTTATTAATAGGAACATTAAGAACTAACTGATGAGCTATTAGAAGAGATAGATAAATGATGCTAGAACTGATAAGAAATTTAATAAAAAATAAGAGAAAAAAATGTATAGCTTTCCAATAATCCTTTAGAAATAATAGAGTTTTAGTAAAGACTATAAGATATTCTAAAATGAGGAGAAGATTAAATATAAGAAAAATAGTTATATTAGATTAACGATATTAAATTTGAGTTATATAATAAGTTACAAATAAATTTTTAATTAGATGTTTAGCAGTTGCACAAAGATTTACAAAATATACTCCATAATAGAAACTGAAGTGAGTTTAAAACTCTTTTATTTGCAGTTTAAAATTAAAGTAGTTTGATTAAGTATAATGTAGAAAAAGGAACTTCTGAAAGAATATAAGTGAAAACTTAAAGTTTCTAAAACTAATTTAGAGCATCATAAATTGTTGATGATACTTTAATTATTACAGGAGGAAATTTAAATAATACGAATAATATGTATAATTCATATCATTAGTAGAATATTATTTAGGCAAGTAACAGATTAACAGTAATCTAGAATGACAAAGTTTAAGAACATTAAATGATTACATCAAGATAGTTCCACAGTTAAGCATTTGATAAATAAAAAAATTAACTATTCATAATTTCTGGTAAGAATACTTAAAATTTAAAGGATTGTGAAGTGTTTAATTTGAAAACTTTAAAATCTTAAAAAATAGCTGATATACCTGAGTTTTTATATTATAGTAGTTCAGTAGTACTAAATAATGTTTTATATAACTTTGGTGGATTTAATGGATCCAATTACTTGTAAAGTATATGGTATTATTAAATAAATAAAGATAAGTGAATTAAATCATAAATTTAACTACCTTAACCTTCTTACACTCTTTCAGTTGTTGTTAATAAGTAAATTTATATTTTTGATGATTAAAGTTAGTTATCATAAATAAACGTTTTAGAAAATGGAAAATTAACTTAAGTAGGATAAAGATACTAAAAAGCCTATGTCGATACCATTCCACTTAGTATAAAAGACAAAATTTATTTTTACGATTAAAATTCGTAATTATCAATATTTAATGTGAAGAATCTGTAGTGGGAGAGTAAAAGTATTTGAAACTAAAAACAAAATAACTTTAAAATAAGTTTAACCTTTATTTATTAAATCAAATTTATGAAAAATACAACCATTTTAAATTTTATTTTCTATATAAAAGTAAGCTTTATTTATATAGGATAGACTTTAAGATTAATTTTTCAAATAGATAATTATTATAAATGCATAATCAAATTGCTGATTTAAGTAAGCTACATACTATCACTTACTTTTCTGTATGAACTAACTAGCTTGATTATTTGTATTTCCATTTCTTTGAAATTTTAACTAAAAGGATAAAAATCTCAAATGTTTGAGTAATTTTAATATGTATGCTGATATTTTTCACTTTCAAAACGCTTATGGTATCCTTTAAAGCAATATTTGAAATTAAACTTTGTATATTTATTGACATCTTTACCTTCTGAATCCCTTCTTTCATTTTATCTCATTTTATTGTTTTTAAAAAATTATCATAATGTCTTCTCCTTTTCTGCTTTCTTGCTATACGTACTCTTTACAATTTTCTCTATTTTGTGAATTTTTATTCTGAAAAAATAGCGATCCATGAAAAATCATTATTTGAGTATTCAATCATATTCTTCCTACTTTCTAGAAAAATAATATTTGTACGTTTCATTGTAAAATATCAACCTACTTATTCCTAGATTTCCAACATCTTACTGATCTCACTCCTTCAAATCACAATATTAAGTTCATTCCATTTCACAACTGAATGTATCATATTCTTCAGTCTTGCAATGTGAGTTACCAATTAGGTAATGGCAGTCTTATAACTACTTTTAGAAATAGTAAGATTGAGTTCTAATTTTATAAATACTAGTAGTTTAGCACCTATATTGCTTATTAAGCTTTGCATATGTTATTACTTTAGTTTTGAAATATTAAGTCAAAGTTTAAGTTGTGACCACTCCATTGAATCTTTCAGTTTCAGTTGTTAAAACTTGCTATATGATCTTTATATGTTAAGGCTACTAAAATTATGGCTGCTGTTAATTTACTTCTTGACTCGATATTATCGTTAGTAGTCATTTTTCTAACGTCATTGCAGTATTGATATCCTTCACTTCCGTTATTTTAAAAGTTTCCGCTTCTTGTGAATTAGGTAAAAAGATGTCAGGTTTCAAACCGGGATTCTTCGCGGGTCCAAAAAAGTAGGAGTTAAAGAAATTCTAGAAAGGCTAGGACAAGGAAAAGGGTAACAAAAAGATCGCCCATAAGGATGAGTCTCCTACTTCTAAAGAAAAGACTAGGAAATAGACTAAAAAAGTTATGTGCTCGGAAGTCTCGAATCTCATAACATAATAGTAAATATGCTATGATTAGCTGATTAAAGTGGTGCTAGATCTCCAGGAAGAGGTCTAAAAGTTGAAGAAAGACAATAAGAAGTTAATGGAAAAACTTGAACAAACAGTGGAAATAGAATCGAGACTCGTGACCTAAGAAAGAGACCTTAACACATTTTTAAATATTTCACAAGAAAAAGCAGTTAATCACAAAATTAACAATAGAAGCAGAAACAACTGATTAGCAAATTAGAAAAAAATAGAATAAAACCAGTACAAATTGAGCTTTAAATGGAATTGAAGAATAAAAGAATGATCCAATGATAAATGAAGATGAAAATAACTCAAGATTTCAACTAAACGACAAGCAAAAAGATGCAATTATTGTAATTCTCAAAGGCATCTGTGGAAAAGATGCTAGAAATTTCTCAATTTCAAGTAAGAATATTGAAACTAGTAGAAGTAGTTGGATAACAAAAGGAAGAAACAATAATAACTAAAGCTATCAAGAGAAAGAGAAAGATTATATTGTAATAAATTTGGGGAAAATTACAAGAAAAAAGATATCTAGCATCTAGGTGAAAGAAGAATTCAAGGACAACATACATGGAGAGGAGAAGAGTTGTAGAGATTTTCAGATTTTTATATTTAGCCTCAAGAGCAATCTAGAGGTTTGCGGGAAAGAGGTTGAAATACCTCCAAAAACGCCAAACTCTTAATTTTGTATTTTTATTTGTATTTTGTGAATTAGGTTAATCAATATTTTTTCCTTGTTTTATAAAAGAACTTAAAGAAAGTATCAACTATAATGTGTTTAAATGAAAATCAATTCAATTCTATATAGAAAAATTAATTAAATGATGTTTCCATTGTTGAGCAATAGTTTTATTATATTAATAAATATATGATAAATACAAAGTTGCTTTTTTAGAGACATTATAGTATCTTTTACTCAGATCTCCAGCGTGTCTAAGGCTTAATAAAAATTTTATTTTCTTTGATAGTTTTAATCAATTCTTGCTATTTTTTATTGCTGTTTCTGCTTTCTCTATGAGTACTATTATATTATCATCTTAAAAACTTATCCTTGCTCGTTACAGTTCAATTATTTTGTTATCTTTTTGCATTTTTTCATTATTGGAATTGCTTCCTTCAATTAAAGATGCTATTCTAATCTCCTTTTAAGCAACATCCGAGGACAATGCATTCTAATTTTTTTTGGTAGTAAAGTAATTTTAATCTTAGGTAATTAATCTTCTAAATACACATTATCCAATTCTTGCCATAACCCATTCACATATGTCTATATAACAAACATAATAAAGAATATACTCAAATTGATCAAATTCTCAACAGAGGCAATTTCTATATTCCTAATTATTAATATCTACTTCTTTATATTTAGATAGTCTTGCTACTTAATCTCTATATTAAAATCCTTCTTATCAGTATTCTTAAAAAGGGATCTTATGCTTGATTAGGAAAGATTAATACTTTCTTATCTTATTTTGTTAAAATGTCTTTAAAACCTTAAAGCCATAATGCTTAGAATCGGTTAAGATTCTTTAATAGGACTCATTAAAAGTATTTTCAAATGCTTAAAAGGCTTCTATTGCCGTCAATCTCATGCTTTTTTCAATATTTTATGTTAAATTAATTCCATTTTAGATGGATAAAAATTCTACTCTTCCATAATCTGCTTTAGGTAGTGTGCTTTTTACTTTTTTTCCGTCTTATTTCTTAAATTTTATAGCTTTTGTGAATCTTTTTTCAAAAATTATCTTTGAATATTAGGAACTTTTGATATATTTTAGAGATAATTCTAATTCTATTTCTTAATGCTTACTAAACTTTATCAATAACTAGTCATCTATCTTCTAAGTCTCTTAATCTTTCTTGTAGTTCCATCATTTCTAAAACTAGTTGATCATGCTTAGTTTTAGTGTAGCAGAAATCTCTTTATATACTATTGACAAAGCTTATTTTCTTGGTTTTTACTCAGAGATTGGAATTATAATTTATCGCGTAGTTTTCAGATGCTTTTTTACATTTTCTTTGATTATTAAAATAATTATTTTGTTCTGTTTCTTTGAACTTAGAAAACTCATTTTATAAACCTTTCATATCCTTTTTTATTTGCAATAATAAAAATTTCAATTCAAAATAAACTTGCCTTTTGGTTAGAAGTTTGTAAAGTTCCTCTTTTTTTCTAATAGCATAAAAGCTTCCATCTGATGATTCTTGTTTTCTCTATACGATCTTTCCATTGTTCGATGGAAAGAAAGTCGTTGGTTTGAATCAGATCTACTCCAGATTGTTCTACTTATTTTCACTTACTAAAGAAATTTCCATCATAGGTGTCGTCGACTTTTACAAATATTACATATTTTTCTAATTTCTTTTGGTTTTAGTTCTGTTTTTCTCCATTTCCATTGGCATACAACCACTCTATAAATAATTTTGTCGGATTAATTTAAATTTTTTCTCAATCTCTGTATTAATTTAATCTTGCCTCACTCACTTCTTTTAGTCTTGTTATTGCAAAATTTAAATGTCGTTTTTAATCGTCAAAAAACTTTCTCTGACTATTTATTGCCCTGAATTTTTACATAATTTTCCTCCAAAGTGAGGTTATCATCTTCAATGTGGTTCTCAACTTCTTATTTTTGTTGTATTTGTTCTTCTTCCAATGCTTTAACTCTTATATTCAGTGTTTATATTAGTTCTAGCATCTGAGTTGGTTCCATGTTTTATATGACCTTCTCGTCAAAATCGTTCAAATTTGTTCTGGAATTCGCTTATTCTTGATTATTAAATCTGTAGATTTTTTAATTTCTTCGGCGGAGTTTCGGTGTCTCCCGCCTATCGTTATTTTCTCTTTTCAAGTGGTGTGTCAGAAGAATGCCACTTGTGGAATTTTTTATAACCTGGTCCCTTTATGTTGAGCCTTAACCTTCTTTCCTTCTTCCCTAAGAGAAATTCTTCTTTAAAGGCTTCCATTTTATCTAATAAAATAAGATAATCACTAAAGCTCGTTAGGATAAATTAAATTAAATGATGATTTTAACCTCTCTCATCTTATGCTAAATACTGAGAGGGATCTGTTTGTAATTTATTAAAAGACAATACTTCTCTTGAGTTTACTAGAATTCTTGGAATTTTTTTCTATAGAAATTCCCTTTTGAGTAATATAGATGTGTCATTTCTTGTCATAATTTTTTTGATTTTTGTTATTAAAAATTTTAAAATCCTTAGCCTCACTTTAGAAGATGATAGATCGATCCACAGTAGTAACATTTTTTCTTGGTTGTTTACTATATTGTTTTAGGTTTTATACAACATGGACAGGATGTCTTCACTTTGGATTCCTAAATCATTTCCACTTCAGGTATTTTAGGTTTGATTTCGGCTGTTAGTCCTGGAAATTTAATTTTCAATCCTTTTAGTTTTGTCAATTCTTACTTTAGTTAATATATTGAGCCTGCATGTCTTGAAATTCAATTGTTTCTTAGGGAATTTAATCCACTCGTTCTTTTAACAGCGCATTCTCTTATCTTAGAACACCCACCATCTTGCGTAATTTTTCTATAATCTTCATTGCATTCAACTTAGTAGAAGTCTTCATTCTAAGCTTCAAACTGACTTATTTTTTGGTTTTATAAAGTTTTTTATTTCTTAATATTCATTTCTTCTGTCAATCCAGAAGAGTTTTTATGCTTTTTCTGGCTTCCGAAAAGAGGCTAATAAGTGAGATGCTACTTTTCCTCTTCTCGTTTTCTCTTTCAGAACCATAAAACCATTTTAATTACCTGCCATTTTATATTATTAAATTAAAGGATAAAAAAATTATTTTGTAGATAGATAAACTATTTTCAATGAGAAGCATAAGAAAAGCTATATCTTCTGGTACATTTTATAAAATACAGTAAATAGCAAGTTAATTTAGATATCTATAGTAAGATGTTTCTGCATTATAAATTGATTTTTTACATATTTCGCTTCTTTTTATTCTAAAGCTGAGTTTCTCTTTTTGCAAATAAATAATAAATTAAAATGATTTTAGAGTATGTAGCACCTTGTTGATGCGTAGCGCTTTCACTATTAGCTTTAATATTTAAAAAAAGTGTTCTCATACTTCTTGCTTCATTCTAACCATCTAATGAGTCATGTCAGCTTCTCCAAATAGGGAATCTAGTTATTATATATAATTTTATTTTTAGGATCTTGGTTGCTTGCTTTAGTAGGTAGAACCTCCGAAGGTAATCAAGCCATGATCGAAGAGTGAAGAAAAGGATAGCTTCATCAAAGGTTGGGGAATTTAAATATCCTTAATCGATTTCGTCTTCCTCTGCTTTGGCTTATCCTCGGACCTGAAATGGAGTTATCTTTTTTTTGATAGTCCTAAGATGCAATCTGCCATGACTCCATTTTTTTCCTTTTCAAGATGTATTTATTTACCAGTATTGAACATTTAAACTAGTGATTAACCTAAAATTGGTAAAGTCACTTTAATCAATTACTGCTAATTATTATTTTAAATTATTCTTGAATCTTGAACCAAATGCTCCAGTCTTCTTGAATATAATCCAAAAAAGAATTAGTTGCTAAGATATTAGTATGCCTTTCAGTTAAATTTTCATGCTGCTAGCATGAACCCCTTGAGCAAGTTAGGCTTATCTTTTTCGAGCTTATCCAACCTTCTACGTGGTAATATTTAGAACGAAATTGCTTGCAATGCAGTATACACTACACCAGATTACTTACTAGTTCTCCTAACCGCAGCCAGCATCCTTAATTTATATAAATAATAGTTGACTCTAGCCTCCATCTTATCTATCCCATAAGACCTGAAGATCTCTTTTCTAATACATTATACTTTCTTCAAAGTTTGAACAGAGTTTTTTAAATAATTATTCTTTTTGAATACGAAAATAAATAAATCTAAAAGATCTGTATTGAAGTAGAATGAAGATCTATGGCAACAGAATTGAACAATCATTAAAGAACTATAAAAGATCTGAGCATTTCAAAGGAGTTTATAGAGGGTAATCTAAAGGAATTATGGAGTTTGGGCAAACATTATTTTTTTATTACTTATGTTGAAAAGAGATTAGGTAGTTTATCACTTTTAACGTTGGCATCCACATTGGACAGTTTTTCTAAAATTTATGATAAATAAATAATTAATAAATTTGATTATAGAGCACGTAGAATTCTCGTTGGTGCGCAGCTCTTTAAAAAATGTTTCATATTGACAAGAATGTTTGTTACTGATAAAATTATCAGATACTGATAAACCTTGTTCAATACTGGTCCAATTATTCAGTACTGATAAAAATGTTCAATACTGATATAATTTCAGAATACTCGTAATCTTTAATACTCGTTGGAGGCTCAAGGACACGGCAGGATTGTGTCTCATTGCCTCACCAAAGCAGAGGACGACATATGTCAATTATGGGTACTTAATTCCCCACCTCTGATGAAGCTCGCAAAAATTATTTCCAGAATTAAAAACTAGAGTAAGCCAGTGCCGAAGGTTGAATTAGCAGAAATCTCGAGGCCAAGCCAAGGCAGAGAAAACATAAAGTCGATTATGGGTACTTAACTTCCCCAACCTCTGATGAAGATGTCCTTGTTGTTAACCTTCGAATAACTATGGTGATTTAATATAATAATATCTTGAGGTATTTTTTACCAAATAAAGAAAAATAAAATTTCAGCTTTTCTTTATAGGAATAAGTATAAAAATACTTTTAAGTGTAGTCCCTTTTTTTAACTTTTATTGCAAATGTTTTATCTTTGTCTATTAAACTAAATTGCTTGATCTAATCTGATTGGAAGCTCAGCACCTTGCTTAGCCATAACTCTTAATATACGGTCTTTAAGTACTAAAGATTTCTGGAAACATATGTGGGGATAGGCAATTGATTATTTGGATATTTGCACTCACGGAGCTCCATCGCTATGGACTGTCTGTCTGTCATCAAGCCCATACTGATGATTAACCGGATAATTCAATTTAACTTTGAATCAGGATGCTGCATTCATGCTAGTGATCTGTGTCTTTGAGTAGACGAAGCACTACTACTGAAACTGCAAAATAAGAATAGTTCTAAAAAAGGTGGAAAAAATCCGGGAATCTTGACCTTAAATTCTAACCTAATAGACCAATCTTAATTCTCAGTTAACTAACAAGAGCCAAGAATTCAAAAAAGATAAATATACTCCTATTAAGGATTGGGAAATGATGTATTTCCTAGAAAATTGAATTAGCTTGAGAAACTCCATGAGAAAGACACTGTTTAGCTTTATTCCTTAATTAAGAAAACGAATACAGAAATATGGATTCTGAAGACGGAAAACTTAAATCTTCAGCAAATTTTGTAAGATAATAATAGGAAGATCAAGGTTTGGTTAGTTAAGTTTAGATTTAAATTGAAGCCTTAACTTCCAAATTTGTACTACTAGAAAAAAACCTAGCAGCAATCCATAGAAAATTAAAGAAGAATTTTAATCACCAATTAAAAAAATCTAACTTCAAATAGTTAAGATGGAAATTGAACAAAAACGTTGTTTTTGCTGTCAAAAGACTGGAATTTATGTAGGTAATGTCTGAAGTGAAAAAGAGTACTTGATCAGCACCGAAAAAAAATTGGACCATTGAGGATGCTATATTGTAATTACTTTGGAGGTATTTACAGAAAGAAACCGGCATTAATTGATTCAAGTGTGACACTATTCAAATAGGATCTTGTCAATTAATAGTAACAAAATAAATAGCTTCAAAAGACAACGATGACCTTGGAATTTATTTATAGAAGCTGGAGAAAAATTACAAGAAGATGGAAGAACAATTCTATGAGATTATTGAAGAGAAAGAAAAATTATCTCAGTTTGAAATTGATTCAGATGAAGACTTAAACAGTTGAGAAATGAATATAAAAACTTATATAGATTTTAATTTGAGCAAATATTTCCTTTGATTAAAGATGGCCCTAGCCCTTTTAGTTAAATTTAATTGATTAATTAAATTTTGTGGTTATCTGTTTACTAAATTAGCATAACATTATACATCTTTCATAGTTACTTAAACAACCTTAAAACGTTCTCAATTTAGTTAAATTAAATTAAACGTTACAGTTACTCTTCTGTTAAAATTTATTTGAAAAAGTAGCTTCCTTACTTATGCTTCTTCTAAATTCACTTGTTCAGTATTAATCTTGATTTCTTTATTCTTTCTGAAAGATTGTAGATTAGTACATCTTGCTTGCTAAGCATTTTTTTTCTTTTCATTATATTATTGAGAAATTGATTTATTTTCCTGCTTTACTATTCAAAGTCTATCTTAATTTCCTTTTAGTCACTTGCCTTGAACATTAACTCAATTTCCTATAACTTTTACTTTTTTTCTTGTCTGATTTATCTCCTAGTTTTCTTTGCTAATTTTTCAATACTTTTTAATCTTCATTTTCCAGGGTTTTTATATAAAAAAAATCCTCTATAATATATCTAAACCTAAGACGACTTTATGAAAACAATTTTAATCTTTTTTATAATCTTTTTGATTACTATGATTACAATATTTCCCGTTTAATACTTAAATTATTTTCAAAACTCATTAAATATTTTTCAATCTGTTCATAAACTCATCTCAGTAAATTTTCATAGTAGCTTTATTTTTTTTATTTGAGGTATTAAATTTTTCCCCATACTACTTTTTTTTATTTATAACCCTAGATTTTATAATACTAACTAAACTCTAATGTAGTAATTTATCAGTTACTCTCTTAGATCATTTTTTAATGTTATAAATTATAAAAAGACTACTCTTAAAATTTCATATAAACGGCCTTTTAAGAAATCTAAATTTTCCTTTTTTAAGTATCTTTTTCTTAAATTAAATTTAATAATGTTCGCCTTTCAGCTTAATCAAATAATTTTTATGATATCACTCTCATTCTGAAACTCTTAGGTCTTCATTATTGTTTTGATTTTATTTTTTTTAGTTTAATTTTCTCTTCTTCTTGTATCTTTGTTCATTCTAAAAATAATTATTTCAAGTCTTCTTTATTCAAATATTACTAATGGATTTATTTTTCCCTCAATCATTCTTAAAATCAAGTTATTTGTTAATGTTTTTGTTTTATGCTAGACCATGTTTTTTTAAAGTCTCTTTTTCTTTTTATTTAATCTATTTTAACATTCTTTTATGATTTTAAAAAAGGTTAAATTTAAATATCTTTTTCAAACGTTTGATTATTTTACTCTGCTATCCTAAGATATTAAATGTACTTTTAAATAGCTAAATATATTATTTAGTATTATAGACTTTCATTTTTATAGGTTAGATATGTTTGTATAAATTTTATTTATTTAAGATGTTTCTAGAAAGTTAGATTAAGGCTTATGTTTAATTTTCCTTTGAGCGAAAATAAATTGATTTTTAATTATGAAAGAATGTTTTGTATTTAAAATAAAAAGCTAAAAATAAATAATGTAGTCTAGTTTTAATTGTCCTAAGTGCAATATTCAGTTCAACTTAAAGGCTAATTTACCCCAAATTCTTCAATGTAGACATAACTTGTGCAAAAAATGCTGCTTTGAGTTGTTTTAAAAATAATAGAAAATAACTTGCCATGTATAAAACTGCGGTTAGAAAACTTTAGATGATCCTTTTGATCTAGAAGCTAATAATGATCTGATAATTAGAATGAAATAAAATACAACAAGTAATTGCAAAAATCATTCAAGGTAGATCACTTGCTACTGTTTTGATGACTCTTAACTTTTATGTTAGAAATGTATTGAAACTAATTATCATACAAATCATAAAGTTAAAGAAATATTTGAAGCTTAATAAGAACTTAAAACTTAAATTCCTTAATCTCTCTAAAATATAAAAGAGAAGTAAAATATAATATAGAGTAACTGTTAATAAATTTAGTAAATAAGATAATAAATCATAATAAAAGATTAGGAATTTAAATAGTTTATTTAATAAGAAGCAGAATAAGCTATTGAGTTAATAAACAATAAAAGAAACTTTTACTACTAGGAACATTAAGAACTAACTGATGAGTTATTAAAATAGATAGATAAAAGATGTTAGAATTGATAAGAAATTTAAAATAAGTTAAGAGAATAAAATATTCAAATTTCAAATAATCCTATAGAAGTAATTGAGCTTTAGTAAAAACTATAAGATATTTTAAAATGAGGAGAAGATTAAATATAATAAAAAGAGTTGCAATAGATAAACTAAGTAAAGTTTAATGAATATAATAAAATATAAATAAATTTCTAGTTAGATGTTCAGTAATTTCACAGAGATTTGCAAACTATAATTTAAAAAAGAAACTTAAACGAGTTTAAAATTCTTTTATTTGCAGTTAATAATACAAATAATATAGTGAAATATAACGTTGAAAAAGGAACTTCTGAAAAAATATAAGTAAATACTTAAAATTTTTCAACTAATTATAGAGCATTATAAATAGCAGAAGATACTTTAGTAGTTACAGGAGGATATATAAATAGTTAACCTTGTAATAGAATATCAATAATAAAAGATGGCAAAGTTTAAGAATATTAAATGATTATTACGAGATATGTTCACAGTTAAGCATTTGATAGATAAAAAAATTAACTATTTATAATTTCTGGTCATAATGGTTAATATTTAAAGGATTGTGAAGTGTTTAATTTGAAAACTTTAAAATCTTAAAAAATAGCTGATATACCTTAAGATTCATATTATGGTAGTGCAGTTGCATTAAATGATATTTTATATAATTTTGGAGGATAAAATGTGTCAGGTTACTTATAGGGTATATAGCAATATGAAATAAATAATGATAAATGGTCTAAACTATAAATTTAACTACCTCAAGCTTCTCATACTCTTTCAGTTGTTGTTAATAAGTAAATTTATATTTTCGAAGATGGAAATAGTGCTCTGAATTAAGTAAACATTTTTGAAAACGGAAAATTAACTTAAGTAGGATAAAAATATTAAAAAAATTATGTTTATACAATTCCACTTTTTATAAAAGACAAAATTTATTTTTACGATATAAGTTCAAAATTATCAATATTTGATGTGAAAAGCTTATAGTGGGAAAGTAAGAACGTTTAATGACTTTGATATACAATATTAAAAATATATTTAACCTTTTAATAGCTAATTTTAACTTAAATCTATTAAAAGATTTGCCACTTAAAATTTAATTTAATTTTGTTTGATCTTATAGAAATTCTGTTGCTTCTTGCTGAGTTACTCTAAGATTTTTTTCTTTTTTTCTTTTTCTATTTTTAAATTTTCTTTTTGCTCATTTAGACTATCATGCTCTTTGGTTCCTTCTAATCATTTTCTTCATTTTAATATTTTTTGCTTCAGTTATTGGCTCATGCAATTCTAATCTTTAGCAAATTTTCTTTTTTTAGTTTTTCCTTATTATGTACAATATGTTAATTCAATCTATTTCAAAATTTCTTTTCTTCTATCTTTTTTTTGTGTATTACTAACATTACTTGACTGATTAACCTCTTCTCTTAGTAAATATCATGATTTATATTGCTCCATCTCAATATTCATTAGATCTCCATTATTTATTTTTGCCTTTATCGATTGCGTATATGAAAGTTTCCCCTCTACTTATGCTATTACTATATTCACAAATGTAGATTTAGGTTTTCTGCTGGTTTCTTATTTCAATTAGTTAATATCTTGTTGAATCTTCACAACATTTGATAGTAATTTCTTAATTTTTTAGTACCTTAACTAAGTTTTAGAGATCCTAATTTTACGAGTATTACTTCTACAATTCTTTACAATAATTAAGATTAAACTTTACCTACATTTTTTCTTTATTAGAAGCAGAAATTTTTTTCCATACCTTACAATCATAATAAATTGTATGATCTAAAAATATGGAAGGATTCAAAGAGGTTTCTACATCACCTCCAAAAAGTTAAGGAGAATAAACCTGAATTCAATCTTGGTCAGTCGTCTTTTTCTTAATCTTAACCTTTTTCATTATCTTAACAACTTGGAATTCAAGCGGGATATGACGAGTAGAAGAAATCTTAGAAAGCGACTCACGTAATAAGTCCTAAATCGGAGGACAAGCTAAGGAAACAGATGAAGTCTGCCCTTCACCAGGAGGTGACAGAATTTAATCCTTCTGGCCAGATGAGCATGGAGTAACTCATCAAATTGGTACTGAACCTCAAGGAAGAGGAAAGGAAATTGAGAAAGGATAATGAGAATTTGATGGAACAACTCAGCCTAGCGGAAGGAATAGAATCCAGACTTATGTCTTAAGAAAGAGAACTAAGCACTTTCTAAAAGATATCCTAAGACCAGAATAACTAATCCTAAAATTAGCTTCAGAAACAATCTAATCTGAGTAATAGATTTAATAAATTAGAAAAGAAGCTAGACGAACAAAGGGGAAATACAATGATGATTGAAGAAACCAACTGGAAGACTAAGATTAAACAACAAAAGGTAGTGAAGAAATGCTACTACTGCAATTCGACAGAACACTTGTGAAGATTCTGTATGAAATTCAAAAATTTCGAGACGTTGTATTGGAATAAATAAAGAAGAATGCTAGCACAGTATAGGAAGAAAAAACAAATGCAGTAGAGACAAATCAGAGAAAAATTGTACTTAAATGAATTAGGATACATCGACAAGAGAAAATTTGATTATAAATTAAGATAGATTTGGAAATGACAAGAGCACTAGGAGGAGAGAGAAGTAGAGACTTATAAAACTTTATTTTTAATACTGGAGAAATTCGGTGTCCAGCATAAAGAGGTAAAAATCCTCGATAGATGCTAAACTAAATTTATCCTATTATTATTATAATTGTATGGCATCTTAATAATATATCCTTACCACCTCAATTTTATTCTTAAATTTTATCAACTTCGATTTCAGTTTTCATTATCAATTTTAGGAAATCTGATTAAGCAAATTTTACTTACCATAAAGATTGCCTTTTATGTAGTTTTTATCTTAAAAGATTTAAATTTAAATAAACAATGTTTGAGCTAAAATTCTATTGAATTAACGAGTTTATATCTACTTCAACTTCTTTCATTGGTATACGGAATAATTATTATATATATTAAAAATGAAACAAGGGGAATAACAGACTTCTCCAGCAAAATTTAATAAGAGTCAGACCTTTCTAACACTTCTATTTGTAACAATTGAAAGATTAGAAACTAATAAAGAAGTTTAAGACCTTAAATAAATAATCGTTTCTCTTATGCTAATAATTAGCAAACTGATAAATGAATAGGATCCTAAACAATAATAAAACTAATAGTCGGTTTCTTAAGAGATGGAAAGATGGGCCATTAAATCGAATGGAATTTAAGATAAAATTATGACTTGAGGAGCAGTTAACTGGAGCAAATCAAACTTGACTATCGAGTAGATACAGAATTAAGAGGAAATCAGAATCCGTCCTTTAACTACTTCTATTAGAAAACAGAAAAAAGGATTTTTATATTGTAAAAGATATGGAATCAAGATAAGCCAGAGCTATAGATTTAAGGGAAATAACATTAAGAAACAGAGAGAGGAATTTAAAAGCTATTTAAGATTTATTGCACATCAAACAGAAATCTATATTTATAAAAAAGATTTTGACCTTAATTTGAAGCACCAAAGATTACTAATGAACTGAGACGATTAGAGACATATAAAAAGGATTTGATTTCTGAATTTTAGCAAGAGGAGAAAAGAAGCAATTATAAGGATATAATACCCGAAAATGCCAGATGAATAATACATCAAAGATTTCTGATAAGTAAAGACTTTTACAAACTCTAATATGTGGTAAACCAATTATATGATTTATAAAATGATATCTTAGAGATAGCAGACCTCTCTCAAAGCATACCTAAAAAAGTAAGAATAAGAGAAAAAAATTAATTTAAACAAATGATCACCTTTATAAAATAATGGATCATAATATTAGAAATCTTTTGCATAATCAGTTTTGTAAAGGATATCAAATATATAATATAATGGATAACAGGGAAGTAATTATATGTACATTGATATAAATGAATAATAATAAAGCATAAGAAGAAAAATACTTTCTTTGAATATTAAAAGTAGCCTCATTATAAAAGAAGCTAGTGAAAAACCTAATCTATGAAAATAACAGAAGTAAAATAATAAAGACATGTTTTAAATATGACCAACTCAAGGATGTTTAATTTATAGGGAAAAAATTATAATAAAATATTTAAGTAAATTTTAAATGTAAAAGCTAACCGTAAAGTGAGAGTTATAAATAAAGATGGTAAATTTATGAAATTCAGGTCACTTTTTAGTTCATGAGAAAACATCCCCAAGTTCACTGAACGTTAAACCTAATTTTTGAAACTATTAGCTCTTTTTAACTTTAAATTAAATTAATGAGATAGTCAGAAATATTTATTAAAAAAGCCTTTTAACGTCTGTTTCTGCTTTAGACAAGTTTTCGATTTTCCTTCCGGTGAATTAAAAAATCAAAGTATTATGGCTTCTCTAAAAATATACTGTTACGTATGGAGATTTATTCTTCTGGTACAAAGTTAAATCTATCTAAAGGTGAGGCTTTCCTCATTTACATTCTCTTGCTATGATAACAATAAAAGTGATTTTACATTCTTCTTAAATTTCATATTCTTTGTCTTTATTTCTTTGCCGCTTACTTTTCGTGATAAGTTTTTAATTTTCCAGTTGCTCTCCTATTTTAAATTAAACTTGTGCATTATCTCCATAAAGGTGTTGAACATTGCCATATAGGTATCATTATTTCTGATGTTTGGCTTACTGGTGTTTTGCGGGAGAAGAGGTTTAGGTGAGAAATGATCATTTCTTCTAATTTAATCTTTCAGGAGCTATTATTTGCTGTTAGGGCTGTTTTTGGGCTTTATATAACTTCTCGAGTTTCTATTATCTGTTTCCTAAAGTCTTTCACTTCCTCTCTAAACCCTTGAACTTCCTTCTCTAAGTGGACCTGGAGTTTCTAGTTTAGAGTAAGCTCATTATGGTATAGTTTCAAATTTTTATCAGTTTGATTTTGAAACTACTCACCTCCTGGTTAAGTAAAGCTAAAATCATGCTACTATTTCAGATTTTTCTTGTTACTCCGACTTAGACATTTAGAATTCTCTGATCTTTGATATTTTCTATTATTTTTTCTTCTTAGGTTTTTCAGAAGTCTGAGGAGTGTCTAGTTAAATATGGGCTGCTTGAAAGAAGGTTTGAAAGCTGCTTGTTACTAGAGTTAGGTCGTAGCTTGATCATCTTCTACAATTTTCTCTCTACTTTTGACAAGTTAATGAATACCTTCCTTTAATCTTCCATATTTATTCCTTTAAACTTCAAACATATTTATCATCATTCTAAAATTTAAATTTTTCTTCGATAATAAGCTTTTCAAAGATTTTTATTTGTCAATATAATTTTAGCTTACAAAAATGTTAATTTACCTATTCAATAAAATTTTAAATTAGAACATTTAATACGATAAATATTAGATAAGATAAGATTATATTAGTGATAAATATTCTATTATTGATTTACTTTTTTATAGTTTTTATCTCCTTTCTCTTATCATCTTACTCTATAAACCTTCAGATTAAGTTACTGAAAATAATCGCTTCTACTGTTATAAAGAAAACCCAGCTTTAGAATATCTTTAAAATCCCTTTTTAAATAAATAAATTTTATATACTTTCTAACCTTTATTTTATAAAACGAATCGCTATTTATTAAAGCTAAAGTGCTAATGAATAGTTTGGATCTTAACTTTCTTTTTAGTTAGCTTGTTTATAATGCTTTATGACTTAAAATTATGATTTGTTAAAGCTTGAATTTTATCATTTAGCTATCTTCTAAAATATGGAAAAAACAAATTCTTCTTTAAGATTTTATCTTTAATTAGTATTTAAATTTCGCTGTCTTTATTTATAAAAAATCCTCTACCTGGGACTATGAAACTTGAAGTGCTTTTTAATAAATAAAAAGAATTTCTTGATAAAGCATTCTTAAGTCTAGCTATTTGTTTACCTTTTATAGCATTACATAATAAATTAAAGTGGCTTCACCAAATTTAGGTTAGCCATTGTTTAAATGCTCAATACTATCAAGTAAATAAATCATGAAAATGGAGTCACGGCATGTTGCATCTATTGAAACTACTAAGGCAGTATTCACATGTCACCCCAAATCAGATTTCATGTCTCCACAGCTAAAGATCATTCTGTTCCAGATTCCGAGGATAAATCAAAGCAGTGGAAGAACCACTCGAAAATGTGTACTTAATTCCCAAACCTCTGATGAAACTATCCTTTTCTTCATACTTCAATAATGGCATTAGTTCCTTAGGAGGTTCCAAAACCAAAAGCAGGCAAAAGTTAGGGAACTCCATCTTAATTTTTTTATATATAAGATCATAGATTAAGTCAAAACGATATTTTCCAAAAGGAAATAAAATGTTTATTCATACTTCCTGATCAGTTCTAATTTACTCGCTGATCATATTTATCTTCTTTTCATTTGCTCTTCATTTTTATCCATAACTCTATCTCTCTTTATAGCTAATAAATTCATTCAAGATTACAATTCTTTTACGCAACTTTTAGTTAAAATATTTAACTCTTAAAAAAAATATTTTTTCCTCCTTTTCATTATGTAAACCAAACTTTTATTCCTTAATAAATATTTTAAATTAAAATAATTATTATCACCATAATAATAGAAATAAAAACTTAAGAAAAAAAAAGTTTGTTTTCTTTACACATAAAAAAGCAAAAAATATGCTTTTAAATTTCAAAAAAAAATTATTTTTATATTTAATGAAAAGAAGTAAGATTTAAAGCAAAAAGTAAAATATTAAAAAAAAATTATATGATGGTTTCTAGATAGTTCTAAAATTCCAAATATAGTGATTTAGGTTATCTTTTTGAAAGAATTAAGAAAAAAATAGAAAAAATAATCTAAAAAATAACGATCCTAAAAAGACCGTACTACAAACGATAAAAAAATAGCAAAACAAAAATGAATTTAATTAATTTTAAGTTGCGAAACAAAATTATCTGAAAACTAAAAATATGACTTAAAGAAAAGGAAAAATAGAAATTAAACATAACAGCACTCGCTTTTAAATCTTTTTTACAAAAATAAATTTTTATTTTCAAGTTTTTTAAATTTTAAGATCATTAAAATTTTTTATTTTAATTAAACCGCATTAAACGTAAAGAATAAACGCTAAAACGATTTTAGAACCATAAACTTTATTTATGATTTCGAGATAAATAAATTGAACAAAAGAAAGAAGAAATTTCATATTCTTTCATTTTTAATGAAACATCTCTTTTTAATTAAAATTTTGCTATTGAAAATAGCTTATTACTGAAGATAGGTTTTCAAATAAAATTTTAACTTGAATTAAATAAAATTTCATTTATAAACATTTTATAATGGAAATAAAGTAGAAAATTTTATTAAGATTTTATCTTAAAAACATTTTATTTCTTATTTTTTATTTAAAATTTTTCCCAAAATTTTTACATCTAAATGGTTTTTAAGATTTATACTACATATAGATTTTTTCAATGCAAAATCTATCCCTTTTCAATACTAAATTCTTTGAATTTTTAATGCATTTTATGTTATGTTTTCTGCTTAATCTTTTCACCTTTTACCTATTTTCAGAGTTTTGTAATTTTCTTTCTAATTTAATATTTTTACAAATTTCCTTTTTTTATAATGAGATTAAACTCCATTTTTTTGCTTCCTTGATTCTAGTTTTAATATTTCTATTTAATCAAAATTTCATTTTTTAATTATATAATTGATTTTAAATAGGGAGGAGAAATCCTTCCACTGTGATTGATAGAAACTCTGGTACCAGGAAGTATCTTGTGTGAAGACCTGAGCAAGAATCTTGATAGGAACCAAGGATGTCAAAGCCGAGGCATCAAATAACGATATGTTGAATGATGCCTGAGATTAAGGTCTCTTTATGGAAACACTCTAACACTGGCCCTATAGGAAACAAGAACTTCCATGGAATGCTAGCACAGGGAAGAATGTAATGTAATACGTTTTTAAACTTTAAAGAACTTTAATTAAAGAGCTGAGCGCTATCGTAGTGCTACGCGCTTTATAATCTTAGTTTTTTTTATTAATTTGTTTCCTTAAGTAATTATCACATTTTTAAAAATCGAAAGCTTTTGATATATTTAAAGTTTAAATTGCATAAGTAATCTAAGATGATTTATTACAACTTTAATCAATTTTTTTTAATAAATAAGCATTTAAATTCAAAATAACCAAAGACGAGAAAAAAGGCTAAAAGAAAATCTTTTTCCTAAAGCCTAATCGGTTGATTATATAACTATTTACTTTTAAAATTTAATAATTTTGCTTATCTAATTTTTTGTCTAATAAAATGCTTTTTTGTAATTTTTTAAAGTCATTAAGCTTTCTCTTTAAAGAGACTGGAAATTTCTTTCCAGCTATACCACCCAGAGCACTCTCTTGAAGCATATAACTTGGATATCCTGATGCTTAGTTCAATAAACTTCTGCAAGGGAGATCCATAACTATGGATTGACAGGTTTAAAAGACGTTTGCAAGATTTGATAGCCAGAAAGATTTTATTCACTTGCTGAGATTGATTCTAGCTTGAGACCTTCTCAGTGCAGGATAGGAACTTGACCTTATCCATAAGACTAGAAGCCTTGATAAGAGAAGCAACCTCAACTACTTCCATCTTTTTAATTATATCAAATTTATACTTAAAATCTTCCAAAGTAAGCATATTATACATATTTGGATTAATTTTAATTTCTTTTTAAATATTAATAGAATTTAAATAAAAATACTTTTTTAAAATAAAATGATAGAAGGCTTATAATAAAAAGAACCTGGGAAAATGGAAAACAACAGAGCATTAAAAAACTTAGCAAAAAAAAACTAGGAAATAAATGAGACTAGAAGATATGGAGGGGTAGTCTCCTGAATTTTAGTCATCATAGCAAGACAAATACTATAAGAGACTAGGAAAATTCTTCAATAATAAAAGCAAAAAAAATTAAATCGTATCTAAAAAATATGAAATAATGAAAAAACTCTCAGAAAAAAAATACGCAGTTTATATTCCTTTAAGATAAAATAAGATAATCGTTGAAACAAATTAGACGAATGTCCTTAGAAACGACATACTTACAGAAGTAAATTAATCAAAATAAAGCCCCAGCAATTAACATTTGTGGCATTAATCCTAAACATACTAAATAGAAGAAGTTCTAATGATTACTGAAGAAAGAATGATAGCATTATTAATCAATTAAATGTTAAATATAATTTTTTGTAATTCTTCCTTACATTTAGTAAAGCACTGCTCTGGTTATAAAAAACTTAAATGACAAGTAGACTAAAGAATTTAAAAAGAGTTAACATTAATTTTTATAAATAGTAATAGAGTATACAATAAAAAATCAGAATCTAGAATAAACCTTAGTCTGAGGTAGGGTATTTGGTACCAGCACATAAAAATGGCTGAGGAATCTAGCCTCGATAAAAAGAGGATAGCTTGATTTGGTAAAATCCAAGAAATACCAAATATATTTTAAAATTTTATTCGATAACAATGGTTAGGACAGTAACATCAGCTCTAATAGGTTAACTAAAATATTCCAATGGTAGTTTAATGTAAGGACAAAAAATAAGTAAACAAATCAAGAAAAGATATCAATAAGTAATTCAGAAAACGTTTAGTGACAAATTTATATAGTTTTAGAGAATATAAGAAAATACAAGACAATATACTTAGACTGAAGCTAGTAAGAATCTGATCAAGAATGGTTAACAGACAAAAAATTTTATATTTTATTTAAAGAAAATAATGTAATCTTACAATGGTAGCCTTTTATAATAGATCTACTACTTTAAAGTAAATTTTATATGTTAGAAATTAATTAAAAAAGTAAGAAATAAAAAATTTTCAAAACTATATTTATTTTATATCATAATTTTGAAAATAAAAAAGGATAACTACTAATTATACTTATAAAGTAAAAATTTTCGTTAAACTACATTTAAAGATATAAATAGCGTAGATTCTTAAAATATTGAAAATTAAAATTTTAAGAAATAACCTTA
This sequence comes from Loxodes magnus, assembly GCA_946699065.1. NCBI lineage: Eukaryota > Ciliophora > Karyorelictea > Loxodida > Loxodidae > Loxodes > Loxodes magnus. The sequence goes on along the minus strand of CAMPDV010000204.1, from coordinate 286,042 downwards.
ATCTTATATATTATATTGGAAATAAAGATAATTTTTTAGAAAATTTAATCTTTTTAGTCATTTTTCTAATTACTTTAATTAATATATTTATTATTTTATATTTAGTTTTATTTAAAATATTTTAAGTTTTTTTATCTTTCATATAATTTTAGTATAGTAAATTTTCATTAATAAACTTTTTTATTCATTTAGTTTTAAAAATGTTTATGCGTAAAAAAGTAAAATTAATCTTATATTTTTAGAAGAGAAACTTGAAAGCCACCAAATCATGTACTTGTATTCTCTTAAACTAAAGGATTGCTAGGACTTTGTTTTCCACTATAATTTTTTTAACTTTAGTTAATTAAGTGTAATCCAGGTGCTTGAATAAACTATTTTTTGTTAATTAATCTTGAATTATAGACTTCTTTGCATAAATTTTTCGGGTCTTTGTTGGTCAAATTAAAAAAAATCATTCAAAATATTTTATTTATTTTAGCTGTAAATTTCTTAGTTTTTTAGTATTTGTTGTATGATGTTGCTTTTAAAATATATTGTAATGTATTTTTTCTTGTGCTTTATAAAAATCTATCTGTTCTATGTCCATAAATGTACATCCTTGTTACCCATAAATATTTAAATAATTTCCAATTATATCGTCTCCTTTTCCTTCAGTTCTTTTATTTAATATTAGAAATTTATTTTAAATAGGGAGGAGCAATTCTTCAACTGAGATCGTCAAAAATTAGGAACAAAGAAACATTGGACGCGAAGAATAACTCAAGAGACTTAGCAGGAGCCAAAAAAGATAGGACGAAAGTCATTCGGATAACGCTATAGATGAAATATGCCAGACGATTAGATCGGGTCATCACTCCAACCATAATCGCATTGAAGACAAGATTTGCAAGGGAGTAATAGCGAAAGTGTAATCTTGATTGTGAGATTTTTAAGACTTTAAAAACTTAACTTAAAGAACTCCGAGTTATTGAGTTGCTATGTACTCTATAATATAAATTTAAAAAATTAGAATTAAGAAAATTAAAATTAAAATATTTGAGGATTTGACTGAATTAATTATCAATTTCTTTCTTTATTCGTCCCATTTGAGATGAGATCTTAGTAATAATCTCCTCTATAAATTAAAATTTAAGGTTAAGTTTTCCACTTATTTTCTTTAGTATCTATACTAATTTTTAAAGCTTTTATTTTTATTATTTTAACTATTATTATTAATTAAGAACTTCTATCAAGTTTTCATTAAGAGTTATTATTTTTTAATTAGAAGAAATGTGTGTTATTACAATAAAAAACGAGAAAAATGATGTGAAAAAACAAAATTCATAATAGTTCGTAGAATGTTAATAAAAAGTAAAAAGAAGAAAAAACAAATAAATAAAAAATAGAAAATAAATAAAAATAGTTAATTAAAAGCAAAAATAAATAAAATAAATTTTCAAGAAAGTATCTTATTAAAAAATTTAAATAAAGATCATAAAAATTTTTTATATATAATTTTAATAAAACCGCTCTAAACGTAAGAATAAACACTAAAACGATTTTAAAACCTCATGATTAACTACTTTTTATATTCTTTAGTTATAATTTCGAGATAAATATAAACAAATAGTTAAAACTTACAAAGATAAGAAAGAAGAAATTCAAATATTAAGAAAATTCTTTCATTTTTAATGAATATGTAAACAGCTCTTCTTGAAAAAGAATTAAAATCGAAATTTGTTCTGCAAAATATTTAAAAGCTTAATGCTGAATGAAAGATTTCAAATAAAACTTTAGTAACTTGATATTGAGTTAAATTAAAAAATAATAACAAAATTTTACTTATAAATAAAAAAAAAATTTGATGAAAATAAAGTAGAAAATTTTATAAAGATTTTATCTTAAAAACATTTTATTTCTAATTTTTATTTCATTTAAAAAGATTTTTAAAAAAAATCTTTATTTACACACATACATAGATAAATTTTATCGCGATGATATCGCTAATACAAATTATATTAAAATTAAAAAAATAATTTCTCAATATGGAGATTATTTCTAGTCTATATTACTTGCTTAACTTAATATATTTAATGAAATTTCTATCATTTCAATTTTTTTTTACAATGGTTGTTCTGTTAGCATGTTTCTATAAAGTTAATTTATTTCTTATAAAATTTTGTTCTAAATATTGTCTTTTGAATGTTTCTTTATGGAAAATCAACTTTCATTCATTAGTAAATCGTCTTTCTTTAGTCCATAGAACTTAAACATCTTTATTGCTTGCTAGAAATATAATAATTTTAATTCCAATTCTATGCATATGGTTTTCCTAAATCAAGTTCTCGATATTTCATTGCTACTTTCCGAAATATAAAGTAAAAACATAAAAGTGTTTTACCATATTATGTTAGAAAGAAAGCTAGTTGAAGTTTATATAGCAGGATTCATTAAAATAAAAATAAGCGACTGTAAATTTTTTCTTTTCAATGTAAGAATACTTTTGTAAATTTTATCCTTCAATCTAAATGACCCTCTCAATACTAATCAAGGTACAATCTCACTTCTAAATTTAGCCTTTTTAAAGTTAAGCATGCGACAAAGCATTTAAAAGTGACAGGGAATATCATTCTTAAAGTAATTTAGAGTAAAATACATTTTTTCATAAATTTCAAATAACTTTGATTCCTCTAATAGCAGTGAAAAATCTATTTACCTTTTTCATATAAGTTAACTCCAATATATATTCCTTGATTCCTTTTATTTGATCTATTATCCTTCTATTTTCAAATTCTTTTTTTTTAACTCTTATTTTCTAAGAAATTGGATAGCTTTACACTTACTAGTGCTTATTTGCAGAAAAATATATTGGAAAACTCTATTGCATTAGTCAATTAACAATTATATTCTAAAGTAGAACATGTAAAATTTATACTTTATAAGTTAATAACTAGTATAGTATTTCTTCCTGCAAAAGACTTATTACTATATAAATATAAAAAGGCGAGATTAAAGGATCATGAGAACTCTCTAACATAACTCCATTACTTTAACGATGTTTGCGAGTATTTTATCCATCATGAAAAAAATAAAGTTCAGATTTTTGTAGAAAGACTCAAATGTTAGAATAAATCAAAGCTTTAATTTTAATCTCCTAAAATTTTGAAAATATATTACTTTCTCAATACTATCAAACATTTTTTCTACATCAATAAGAGTTGCAAGTATCTTTATTTATCTTTTTACTTCAGTTTAATAAAGATCAATTATCCATTAAGTTACTCAGATTTATCGCACCATTTGCTTCTCACTGAGAAACCATTTATGTTTAAATGATAAGGCTACATTCTTGCAGAATTTTGTAATTTTATTTGCTAAATTCTTGTCATAAATTTTTAGTATAGTATTAATAAGTGAAATTAGTCTTCAATTTTTCCATTTTCTTTTGCTACCTTTGTCGAATTTAGGAATAATGATAGATCTATTCAATTTTCTTGGGATTCTTTAAAATCCCAGCATATTATTGATAAATCATTGTTTAAAACAAAGATTTTTCTTTATCAATAAAGGAATCACAAAGTTGTTAGTTAAAATTCATTTAATCCCTCATTTTAGGGTTAATCATTTTTCCGCTTAGAAGTACTTTGTTCTCTAATTTCCATTGAGATCGAGAAATTTTCTTTCACTTGAAGTTTTTTCAAATTAAATAAGAATGTATATATATGTTTCTAAATTTTCTAGCTGGAGAAAAAGGCATTAATTTCCTCTTTTTTTGGTTCTTCCTTGCATGAAAAATAATATCTTGTATTTTTAATTTGCTCTTTTAGCATCCATTATGTGATGAGATACTTAAATTTAATTTAATTTAAACAAAAGATTTTTGACGTCTTTGATTACAAGAATTGCTTCTTTCGATTATAGAAGTTAGTAAATGCTTTTAATTGTTTATAATTTTGTCTTGATCTCATCATTTTTCTTTAATTAGACCTTATTTCTACTCCTTTTTAGCTTCTTCCTTTTTCGCTTCTCCATTTCTAGAAACTAAAGTCTCCTTGTCATTAGCTTCTTATGAAATATTTTGATTTATAAGTCTAGATACTCCAATTTAAACATTGAAAATGAGTTTATGTATTCTTGATCGTATAGTATGAGACACCTTAAGTCATAATTCCCGATCTTTACCGATAGTCAATCCCTTATATTAGAATAGTATATACATTTAAAGATATGTTCGAAAGTCTTATACTCTCCACACATAAAATATGGATTATCAATAGGATAATGACAATCTTAAAGATCCTTACGAAACTTATAAGTTTAGGTTCTAAGTTTATAGATACTGATAATTTCTCGTCTATATTATTAGTTTAATTTCGTTTAAGTAATTTGTGGAAATTGTTAAAGATTACCAAATTATTCTGTATATATTTTTGTTATCTTCATTCTCATACATTTTTTAGTTGCTACATTATAGAAATATTGTTGTATTTTGTCTCTTATATGTTTAGTAAAAGTTTTAAGATTGATATTATTCTATTAATTCTGCAGATCAATATTTCTACACTATTTTAATTCTGTTTTGTTTAGTTTTTCTATAAATTACTTATTTGCATTAACTTCAAAATAATTTAATTAAATTAACGAGAAATAAAGCTTGCTCAAAATCAAGATTTTGACTTACAGAAGTAAAAAATTACAAACAGCAATATCCTCACAAAAAGCTTTACATGAGAATTGATCTTCTTCATATAATCCTATAGCAAAGCAAATTCATCATAGACTCTGCAATTCAATGCAGACATTGCGAATATATAAACTCCAATTATTCTTTTCATAACCTCATCTTCCCGGAATAATAAAAAAGACACATAACCACGCGTAACAATCCAAAGAGCGCAATAGTCAAAATAATGATTTGGAGTTTGGCTACTTGTCCCATTCCCTGTCAGTTTCTGATTTAATTATTAACTTCAAAATATTAACAAATATTTTGTATTCTGAGAAATTAATATTTTTCTTTCTTAATATTATGAAATAATAATTTTTTTATTAATTAGTCATATAAATAATTAAAATAGTGTTTAAATATACTTTTTTTATATAATAATGAATAAATATTTCTGCCTTAAATAATTTTCTTTACTTCATCTTTGGCAGAAATTAATCATAATCCTTTTCATATTTATTTAGAAATATTTCTAATTAAATTTGAATTTCAATAAATAAGCTATTTAAAACTTTTTATTTACTAATTGTATTTTAGCTTAGAAATGTTAATTTACTTTTTTATATTAAATCTTAAAAGAGAATATTTATATGATAAGTTTTAGAGTAGATAGCGATCATTAAAGGATAAAAATATTATTTTTATGATTACTTTTCTTTATTAATTACGTTAGATTAATTAAGATTTTATTTTTAGCATTATTATCTATTGCTAAAAAAGATAAATTAGCTTTCATTATATTCTTCAAATAATCTTTTTATATATAATTGAAATTAGGGAGGTTCCCAAACTTTAGCTTGCTCAGCTTACTTTGTGAGTGGAATCTCCAAAGGAAATAAAGCCATCAATCAAGAAACAAATTAAAAAATAGCTTCATTAGAGGTTGGGGAATAAGTACTCGTAATAGATTATGTCATCCACTATTTTGGACTATTCTTGAAATATGGAACGAAAGACTATCAAATGAGATAACTTTTTATTCTGGTTTGAAGTCAGGTGACAGGTAAGTACTGTTTTGTAGTCAAGAGACGTAATCTACCATGATTTAATTTCAGGATTAAATAAACTTTTTAGAATGCTTCTTACCTTTATATATTTATAAAGCGAATCTTTTTTTAAAACTTATAACTTTATTAATTTGGCTTTAAATTTAAATTTTTCAATTTATTTATTAATAAAAATGTATAATTTATAATTATTATTTTATAAAGCCTTAATAGTATCTTTTGTTAAGCTATCTTATAAAGCAAGGTAAATTTATTTATTATATATCAGAAATATATCTTCTTAAGTCTAAAATAATTTTCTAAATTTCTTTTTTTATTAGTTTTCAAATTATAAAAATGAAACTATGAAACCAGAATTTTTTTTAATAAATACAAAAAAGCAAAAATAGACTTTCTTTATAAAAATAGCGTTTAAAAAGAATTAGATTTAATTATATTTAATTTCAAGTCTTAAGGAATTATGATAATGAAACTAATAACCAATAAACTATGCAATATAAATCATACTTTTTCTACTTGAGTATTACTTTAGCAAATTTAAATATTAAATTTTTATTCAAAGTTGCTTCAAAGTAAAATTTAAACTCTTGAGAAAGGTGACTAATGAATGAAAGAATTACAACACTAGTTTAAACACTTAGATAAGGACACAAGAGAAAAAATCTGTGAAAGGGTAATGAAATAAATTAGTAAATTGAGAATTTCTAATTGGAACGTCAAAAAGTACATTTTTGTTTATATTTTTATCAAAAAACTTTAAATAGAGTGAAATTATATTTAATAAAGCAATAAATTATCTTTTATTTATTGTATAAGCAAATCACTTTTATCTTATTTAGAATCTTATTATCTAATAAAATTAAGTTAAAATATGAGTAAATTTGCATGTTAAAAAATAGGATTCCTGAAAAAATTAATTAAATTAAAAGGTTTTCTTGGAAAATAAAATATTTCTTTAAAAATTCTTATCCCCCGAGTAGTGATCACGCTCACAGAATCCTTAATTAAAGATCAATCCCCTTGCAGGGTTATGCTTTTCCTCCAGGTTAAGTTTCTTATTCCATACTTTCCATCATATGTTTGTCAAAAGGTAGTATAGTTTTTTCAAATTTTTTTGCAGATTTTTTTATTTTTTCTGCAACTTCTCCAAACAAATTTAGTGCATACAGATTTAGCATTTCTTTTTAAAAATTTTTATTCTAGTTTATATTCTTTCTATTTCCATATAGATTGCCTATTTTATCATTTAGAGTGGGTTTCTTGGTATTATTTGTCTTTTCTTGCTCTATTAATTTTTTCGCTTTGTTGTTATAATACTCTATGATCTAAGTTAGTTCTTCTCATCTTCGTTTCATACTACTCTTTAGAATTATTGCAGAGTTTTTACAATTTTAAGTCCATGCGTTAAAATCGATGCCATGTTGGAAAAATTTAACTCCTTTTCCATATCTATTACAATTCTGATTAGTCGAAAAATCTTGCGTTTATTTTTAGTCCATTCCAATGACTTGTTATTGAATTAGATCAATTACATCGCTTCTTTTAGTAAATTTTCTTATATTAATCCATTCTTTCTGTTATTTTTCACTTTATCAGAGATATTTCAGTTTAAGTTATCGAGAGATGTTAGTTTTTCCTTGTCTGCTTTATAGAACTGAATGAAAAGTTTTTTGTTAATGTCTTTTCTATCCCCCTCTCCTCTTTTAAAATTAATTAAGAAAGCTAGTTTTGTTGAAGTTGAGACGTGATTTAAAAAAGATGCTTCTGTCTTTTTCCTGTTATGAGGGCATCAATTCCTTCCTGATTTAATACATTTTATATTATTAAAAAAGCTTATAATTAACAGCAATTAGAAAAGAATAGCAAATAAATTTAAAATTATTTGCTTCAATAATAAATTTTTCCTATTAGAAATGTATAAAATGCTATTTTTCTTTTAAGTTAAAATGCTTTAATCAAGTTTCCTTAAAATCAAAAGGAAAAATTGTGATTGATGCTATTAAAATTCAAGAGAGCAAAAATAAAGAAAAAAAAGGATATATGAAAGATAATCACAAGATTGAATTTAAATAGTTTGCTTTAATAATTATTGTAAAATTTTAATTACAGGTAATTAAAGTAAAAAAATAAAAACATCTAAAATTTTTGATTAAATAAAGAATCATTATATTGCTAAAAATTAAAACATAAAGGTAATAAGAAATAGTTAAATATTCAAATAATTTAAGTTATAATTAGTAATCTAAAGGTTAAAAAAGTTCCTAATACTGCTCATTAAAGGCATCAAATGCTTTATTTTTCCACTATTAGCTTTTTACATCAAATATTGATAATAACGAATTTTAATCGTAAAAATAAATTTTGTCTTTTATGCTAATTGGAAGGTTATTTACAAAGTTCTTTTAGTATTTTTATCCTACTTAAGTTAGTTATCCATTTTATAAAACATTTACATGAGTTAAACTACTTGCATCATCAAAAATATAAATTTACTTATTAGCAGCAACTGAAAGGGTGTAAGAAGCTTAAGGTAGTTAAATTTATAATTTAGTTCATCTATCATTATTTATTTCATATTGCATTATACTTTTCAAATATTATTAATTATTATAGCCTCCAAAATTATATAAAATATCATTTTATATTACTGCGCTACAATAATACGAAACTTCAGGCATACAAGCTATTTTTGATGGTTTTAAAGTTTTCAAATTAAAAACTTCGCAATCTTTTAAAGCTTAATTATTATAACCAGAAATTATGAATAGTTAATTTCTTTATTTATTAAATGCTTAACTGTGAGCTCATCTGGATGTAATCATTTGATATTCTTGAACTTAATCATCCTTTATTATTGTTAATCTATTGCTTGTCATATTCTGTTCATTATAATTATTTCAATTACCATACTAGTCATATTAATTAAAATTATCTATATTATTCGAGTATCCTCCTGAAACAATTAAAGTGTCTTCTGCTATTTATAATGACCTGAAATGATTTTAAAAATTTTAAGTATTTATTTTAAGATATTCTGAAGTATCTTTTTCAATGTTATATTTCAGAATACTATTTGTATTTTAAACTGCAAATAAAAGAGTTTTAAAACTATTTTAGCAATTTTTAAATATAGCTTGTAAATCTCTGTGAAACTAATGAATTTCTATCTTAAAATTTATTTATATTTTATTATATTAGGTAAGTTTGGCTTTATTTATCTCTTATAAATCTTCTTCTTATATTTAATCTTCTCCTCATTTTAAAATATCTATAAGCTTTTACTAAAACTCAATTACTTCTAAAGGATTATTTGAAAGTTATATATTTTTTTCTTTTAATTTATTTTAAATTTCTTACCAATTCTAACATCTTTTGTCTATCTCTTTTAATAACTCATCAGTTAGCTCTTAATGTTCCTAGTAGTAAAAGTTTCTTTTATTGTTTATTAACTCAATAGCTTTTTCTGCTTCTTATTAAATATACTATTTAAATTCCTAGTCTTTTACTATGATTTATTATCTTATTTACTAAACTTTTTAGCAATTACTTTGTATTATATTTTACTTCTTTTTTATGTTTTGAATATACTAAGAAATTAAATTCTTAAGTTCTTATTAAGCTTCAAATATTTCTTTTACTTTATGGTCTTTATGAAAATTAGTTTCAATGCATTTCTAGCATAAAAGTTATGAATCATCGAAACAAAAGCAAGTGATTTACCTTGAATGAGTTTTACAGTTACTTAATGTATTTTATTTCATTCTATTTATTAAATCGTTATCAGCTTCAAGATCAAAAGGATCATCCAGAGTTTACTGACCACAGTTTTATACATGGCAAGTTATTTTTTGTTATTTTTGAAACACCTCAAAGCAACATTTTTTGCACAAGTTATGTCTACATTGAAGAATCTAAGGTAAATTAGCCCTAGAGTTGAACTAGGTGTTGCATTTAGGACAATTTTATATTGACTGCATTACTTATTATATATTTTTATTTTAAATATTAAAAATTCTAATATAATTTTACATTTTTTCTAATTTCTTTCAATGTCAAATTAAATTTTATTTTACTCAATAAGTATAATTTTTTTATATATCTTATAAATTAACTTTTCATAATAAAACTGGCTTAATGAAGTTCTAATCTACTATATTAAATAAAATTTAGCGAAAATGTAATATATTAGGATAGAACTGTAAAATGATTAAAAAATGAGAAATTGAAATCTAAATTAAACTTTTCAAAATCGATAAAATTTTGATAAAGGGATTGGATGTCTAAGGAATTATTTAAGGAAAAAGTGAAAAAAGAAAATTTGTTTCTTAGAAGGTCATATAAATGAAATCTATTTTATAATTTTTTAAAAAGTAAAAACATTCCCTAAAATATCCAAAAAAATAGGAAGTAAATTACTGCAGTACAGTTTAATTAATTTTATAAAATTTAAGAGTATTAGAAAAAAAGTTATAATATGAGTTCATTTAAAAAACTAGGATGAATAAAATAAATTTACTTTTGAAAATTTATTCTGCTTAAATTGTTGGGAGATTGAAAAATATTTGGTTGAGTTTGAATAATATTTTATTATATAATAGATAAATAATTATATTTAATAGAAAATTATTTTTAATTTATTTACCTTTTTTTAAATAAATAAATAAAATTAGAGAGTGCATAACACCTCAATGGAGCGCAGCTCTTTAAAAAAAGAGTTTTAAAGTTATAAAATTCTTGGCTGAAATCTTCCACAGTACTAGCATTTTCTTGTCAGTTTTATCTTCTATAGGGCCGTGACCAGAATGCTTCCTAAGAGACCTGGTATTTTTCATAATTAATGTTACTTGATATCTCTTAGTCTTGTCTTCTCTTAACTCCTATCAAGACTCTTGTTCGGCTCTTCGCTCATAAAATACTTCTTGGTCCCATAATTTAAGTCGATCTCAGTTGGAGAATTACTTCTCCCTATTTTTTTATTTAAATAAATAAACTCGATTATAAAGCGCGTAACACTCTCGATGGGGCGCAGCTTTTAAATTAAATAAATTTATTTTATTTAAAGTTAATCAAATTTCTCCTTGGAAATTTCCTCCAGTGCTTCACTCCTTTGGAAATTCTTTCTTCTATTAGGACATGGACGGAGTGATGCCCCAAGAGACCTTATTGTAATGATTTTTTCAACAACCGTTACTCAATGTCTACAGTTTTTTCGTTTTGGCTCCTGCCAAGATTCTTGGTCAGTTTTTCGCTTTTGAAGTACTTCCTGTTACTATTCATTAAGTTAATCTCAGTAGGAGGATTGCTTCTCCCTATCCAAAATATATAATAATAAATAAATGAACTGAAATCATTCTACCTTTCAATCAGATTCATCACTGTAAAGTTTATTAATTTCATGAAATATTCCATTTCCAGTCTTCTTCAGGACCATCTTCTTTTTTACATATCTAGCGGTAATGCGTAAACCCTTTTTTATTAAAAGAAACTTACTTCAGTCAAGCCACATTCCAAATATATTATAATTTCTTCTTTGCTTAACATGAGCAGAGTCCGTCAAAATTTCACTCTCACTGTAATTTTTTTCTGTTAAAATAAGACATACTTTGAGCAATTTAAGCAACCGAACGAAAATTATACTTTTAATTTTCTTGATAAAACTTTTGTTTGAATAATCAACAATATATGAAGTATGTCCAAAGTTTTTGCAACAGTAATTGTTTTTTTCTCTCATGTAAGAAAATGTTTACTGATATATTCTTAGGCTTTAACCAAAAAGGATCAATAGTAGACATATTTTAAAGAAAAATGCTTACTGTCAGTTCGGCGAAATGATTGAATTTTCTTTATATCTGGTCAATTCTAATCTTTACTGAGTATTCATTCTTATGAAAGAGAAAAAAGGCAAGCAATTTTTCCTTTAAAGTCTTAACGTTATCAAAATTATAAAAATCTCTTATTGAATAAATTTTAGTTCTAACGCATTATTACTTAACGAAACAGATTAAGATGGATACTGTTTAGAAATAACTTTTTGTAAGAAATATAACATTTTATTTTTTTAATAAGGATTTGCTTTACCCTTTATTCTTGATCTTTATTACTTTCTCTAAATAACTACATTTTATAAGTATTAATCTGTCATTAAAAGAATTTCTATTAGAAAAAACGTTCGATACCATTAGTAGGGATTTATTATTTGGACATTTACGTAGAATTAAGTTCCCTCTGCTCTAATAAATTGTCTTGATTCATTTTATTCACATCTAGACGTTAGATTTCTTTTGGATGGAACATTATTGAGCAATTTAAATTATACCAATGAGGGTTTGCAAGGAAGTTCTTATGGTCCAGTTCTCGCCATTATTTTCTGACATTGTAATTAGATATTTGAAAATTTTTTAAAAACAACTTGGCCTTAATATTTGTGGACGTTTATTTGTTTCCAAAGCTTGGGCAGATGACTTATTATTGCTATCTAATGAAGGTAATATGAATTAATTAATTTAGGCCACATGCGAAGTATTTGGTTGGGTTGAATTGACAATAAACGCTGAAAAATGTGAATATATCTGCTTTAAAAGTATTTAACAAATTTAAATATCACAATTTGTCTCCTTTTAGGATATGTTATTAATGAAAATTAAAACTATAAAGCTCATTGTTAAGAAATTTCAATGGTCTACAAAAAATGTGTGAGTAGGTCTATTTAAAAGTTATCTATATCAAATTATTACTCCTTAGAACTTTAAATAGATTTTTCGAACATTTATGCTACCGAAGGTAAAGTATGGGTCAGAAGTAATTCCTTGGGCTATTCTTCGCGGTATAAAAAAAATAAAACATGATATAACCACTAGCTAAAGAAAAGTAGCAAGATGTACTTTACAAAGCCCTAATTCAACTTTTATGGAATCTAGCTTTATTGACTTGAATTTGCTACCTTTTGAATATTACATTGCAATGAGGTTCTTCAAATTCTATATAAAACTTTACACTGAATCTTAAACGGATCCCAACTCTGATGTAGCGTTTCTTTTTAACAAAGCAAAGAACAATAACCTTAAATATTTCAAGAATCTAAATTAAATGACTTTACAATTTCAAATAGACCTTTAAGATACTAGTAACATCAAATAATATTTAAACAAAATTAGAAATAAATTAGAATAAAAGCTTTTTAAGATGTAATAGGAAGGATGAGTGCGATGCCTACTACATGCATTTATTTTGATTAATAAGATAATAACATTGATTAACAGAATTTTCCAACTATACTTACACGATATTAAACAAGACAATGATTCGAGAAATAAATCAATTTACAAATTAAGGACTTTTAGTTACAATTTTTTGTATAATTTGAAATAAAGACACTATTAAATAAAACACTCTGAAATTTACATTTGCGGAGAATAAGATACCTATTAACATATATTTATTAATATAAACCATATTAAAAATTAATCTTTGATAATCCTATTTAAAAATATCTAAAATTTTAAAACTTAGTTTAAATTAATTTAATGCCTTATAAAGTAAAATTATGCAAAACTTCAAGAAATTTTCGTATCAATTCAAAGGAGGAAAAAATTATAAGCTGCTCTTCTTAAGGTGTCTCTTCTTTGTTTTTGTTATCTCAACCTTTTTAGAATCTTTAACTGACAGCAAGAAAAAAAATGGAAAACAGTTTATATAGTAATTAATTGTATAAGTTCCTTCATTAAAGATAAAAAAGTTCCAACGTAGTTCTACAACAGAAAAATAGTTCCAAGCAAGGAAAAACAATGGCTGAAGGGAGCATCATCAGTAAGTTAAATACAAATGATTCTCTATAGGACTTTACATAAGAAAAACATTTGGAATGAACTTAAAGCCAACAAATTAAACTTTTGTAGACTAATAAAATTCGTCATCCAATTAGAATGGAATGGAAATAATTCAATAAAGGCATCGAAACTCATTTTATTGACGAAGATTAAACATAGGCTGCTTTAACTCTTTTGAAATGTAGGATAAAAAGATAGAAGTGCTATGTTACAATTTATGATAAATAAGAAAAAAAAGCTTTTATACAGATATAAAGAAATGAAGATGAAAAAGAACTTTTAAAGAAATAGATAAAATTCTGTATTAATAGACTCAACAATACCAACTCTAAAAGGTCAATTAAAATATTCCAGTTCAGGTTAAATTATGAAACTCAAAAAGCAGGTAATAATCAAGAACCAAGAAGAAAGGTAATTTTTATAATTTGGAAAAGTACCTAGTGAGAAACTGTTACAGTTTTGGTGAATATAAGAGAATACAAGATATCTTACTTGGAAGAAGTTAGCGAGATTCTTACTAATGTATTGCAACTATGGCTTGCAGACAAAATAATCTATATAAAGAATATACTGAGCTAAACTAATTGTGAGCCTTTTTACAATAGAACTATTTATTAAATATTATATAATAAAGTGGATGTTGGCTGTGGTCAGGAGAGTTAGTAGGTAGTCGGGTGAAGTTTATATTGCATTGCTAGTAATCTTGCACTAGATGCCACCACATGATAAGCTCGTAAAAGACAAGCCTAGCTTGCCCGAGGATTCTCTCTAGTAGTATGAAGTTTGACTGATGAACCTTCTAATTAATGACTTAATAACTAATTCTTATTTGAATCTTATTCGAGAAGACTGGAGCATTTGATTCAAGATTCGACAATAATCTTTAATAAGTAGATTTTAATTTGAATAAGCTGATGTGACTAATTGCCCTTTTAGAATTTTAACAAGAAGCATGAGAACATTTTCTTAATATTAAATATTAATATTGAAAGAGCTGCGCGCCAATGAGGTACTACGCGTTCTATAATCATCTTTATTTATTTAAGATAACTTAATAAATTTGAATATCGTATAACTTAATTTAATAAGTAAGAAAAATTAAAGCATCTAAAAAGATAAATGTAATTAAATAATCTTTAAATTTTAAATAATTATTACAATATATATTTGAAATTAAATTAATTTTTAAATACACTTATAATTTATATATAATATAATCTTATTTTTCGAAAAAAAAGAAAAATAATCTTAACCATTAAATCTGCAAAGATGATTATTGTAAAAAATTACCTTTTTTAGTTTATTTTCTATTTATTATATTATATATATTATATATATTGTTGCATATTTAAATTTTATTCAAACTCAAAACACTTTTCCTCATATTTATAATTTTAACAGAGTATATTTTAATAACTTTTTTCCATTTTAATTTCTAAATATTTTCACATATTTAAATATTTTATAACAATTTTAGCTCTTAAAATCTTAAATGTTCAAATGTAATATTTATAAATTATTTTTTTGGTATTTTTAGATATTTTATAGATTAGGAATTATTCTAAAAGATTCACATTAGTATTTAGGTATATTAATTTTCTATTTTAAATCTAGTTTTATTGGATATTTTCATAATTTATTTAATAATTTTTGAATAATCTTTCAAAAGTTAAATTTAGCGATCATCTTAATATCGTTCAATTTAGATATTACAATTTCATCCTAGATTTTTTAATTTTTTAATTAAATCTTACTAAATTTAAATATTTAATAGCGTAGATAATAAAGTTGTTATGTCAGATGATTTAATATAAGATTTATTATTTAAGATATATAAAAGAAATGTATATTTATGATTTAACTTTTATTTACCTTTTCTTTGAGCGAAAATAAAACTAAATTATAAGTTATTATAGAATTTATTATTTTTATATAAAAGTAAAATAAAAAAAATAATTTAGTCAGAATTTAACTGTCCTAAATGCAATATCTAGTTCAACTCAAAGGCTAATGTACCTTAAATTCTTCAATGTAGACATAACTTGTGTAAAAAATGTTGCTTTGAATTGTTTTAAAAATAACAAAAAATTACTTGTCATGTATAAAACTGTGGTCAGTAAACTTTAGATGATCCTTTTGATCTTGAAGTTAATTATGACTTATTATTTAGAATGAAATAAAATGCATTAAGTAATTGCAAAACCCATTCAAGGTAAATCACTTGTTATTGCTTTGATGATTCATACCTTTTATGTTAGAAATGCATTGAAACTAATTATCATACAAATCATAAAGTTAAAGAAATATTTGAAGCTTAATAAGAACTTAAAACTTAAATTCCTTAATATATCTAAAATATAAAAGAGAAGTAAAATATAATATAGAGTAACTGTTAATAAATTTAGTAAATAAGATAATAAATCATAATAAAAGATTAGGAATTTAAATAGTTTATTTAATAAGAAGCAGAATAAGCTATTGAGCTTATAAACAATAAAAGAAACTTTTATTACTAGGAATATTAAGAACTAACTGATGAATTATTAAAGGATATAGATAAAAGATGTTAGAATTGATAAGAAATTTAAAATAAATTAAGAGAATAAAATATTCAAGTTTCAAATAATCCTATAGAAGTAATTGAACTTTAGTAAAAGCTTCTAGATATTTTAAAATGAGGAGAAGATTAAATATAAGAAAAGGAGATATAATAGATTAACTAAATAAAGTTTAATGAATATAATAAAATATAAATAAATTTCTAGATAGCAGTTTAGCAGTTCCATGAAGATTTGCAAACTATAATTAAAAAAGGAAATTTAAGTGAGTTTAAAACTCTTTTATTTACAGTTGATAATACAAATAGTATAGTGAAATATATCGTTGAAAAAGGAACTTCTGAAAAAATATAAGTAAATACTTAAAGTTTTTCAAATTATTATAGAGCATTATAAATAGCTGAAGATACTTTAGTAGTTACAGGAGGATATGTAAATAGCACATATAGTAATAGAATATCAATAATAAAAGATAATTAAGTTTAAGAACATAAAATGATTACTTAGAGAAAAGGTCACAGTTTAGCATTTGATAAGCAAAGAAATTAACTACTTATAATATCTGGCTATAATGGTTAATATTTAAAGGAAAGCGAAGTGTTTAACTTGAAAACTTTAAAATCCTAAAAAATAGCTGATATACCAGAAGCTTCTCACTTTGGTAGTGCAGTAATATTTAATGATATTTTATATAATTTTGGAGGACATAATGGTTCAAATGTGAATTAGAGCATATAGCAATATGAAATAAATAATGATAGATGATCTAAACTATAAATTTAATTACCTCAAGCTTCTTACACTCTTTCAGTCGTTGTTAATAAGTAAATTTATATTTTTGATAATGCAAGTAGTTTAACGCAAGTAAACATTTTAGAAAATGGAAAATTAACTTAAGTAGGATAAAAATACTTAAATAATTATGTTCATACAATTCCACTTTTCATAAAAGACAAAATTTATTTTTACGATTAAAGTTCAAAATTATCATTATTCGATGTGAAGAGTTTATAGTGGGAGAGTAAAAATATTTGAAAACTAAAATAAACTATTTTAATATAATTTTAAACTTAATATTTTTTATATTAATTTACTCATTATATGTATATATTTTTTTATTTTTTATAAAAGTATTTTAATATTATATATATGTAGATACTTAGTTACTGAGATTTTATACATTTAAAACTTCAATTAAGCCGGAAGACGAACATTTAATTTAATAATTAATGTAGATACTTTAAACTTTCAAAACATTTTAACCATTCTTCAACTAAAGATTAATTTTATTATTAAATATAATAGATAAATTTAAATTGATGCATTCAGATATATTTCAAACTCTTCCATCAACTTACAAAGTTTTTCGGAGTTATATAAAAAAAATTTATCATTGACTAATTCCCTTGTTTTCTGTTCTATTTTACAGAATTACTATGTTTTTTCCTTAATACTTATCCTAGTTACATTCTAATTTCTCATATTACTTCTTATATTTTTTCTTTAATTTTTATTACTTTTTCTTATCCTTTGATTAGTAATTATAGTTAATATTTGAAGCTTCTGATATTTTTGTAGTTTTATGAATTGCAATAGAAGCAACTTTTCTCTCATATTTATGCTTTTTTCAAACCTTATTTTTTTATTTTCCTTCTATCACTTCAAAATCTTACGTTTCGTCTTATTTGCTATTTCCGAACTGTTTTCTCAGTTCTTTCAATTTTCCATCTGTTTCAAACTTTAGTTGATATATTTACTATTTAGCTTTATAACATTATATGCTTTTAAATCTTCTTCTGTGAAATGTTTCTGAATCCATTTCTTCATGCTTATTAAGATTTCAATTATTTAGCGTTATTCTTCTTAAATCTCTTGATCTTTTCTTGTAAGATTAAGATATTATACAAAATAGTGCCTTAAAATAAACAGATCTCTCCAACAAAACCTATTCTTAGTAGGATGAAACTAAATTCTCTACCTTCTTTAGATGGAGAATCAAAATTTGATAAAGGCAATTACTGAGTTTTATGAAGGAATTTAATAACTAACCAACACTATGGAAATTCTAAAATCTGAAAACTCAATTTTAAGATAGGAAATATACTTAAACCTGTTCCTGTAAATTTAAGGAAGAATCTAATAGACAGGATAGATCGTAAAGAAAATGTAAAGCTCTAGAAACTCTAAACCAGAAAAACTATAATAGCTCAGCTATCCAATGGATATAGAACAACAACCGATAGCATAAGGGGTTCCATATCAGAAAGTAGTATATGTTGGTATTGCAAACAGTCAGAACATAATGCAAAGAACTGCTAAAAATTTAATAAAAAGAAAATAATATAAAATAAATAGAAATATATATTTAAAATATACTATATAAGTGAAGGCTTGTTTTATCGGAAAAAAAACTTTAACTGAACAATTAAGCTCATTATAACTAATAAGCAGTCAATTAAATAGATAATGAATGAAATCTAAATTATCAGAAAAATTAGGAAGATTAATCTTAAAATTTTAAAGATTCATGACAGTGCGACTAAAGAAATTTGATGTTAACACTTTTTTAAAAATAACTAATATTATAGAGAGCATAGTTCCACAAAAGTGTGCAGCTCTTGAATTAAATATTTTTAAATTTTAAAAAAGATTCTACATTACAGTTTTATCCAGTGTTAGCATTCCTTGGAATATCCTGACTTCTATAGAGTCAGTGTCGGAGTGTTACCCTAAGAAATCTTAGTATCTAGCATCATTCAGCAAAACGTTATTTGATGCCTCAGCCTTATCTCGCTTGTCTCCTGCCGAGATTCTTTTTCCATTCTTCACATGGAGTGTTTCCTGGTACCAGAGTCAAAATCAATCATATTGGAAAGATTTCTCCTCTCTATTTAAATTATATACAATATATTAATTTGTGGCAAACCAAATAAAGATGACATCACAATAATAAATTAGTCTATATTGTATTAATGATATTTAAATTGTTTTGTCAAAACTTACCAATAAGTTTTAGTACATTCAGAAACCTCTTAATACAATCATTAATTAATTAATTTTATAGGTTTTAATTTAGAGTTTGAGTTACAATTAATACATACCAACCATCTGATTATTTTACATTTCTAAGATTATAAAATTTTCATGCGCATCTACTTCTTAGAAATTAATAAAAATCATTTTTATAATCCTCGATATCATTTTTTTATTTGCTATAATAATAAGATAATCATTAATAATCGCTAATATAAAAAAGTTTATTCCAGATAGATAAATTATTTTAAATGATATATATTAAATATAGTAAATAAAAAATTAGTTTATATAAGTTTGATTATTAGAATAATATCTTGCGCATTATTTTGCAGATATCAACTATCATCTTTAAAAAAGATATATTTAGATACTCTATTTTATATCCATATATTACATTGGAAGTTATGCTAATTCAAATGTAATAAAAGGGGATGGTGTTTGAAAAAAATTTCTTAGATTATTAATATTTTACTAACTAATAAATAAAATAATGTAAAATTATAAAGCAAGGAATGGCTGAAAAAGGTTTACTATTTGCATAAATTCTTGATTGTTAAGAAAAATTTCGAAATAAGTATGATTGCTACGCATTAAAATATTATTAATCTAAAAAGGAAATTATTATTTTTTTATGATACCCTTATTTTTTTTTACAAGAGAAATTATTTCTGCTTATTGAAATTAAAAGAACAATTTATTTAAAGCTTAAAAAGCATCCCGAAAAGAGAATTTAAAATCCATATCAGTTTAATTTAGCAGAGCAATTGGGAATTATACTTTAAAATAATAATTAATAAGTGTATTTTTAAGGTTTTAACGATTAATTTCTATAATTTAAAATAAAATTAACTAATTCAAATTAAAAGCTTTTTTGGAAAATATAATGTTAAATTAATCGCTATTAGCGAGCAGATACTCAGATTCCATTGTTTAAAACAAATTCACTTTCTAAATTAATCACTTTATATGCGAGATTCTTCTTTCTTAGTTTTCATTATATGTTGGATAAAAGGTAGTAAGAACTTTTCAAATCTTCTTAAGAATTATCATGTTTTGTCTATAGATGTTCTTGAAGTTCTACTACAGATGTAGTTTTTTCTTTGGTGCTTGCAAATTAATTTACACTATTTCTTTTCTAATGGGATTTTACATGTATTTATATAGTTGTTTTTATATTTATTGCAAAATTGATAAATAATTAATGAGATTATAGGGTGCGTAGCACTCTCCATGGTGCGCAGCTCTTTAAATTAATTTTATTTAAAGTTAATAAAATTTCAACTTGGAAGTTTCCTCCAGTACTTCATTCTTTTGGAAATTCTGTCTTCTATTAGGACATGGTCGGAGTGTGCTCCAAGAGACCTAATTGACATGCATCTTTCAACAACCGTTACTCAATGCCTCAAGTTTTTTCCTCTTGTCTCCTACCTAGATTCTTGCTCAGTTTGTCGCTCCTGAATTACTTCCTGGTACTATATATTAAGTTAATCTCAGTTGGAGGATTGCTTCTCCCTATCCAAAATATATAATAATATATAAATGAACTGAAGTTATTCTACTTCTCAATCAGATCATCACTGTAAAGTTTATTAGTTTCGTGAAATATTCCATTTCCAGTCTTCTTCAGGACCATCTTCTTTTCTACATATCTAGTGGTAATGCGTTAATCTTTTTTTTTTAAAAACCGCCATAGTTGTTCGAAGGTGAACAACAAGGTCATTTTCATCAGAGGTTGGGGAAGTTAAGTACCCATAATTGACACATGTCGTCCTCTGCTTTGGTGATGCAATGAGACACAATCCTGCCATGACCTTGGACCTCCAGCAAGTATTAAAGATTACGAGTATTCTAAAATTATATCAGTATTGAACATTTTTATCAGTACTGAATAATTATACCAGTATTGAACAAGGTTTATCACTATCTGATAATTTTATCAGTAAGAAACATTCTTGTCAGTATGAAACATTTTTTTTAAAGAGCTGCGCACCAACGAGAGTGCTACGCGCTCTATAATTAAATTTATTTATTTAAAAGAATCTTGCTTCAGTCAAGCCACATTCCAAATATATTATAATTTCTTCTTTGCTGAGCATACTCTCACTGTATTAATTTCCTGTTAAAATAAGTCATGCTTTAAGCAATATAAATAAATAAACAAACAAAAATTATAATTATAAATTTTCTTGATATGGCTTTCGTTTGATGCATCAGCAATATATTTATTATTTTCAAATCTTTTGTAATCAGAATTGTTTTTTCACTCATGTAAGAAAAAATTTTTCTGATACATTCTTAGTCTTTAAGCAAAAAGGATCAATAATAGACATATTTTAAAGGAAATATTTACTGTCAGTTCTACAAAATGATTGAATTTTCTTCATATCTGGTCAATTCTGATCTTTACTGAGTAATTATTTCAGATTTCATTCTTATGAAAGAGAAAAAAAGCAAGCAATTTTTCCTTTAAAATCTTAACGTTATCAAAAGCAAAAAAATATCCTATTGAATAAATTTTAGTTCTAAAGCATTATTACTTAACGAAATAGATTAAGATGGATACTGTTTATAAAAAACTTTTTGTAAGAAGCATAACATTTTATTTTTTTTTTAAGGATTTTGTTTACTCTTTATTTTTGATCTTTATTACTTTCTCTAAATAACTATCTTTTATAAGCATTAATCTGTCATTAAAAGAATTTCTATTAGAAAAAACGTTTGATACCATTAATAGGGATTTGCTATTTGGACATTTACGTAGAATTAAGTTCCCTCTTGCTCTAATAAATTGTCTTGATTCATTTTATTCACATCTAAACGTTAGATTTCTTTTGGATGGAACATTATTGAGAAATTTGAATTATACCAATGATGGTTTACAAGGAAGTTCTCGTGTTCAGTTCTCGCCATTATCTTCTCTGGCATCATAATTAGATATTTGGAAAAATTTTAAAAGCAACTTGGTTTTAAAATTTCTGGACGTTTATTTGTTTCCAAAGCTTGGGCAGAGGACTTATTATTGCTATCTAATGAAGATAATATAAATTAATTAATTTAGGCCACATGCGAAGCATTTGGTTTAGTTAAATTGACAATAAACGCTGAAAAATGTGAATATATCTGCTTTAAAAGTATTTAACAAATTTAAATATCACAATTTGTCTCCTTCTAGGATATGTTATTAATGAAAATTAAAACTATAAAGCTCATTATTAAGAAGTTTCAATGGTCTACAAAAAATATGTGAGTGGGTCTATTTAAAAATTATCTAAATATCAAATTTTTACTCCTTAGAACATTAAATAGATTTTTCGAACATTTATGCTACCGAAGGTAAAGTATGGGTCAGAAGTAATTCCTTGGGCTATTCTTCGGGTATAAAAAAATAAAACATGATATAACCACTAGCTGAAGAAAAGTAGCAAGATGTACTTTACAAAGCTCTAATTCAACTTTTATGGAATCTTGCTTTATTGACTTGAATTGGCTACCTTTAGAATATTACATTACAATGAGGTTCTTCAAATTCTATATAAAACTTTACACTGAATCTTAAACGGATTTCAACTCTGATGAAGCATTTCTTTTTAACAAAGCAAAGAGCAATAACCTTAAATATTTCAAGAATCTAAAATATATGACTTAACATTTTCAAATAGACCTTTAAGATGCTACTAACAGCAAATAATATTTAAACAAAATTGGAAATAAATTAGAATAAATGTCTTATTAAGATACAATAGAAAGGATGAGTGCGATGCCTACTACATGCATTTATTTTGATTACTAAGATAATAACATTGATTAACAGAATTTTCCAATTATACTTACACGATATTAAGCAAGACAATGATTCGAGAAATAGTATCAATTTACAAATTAAGGACTTTTAGTTACAATTTTTTGTATGATTTGAAATAAAGACATTATTAAATAAAACACTCTGAAATTTATATTTGCGGAGAATAAGATACCTATTAACATATTTCTTAATGTGAAGTTCTGCAAGATTTAATAGAAGAATTTAAAGATTTCAGGAATTACGATTCACTTAAACTTATAACTTACAACCAATATTACATTAATCTTAAATTCCATACTCGAAAATAACTTTAATAAATTGACTAAAGGATTAAATACTTTATTCAAAGTTGCTTCGCTGAAGAAATTAAATTTTAGATCAAAATGATGAACAAGTGTAAGAGATATTGGAACAATTTTGTTAGTGAGCAAGCGAAAAAAAAAGATTATAGTAAATTGAATCAAGATTGCTTAAATGGAAGTTGCAAAACATTTTTTATTACCTATATGAAATATGGTAAAAACATATTAAATTTTAATTAATTAAGAACTTCTATCAAGTTTTCATTAAGAGTTATTATTTTTTAATTAGAAGAAATGTGTGTTATTGCAATAAAAAACGAGAAAAATGATGTGAAAAAACAAAATTCATAATAGTTAGTAGAATGTTAATAAATGGTAAAAAGAAGAAAAAACAAATAAATAAAAAATAGAATATAAATAAAAATAGTTAATTTATTTAATATACTAAATTAAAGTGTTCGTATCTCCAGGGATTTTAAACCCCTTCAATACATACCTCCAGAGTTCGTTCCTTGAGGTTTAAAATAAAAGTTCGGGACTCCCAGTTTTTTTGGAGTTCTGGCACTCCCTTGAAAAAGCCTCCTTCTAAATATTCTTCCATCCTTGTCTACATAAATTCTTGAAAGTTCTCTCCAAATCTCTTCACTGTTTCTTCTCTGTTTATCCAAATATATCTTGCATCTCTTGTATGTGTGGAATTTTGATTTGCACAGGTAGCACAGCTTAAAAATAGTTAATTAAAAGCAAAAATAAATAAAATAAATTTTCAAGAAAATATCTTATTAAAAAATTTAAATAAAGATCATAAAAATTTTTATATATAATTTTAATTAAACCCTCTAAACGTAAGAATAAACACTAAAACGATCTTCAAACCTCATGATAAACTACTTTTTATATTCTTTAGTTATAATTTTTAGATAAAAATTGTTAAAATAAAGATAAGAAATAAAAATTTCATATTTTATTCTTTCATTTTTAAGAAATTGTAAGCAGCTTTTCTTGAAAAAGATTTAAAATCGATAATTTGTTCTACAAAATATTTAAAAGCTTAATTATGTAGATATTGAAAAAAAACTTTAGTAACTTGAGTTAAATTAAATAATAATAATAAAATTTTACTTATAAATTAAAAAAATTTAGGATGGAAATAAAATAGAAAGTTTTATCAAGATTTTATCTTAAAAACATTTTATTTCTAATTTTTTATTTAAAAAGTCATAAGATATAAATTTAATCGTATAAAAATATTAGCTCAACATATTCTGTAAAAATTAAAATCATTATTTAAAAATCTTTCCAAAAGCAATTACATCTAAATAGTTTTTAAGATTTATACTACATATAAATCTTAATTCAGAAAACTAAAAGATTACAAAGCATGCTAAAAATTATAAAATTGTATATATAATAGAAAATAATGCAACGAGTTTTGAATACTTATTATGTATTAGATAACTCAATCAAAACTTATAAATTTTTTTAAATAAGAAAAATAATTTTTTTCTTTACAAGTCTTTTAAATTTTGCATAAAGATCATAAAAAATTTTTATTTATAATTTTAATTAAACCGCTCTAAACGTAATGAATAAACGCTAAAACAGTTTTAAAACCTCATGATTAACTACTTTTTATATTCTTTAGTTATAATTTCGAGATAATCATAAACAAATAGTTAAAACTTACAAAGATAAGAAAGAAGAAATTCAAATATTAAGAACA
Source organism: Loxodes magnus (assembly GCA_946699065.1). Classification (NCBI taxonomy): domain Eukaryota; phylum Ciliophora; class Karyorelictea; order Loxodida; family Loxodidae; genus Loxodes; species Loxodes magnus. Next base: position 261,083 of record CAMPDV010000204.1, on the reverse strand, counting down.
TTCTTTCATTTTTAATGAATATGTAAACAGCTCTTCTTGAAAAAGATTAAAAATCTAAATTTGTTCTGCAAAATATTTAAAAGCTTAATGCTGAATGAAAGATTTCAAATAAAACTTTAGTAACTTGATATTGAGTTAAATTAAAAAATAATAACAAAATTTTACTTATAAATTAAAAAAAATTTTGATGAAAATAAAGTAGAAAATTTAATAAAGATTTTATCTTAAAAACATTTTATTTCTAATTTTTTATTTCATTTAAAAAGATTTTTAAAACAAATCTTTATTTACGCACATACAAAGAAAAATTTTATCGCGATGAGATTGCTAATACAAATTATATTAAAAATAGAAAATATCAATTATCGACATGATTGAAATTATTTGATGACTATTTTCCTTGCTAAATTTAATATATTTAATTTAATGAAATTTCTATAATTTCAATTTTTTCTAACAATGGTTGTTCTATTAGCATGCTTCTATAATGTTAATTTATTTCTTATAAAATTTTTTTTCTAAATATTGTCTTTTGAATGTTTCTTTATGGAAAATAAATTTTCATTCATTAGTAAATCGTCTTTCTTTAGTCCATAGAACTTAAATATCTTTATTGCTTGCTAGAAATATAATATTTTTAATTTCAATTCTATGCATATAGTTTTCCTAAATCAAGTTCTCGATATTTCATTACTACTTTCAGAAATATAAAGTAAAAACATAAAAGTGTTTTACCATATTATGTTAGAAAGAAAACTAGTTGAAGTTTATATAGCAGGATTCATTAAAAATAAAAATAAGTGACTGTAAAGTTTTTCTTTTCAATGTAAGAATACTTTTGTAAATTTTATCCTTCACCCTAAATGACCCTCTCAATACTAATCAAGGTACAATCTCACTTCTAAATTTAGCCTTTGTAAATTTAAGCATGCAACAAAACATTTAAAAGTGACAGGGAATATCATTCTTAAAGTAATTTAGAGTAAATTACATTTTTTCATAAATTTCAAATAGCTTTGATCCCTCTAATAGCAGTGAAAAATCTATTTACCTTTTTCATATAAGTTAACTCCAATATATATTCCTTGGTTCATTTTATTTGATCTATTATCCTTCTATTTTCAGATTCTTATTTTTTAAGAAATTGGATAGCTTTACACTTACTAGTGTTTATTTGCAGAAAAATCGATTGGAAAACTCTATTGCATTAGTCAACTAACAATTATATTCTCAAGTAGAACATGCAAAATTTATACTTTATAAGTTAATACCTAGTATAATATTTCTTCCTGCAAAAGACTTATTACTATATAAATATAAAAAGGTGAGAGTAAAGGATCATGAGAACTCTCTAACATAACTCTATTACTTTAATGATGTTTGCAAGTCTTTTATCCATCATGAGAAAAATAAAGTTCAGATTTTTGTAGAAGACTCAAGTGTTAGAATAAATCCCAGTGGAAATTTTAATCTCCTAAAATTTTGAAAAAATATTCTTTTCTCAATACTATCAAACATCTTTTCTACATCAATAAGAATTGCAAATATCTTTATTTATCCTTTTACTTCAGTTTAATAAAGATAAATTATCCATTAAATTACTCAGATTTATCACACCATTTGCTTCTCACTGAGAAACCATTTATGTTTAAATGATAAGGCTACATTCTTGCATAATTTTGTAATTTTATTTGCTAAATTCTTGTCATAAATTTTTAGTATAGTATTAATAAGTGAAATTAATCTTCAATTCCATTCTCTTTTGCTACCTTTGTTGAATTTAGGAATAATGATAGATCTATTCAATTTTCTTGGGATTCTTTAAAATCCCAGCATATTATTGATAAATCATTGTTTAAAACAAAGACTTCTCTTTATCAATAAAGGAATCACAAAGTTGTTAGTTAAAATTAATTTAATCCCTCATTTTAGGTTAATCATTTTCCGCTTAGAAGTGCTTTGTTTCTATAATTTCAATTGAGATTGAGAAATTTTCTTTCACTTGAAGTTTTTTCAAATTAAATAAGAATGTATATATATGTTTCTAAATTTTCTAGCTGGAGAAAAAGGCATTAATTTCCTCTTTTTTGGTACTTCCTTGAAAAAAATAGTGTCTTGTATTTTTAATCAGCTTTTTAACATCCATTATGTAATGAGATAATATCTTTAAAACATAGCATATTTTTATTTATTAAATTAGTAGAAATTAACGTCTTTTAACAAATTTTATGCTATTTTTACTTTAATTATTTAGATAGTTTTAGTAGTAATATACTAAAGTAAATAATTAATAAGTTCACGATGCCATCCAGGTCACCATTTAAAGGGTTTAGTGAGCTTGTAGATTCCAGCTTTAACGAGTTCTGGTGTTCTTGTTGTTTGTTCTTTTTCAATTTTTATTCCTCCTTCCAGTTATGTCATCTCTTACATTTTAACTCTAGACTATATTTTGAAATCAATCCAATTTTCAGTCATTCTTTGATCTATAGACTTTACTTATTTATTACATCAGATCTAATTGTTAACCTTTTAAATCTATCTATTAGCCTTTATTTTCCATGCTTATTCCTTAAATATCTGAAAAGTAGTACATTTCCTTCTAAAATGTTGCCTTCCATTAAAGTAGTAGTATAATTTGGTATTTTTCTATGTTTGTATATATTTACTCAATTTTTAGGGATTTCCTATTTCTATTTTATCTACTTCAGAATTTAAGTTTATTCCTGTTTCCCTTACCTTTTCAATTCGTTTTCTACTCTTGAAATCTAATGTAGAACTGCTTATATTACTCCCTTATTCTTTCTGCATATTTCAAATTGCTTTCATTTCTTTTTCAAAATAAGGATCCTGGATTCCTCGCTTTTATCGTAAAATTACTACTTCAGTTTTTTGTTCTCTTTTCTTAAGTATATCCACTTCATCCTATACGTTAGTTACCATCATTGCAATTTGTTCAATGCTAATATATCACTTCCTAAGACGGAATGTTTTGACTTCTTAATGCATTACATATTTACTTTTTTCCTTATTTTTTCTTCTTTACTGATGTTTAGGAGTATGGATAGCTTTCTTCCCAATTTATTTATTTTGTTACAAATATCCTTATTCTTTTGCTTAGAATGAGATTAGAAGCCTTAGTGCATTTCTTACTTATTTTTTTAGTAGTAATATTTGCTATGAAATCAAAAAATATAATTTTAATTTATTTTTATCAAACTAATATTCTTAAATAATATCACCTTTTGGAAAAAACGAAAGTTTTTATTAAATGAATACAAAAATTAAAGTTTAAAAGAGATTAAATAAATTATTTAAGAGATTTAGCTATTAAAATATGATTTATTATAGCTTTAATAAATAAGCAGATAAGTTATAAATATTTATAGCTAAGAAAATAAATTAGGAATAAAATCAAGTTTCATAAATTCTAATCATCTAATTATATTATTATTTACTTTTAAAATTTATTTGCTTTGCTAATTTAATTTTTTGTCTTATAAAAATGCTTTTTATTTAAGATATTTTAAATTATTAAATTCATAATTTCTATTTTAATTTAAATTAAATAGGTGGTAAGCTCTTTCTTTTAGGAGTTACTTGGAGGTTCAGCAAGGTTATTAGAATTGAACTCTACTGGAGGATAAATTTTAGTAAAGCAATTCTATGTCGCAAGAGATTTTCTTTGTAGGCCTCTCCAGGCTCAAGAACTCTAAATACCAGTAGTAATCTTATTTCATTATTGGTAGGAATATATTTACCCACAATCAACTATCTTTCTATGTGGTCATTTAATAATTTTAGATTTAAACATTTTTATTATCATAAATCTTTTTTTGCGAATCTTATTTATATTTTCAAAAGTAACAATTAAAGTATCTTCTGTAATTTATCTATTGTAAAAGGCTAACTCTTACTATATCCAAGTATTTTCTTCCTTTAAACTATAATTTGGATATACTCTGTCAGATTTTTATTATGCTCATTATTACAAAAATGGATATCAGCTCAGTCAGGAGAACTAGTAGGTGTAGTTTAGTGTAGTGCATACTGTATTGCGATTAATCTCTCACTAGATGCCTTCTAATTAATGACTTAATAACTGATTCTTATTTAGATTTTATTCAAGAAGACTGGATCATTTGATTCAATATTCGAGAGTAATCTTTAATAAGTAAATTCCCTATTCAGAGAAGCAGATGTAACTATTTAGACTACTAGAATCTAAGCAAGAAGCACGATAACATTTTTTTAATTTTAAATATTAAAATAGAAAGATCTGCGCACCAATGAGGAGCTACACGCTCTATAATTATCTGTATTTATTCAAGATAACTTAATAATATAATATAACTTAATTTAGTAAGTAAGAAAAATTAAATCCTCTAAAACGGCAAATGTAATTAAATAATCTTTAAATTTAAATAATTATTACAATATATATTTGAAATTAAATTAACTTTTAAATACACTTATAATTTATATATAATATAATCTTATTTTTCGAAAAAAAAAGAAAAAAAATCCTAACCATTAAGACTGCAAAGATGATTATTGTAAAAAATTACCTTTTTTAGTTGATTTTCTATTTATTATAATTATATATATTGTTGCATATTTAAATTTGATTCAAACTCAATCAACACTAATCCTCATATTTATAATTTTAACAGAGTAAATTTTAATAACTTTTATTCTTTTTAATTTCTAAATATTTTCACATATTTAAATTTTTTATAACAATTTTAACTCTTAAAATCTCTAATGATTCAAATGTAATATTTATAAATTATTTTTTGGAATTTTTAGATATTTTATAGATTAGGAGTTATTCTAAAAGATTCACATTAGTATTTAGGTATATTAATTTTTTATTTTAGATATATTTTTATTAAATATTTCAATGATTTATTTAATAATTTTTGAATAATCTCTCAAAATTAAATTTAACGATCGTCTTAATATCGTTTTATTTAGATATTACAATTCACTCCTAGATTATTTAATTTTTGTTAAATCTTACTAAAATTAAAATATTTAATAGCGAATATGATAGTTATTATATCAGATAACTTAATATAAAAATTTATTATTTAAGATATATAAAATAAATTTATATTTATGGTTTAACTTAAAATTAATTTTTCTTTGAGCGAAAATATCTAAATAATAAATTATTATAGAATTTATTATTTTTAATATTAAAGCAAAATTAAAAAAATAATGTAGTCAGAATTTAACTGTCCTAAATGCAATATCTAGTTCAACTATAAGGCTAATGTACCTTAAATTCTTCAATGTAGACATGATTTATGTAAAAAATGTTGCTTTGAGTTGTTTTAAAAATAATAGAAAATTACTTGTCATGTACAAAATTGTGGATAGTAAACTTTAGATGATCCTTTAGATCTTGAAGCTAATAATGATCTTATAAATAGAATGAAATAAAATACATAAAATAATTGCAAACATCATTCTAGGTAAATCACTTGCTATTGCTTTGATGATTTATAATTTTTATGTTAGAAATGTATTGAAACTAGTTCTCATACAAATCATAAAGTTAAAGAAATATTTGAAGCTTAATAAGAACTTAAAACTTAAATTCCTTAATATATCTAAAATATAAAAGAGAAGTAAAATATAATATAGAGTAACTGTTAATAAATTTAGTAAATAAGATAATAAATCATAATAAAAGATTAGGAATTTAAATAATTTATTTAATAAGAAGCAGAATAAGCTATTGAGTTAATAAACAATAAAAGAAATTTTTATTACTAGGAACATTAAGAACTAACTGATGAGTTATTAAAGGATATAGATAAAAGATGTTAGAATTGATAAGAAATTTAAAATAAATTAAGAGAATAAAATGTATAACTTTCTAATAATCCTATAGAAGTAATTGAGTTTTAGTAAAAACTATAAGATATTTTAAAATGATCTGAATATTAAATATAAGAAAAAGAGATATAATAGATAAACTAAGTCAAATTTAATGAATATAATAAAGTATAAATAAACTTTTAGATAGATGTTCAGCAGTTTCACAAAGATTTGCAAACTATAATTTAAAAAGCAAACTTAAGTGAGTTTAAAATTCTTTTATTTGCCGTTTATAATACAAATAGTATAGTGAAATATAACGTTGAAAAGGGAACTTCTGAAAAAATATAAGTAAATACTTAGATTTTTTCAAATAATTATAGAGCATTATAATTTGCTGAAGATACTTTAGTAGTTACAGGTGGATATGTAAATAGCACATATAGTAATAAAATATCAATAATAAAAGATAATTAAGCTAAAGAATATTAAATGATTACTTATAGATATGGACATAGTTTAGCATTTGATAAAAAAAGAAATTAACTATTTATAATATCTGGTTATAATGGCTAAAACATAAAGGAAAGCGAAATGTTTAATTTGAAAACTTTAAAATCTTAAAAAATAGCTGATATACCAGAAGCTTCTAATATAGGAAGTGCAGTAATATTTAATGATATTTTATATAATTTTGGAGGATATAATGGTTAAAATTATTTATAAAGTATATAGCAATATGAAATAAATAATGATAGATGATCTAAACTATAAATTTAATTACCTCAAGCTTCTCACACTCTTTCAGTTGTTGTTAAGAAGTAAATGTATATTTTTGATAATGCAAGCTATTTAACGCAAGTAAACATTTTAGAAAATGGAACATTAACTTAAGTAGGATAAAAATACTTAAATAATAAAGTTAATATAATTCCACTTTGTATAAAAGACAAAATATATTTTTACGATTAAGGTACAAAATTATCAGTATTCGATATGAAGAGTTTATAGTGGGAAAATAAAAATATTTGAAAACTAAAATAAATAATATAAAAATAAATTTTATTTAGATTAATTTTTAAATTACTTAATCAAGTATATGAAAAAACAATCCATTTATATTTTTATTTTTGGAATATTTTCAATGAATAATACTTTAAAATATTTAATAATTTAATAATTTTAAAAATTTGTAAATATAAATCAAGTAAGCAAAATAATTTACTAAATTATATAATAAAATTTATTTATAATCTAAATTTAACATCTTTTTATACTATTAAATTTAAATAAAATTAAGACCATAAATTATCTAGCAATCTTTTATATTCAGAAATGTTTATTATATCATGATTCATTAAATGTTGAATTTGCTACTTAAAAACATTTCCTTGAAATCAATCTCATGCTTGATTCAATTCTGTTCAGAACAATAATTACTCCTTTTTGAATATTTCATGGTACTAGTCTCCTCCATATTCTGCTTTAAGTAATGTAAAATATCTACATAAAGTTTTAAAATGTCAAGGAGCTATATTCTTATATTTCATCAGTTAAAAAACAGCTTTCTTTAATGCAACTGTATATTTGAATGCGACTTCTTTGCAATAAGGATTCAAATTCTTCTTTTTATGTAGAATAACTCCTAAATATATTACTTGTTCTTTTTAAACAATTGGTTAATTTTCTAATCATAAATTTAAGATTTATTGCTTCTAATTTTTCTTTAGGAATTAGATACATTCAGATTTGGTAACATTGATCTTTAAATGAGCTCATGCGAAAACTTTAATTGCTTCATTTATTAGATTCTACATATACTTTGCAGTTCTGGAAAGAAGAATTAAATCATATGCCCATCCTCTGCAAGCAAAACTAACATTCAAGCCCTGGCATTTGAATCTTGATTAGGTAATTTTACTTTCCAAATATCGAATTACAATTTCATAATACAGCAATGCTAAAACTGGTCTATGTGAACTTCCTTACATAACTCCATTGTTGTATTATAATGTTCTAGTGTTCAATCCATCTATGATAAATAAAGAGTTTAGGTTTTAATAAAATGATTCCAAGGCTTTTATTAGTCCAAGTGGTAGTTTGACTCTCTTAAGCTAATCAAATAAAAGTATTCTTTCTATTGAGTCAAACATTTTTTCAATATCTATCAATGTTGCAATCAATTTAGTTTTCACTTTTGCACATTTCAGATAGTTATCAATTATCTATTATATCACTCAAATCTATTAAGTAGTTTATCTATTTTCATGAATCCAATTTGAGAAGGGTGAATCAAATTTTCAAATAAATCAGATCGTAAAGTCTTTTTGCACAAGCTTTATCATATAGCTTTAGAATAGTATTAATAAGAGAAATAGATCTTCAGTTTTTCCAATCATTTTTATTTCCTTTTTTAAATATTGAAATTATTACTGAAGTATTTAATTCTTAAGGAATTATTCTCAGTCTTAACATATTATTTAGAAATGAGTGAACAATTAATAGCAAATATCATCCACCATATTTCAGAATTTCACTTTTTATTCCGTCAGGACCAGCTACTTTTCTATTAGGAATTTGTTTTTGATTTCTTAATCAAAGTTCATATTATTTCTCTTCATAGTATTTAGAATTTTCTTAGCTTGTGAAAACATTTCCTTATAATCTCCATTAAGAAGTAGAAATTTCTTTTTTGTTTTTTAATTTTCACAGATTATATTTTAAGTGTTTCGAAAGTATTTTCGCTGTCTCGTGAAGATTAGCTAGTTGTTAATTTATTCTTGGAAATTTAATGTGAGCTTGCTTATAATCTGAATTAGCTCTTTTTGCCTATATATATTTGTTTGTGAGTCTGGAATAAACGAAGCTAATGTTTAATATTGTCTTGTTACTTTTGATGGATTCATATTAATCTTCAAGATTATCTTAATCTATCTAACAGAATTCTAGATAAGTTTGTAGATTCTTAATATTTTTGCCTATCTATTGCATCTTATAACCTATTTATTTTATATTTTCTCATAGTTATCTTTTCCCAATAGACTATAGAATTATAGATAAAGTCGACAGTGATTGGAATATGATCAGAAAATAAACTATTATTATGAGCAGTTTATTTGCAAACTAATTAAGTTCAAATGGTTGTTTATAATGATATAATCATTACAATACATTTTTCCTGTTCCTTTGTGTATACATGTATTAATGTTACTATCATTCACTATCTCAAGATCATTTTATAATCAAAATTCTTATAGCCTATTGGTATTATCATAAGTATTTTCAGGATTGTCTCCGAAACCTTATAAAAGAGCATTGAAATCTCCCATCAGTATATGTATCATTATATTAATTCAGCAATGTATTTAGTTGTTCATACGCTAAATCTTTAACATCTTAACTTTTTCCGCTATCAGGCATGTAACAAGATGTGATTAAAATATTATCCAGTTTAATTGTTATGAATCATTTCTTTTTCAACTTATGTATTTCTGTACTATTAAGTTCATCTCCTACAATTAGGCATACACCTCCTCCTTTTCCTGAGTTCTTAAAATATGTTTTAAATCCATTTATCAATATTGGAGGAAAGTCTTCTTTTTATCAGGTTTATTGATAAAATATCTATACTATTATCTCTGATAAATTCTTCAATATTCACGCTAGCTATTCCATTAATATTTATATGTCCCATCTTTATTTTTTAAATTTATTAGTCCTTTCTAATTTTTTCCTGCAGGTAGTCCACTTTCGTAAATGCAGATACTCTTTTATCCTTATTGGTTAATCTAAATGTGTACTAATCTTTTTCCATGTTCAGGATGTTAATGAAAATATTGTATCAAAATATATATTACTTACGCTTTCTATCTATATCAATTTTACTTTTCACACTATCACATGTACCTTATTCTAAATCTTAAGTAACTGTGACATATCTACCTTATATACATTTCATACTATGGACGTCTTCAAGTTTCTGATTTAATAAATGTTTAAAGTTATAGACCAGTTAGATTGACATATTATTTAATCACGCTCTTTTTTATTATTATGTTTACTCATACGTTTTGCTGGTGGAATTATTTTATCTTCTTCTCCATGTTTCCTTTTAAGAATATTAAGATTAATATTGTAAGGTTTAATTCTGATAAATAACATCAATCAAATCTGTTTAGTTTTATTAATCCTTTTTTCAGCTTTTAGTAGAATAATTAAATATATCTTTTTTCAAATTAGAATTAAGTTTTTAAAACTCCTCTATTTTTATCTCAAGTGTCTACATATTTTGGGTACTTTAAATTTAAGTTGAGTTAGTGATATTAATGCTATAGTAAAACAAAATCTTCATCTAGCAATTTAACTTGACATTATTAGTTATTATATTATGTTATAATAGTATTAGTTGATGCTTCCTATTAATTATTTTAAGTTTAAATTAGCTTGTTTGATTATATTTGTTTGAGTAAATTTTGGACACAGAAGAACTGTTTATTATTGATTTATCTGTTTAGATAATACTATCTTTTGTTTAAATATTTCCATATAATGTTTAAGTTTATGCATTTACATATTACTTCTTCTAAAATTACTATTAATTACTAATTTCTTTTGTATGTTAGATTTAATAATAATTCTTTAATCATTTGAATTTCCTTATTTTTTAATAGAATTTAATTTTGAAAAGTATATTTATTTCATACTTATCTTTACTTATCTAATTCAATATTCAAAGTTAAAATTTCCATTTAAGCTTTCTATTCTTAATCTATAAATTACTTATTTTATCATTTTTAATATTAAGAATATAACTGTTGGAGCTTATTAAATTCTAGGTAATTTGTTCAAGTAAATATTAGTTCTATTCTAATATAATCTATTATTATCACTGCTAAGTTTCATTATCAATTATTTCCTCCTATCATTTAAGCTTAAATCAACCTTAGCATTGGCTTCAATTAATTAGATTATAGTTCATCTATTTCATTTACTTAATTCTCATACTCTATTACATCTCTTAAACTATACTAATTATTTCATCTCTTTAAACCATTTAGCTACTGTAATAAGTGGAGAACTTAAGTCATTTCATGAACTAGTTTTTTGTGATATTACTATATATCAGATTTGAGTGACTAAAAGTTATTCTATAATAGTTTATATTTCTAATAAATTTTATATAACTTTTATAATCTACTTTTGATATTTCTTAGTTACTTATCAAAGTTTAAATATCTCAAACATATTTTCCTTTTATATTACCATTATTGCTATCTATTAGTATAAGTCAATCACTTTTCATTACACTAATTCATTATTTTATATCTTAAGTCACCACTTCTTTTAAACATAAATCATTACTAATCTTCCTTTCCTTCTCACTAGTTTCCTTATTTTACATTTAATACTATTATTAGTATTCTTCTAAAATTCGCCTTAACTTCATCTTCTTCATTACTATAGTACGCTACTATTAATGCACACCTTAAAGAGAGTTTCTAAGCATTTTTTATGGAACGCTTATGAATTTGTTTTCCGGTTTTTCACTACAATTTGTAAGTAGTTACCTTAATAACCTCATTTTTAGGTTTACTTATTTAATTTTTAGCGACTCCAAATCTTTCGTTTGAAGGTCTTATTGCACCTGTCTGTGCTTTTCCTATGAAATTTGCAGCTTATTTGAAATTAATTAAAGAAGAGTTACTATTAAAAGCTAGTGAATTCTATATTTCGAACATTTATCCATATTATTCTATCATTTTTGTAGTTCATCATTTCATTGTAGATTTCAATTCTTCTTCTAGTAGTTTCTAGTGAAAACTTTTTATTCTAAATTCTATTTCTTATTTTAACTTTAATTGTTAATGCTTAGCATTTATTAATTAATAAATATATTTATTTAAAATAATTATTATCAAGAAATAATAGTCAATTATAAACTATTAAGCAAGCTAGTTTATTTTACCCTTAATAATAATAAAAAATAATGCTCTCTTTTATATTTTGATTTATCTATTTTATTACTTTTAGAGAATAAGTAACATATCTTCTAGTATATAGATTTAGCACTTTATATTTCTAGAGCACTGTAATTAAATAGTTCTATGTTTATTTCTATTTAGCTGCTAATTTTTACTAAGGGGATATTCTTTAATGTTTATAGCAGAAAATAAAAATATAATATCTATTAATTATCATATTTAAACTAATATTCTATCTAAAGAGGTAGAGATACTTAGTTAGCTTAAGATATAAAAGATTTATAAAGTTATTATTTTTAGTTTAATGATTAAGTTAAGCTTCTCTTTCAAAGGACTGGAAACTCCTTTCGACACAGGTACTCTCTTGTTACACATAATTTTGATATCCTGTTGCTTAATTGAATAAACTTCCGCTAGGGAGTTCCATAACTATAGGCTGGAAAGTTTCAAAACCACTAGCAAGAGTGGATATCCAGAAAGATTTTTCTCATTCGCTGAGATTGACTCTAATCAGGGACCTTCTCAGCGACAGGATAGGAACTTGATCTTATTCATAATTCTAGAAGATTTTATCAGAAAATCAACCTCATCTCCTTTCATTTTTTTATTATATAAAGTTATTATATTCAATATATATTTAATAATTCAATTAGAACTAAAAAGAAAAATATAAATTTCATTCTTAAGCACTAAATTATTAACTATATAGCTTATAAAAATTTTTAATTAGCTATTGAATCTTCCTTCAATTATTTTCTATCTAAATAGGATTTTTATCTAAACAGATAAAATAAAAAATAAACATTTTGATGATAAAAATAACTTTAAAAAAGGAAAATTTTATAATTTTATTTATTTTAGTAATCTTAAAAGATAAATATGCTCTTTAGCTATATCTAAAATTCTAAGTGAAAGACTTATTTTAAATGATTAATTTTTATTTTTCTTCTTAACTTATTATTTCCCAAAGTGTAACTTAATGATTTATAGTTATTAAATTTATTATACTTTAAAATACTATATCATATTAGAAACATTTCAAACCTAACATTTTAATAATTAACTAAACTTTTAACTCCTTTCTCTTTAAAATAGGCATTAAAGTTAGTTTTACTATACTTTAGATAAAAATAGTAAACTAGATATCATAAACTTATTTACTTTATGTAGCTTGCTAATTTTTAAGATTATTAAAGATTATTTAATTTACAAATTTCATCTGTAGTTTAAAATTACTAGTAATAGATTATTTAATTGAAAATAAATATAAAAATTATATAGTAATTTAGAAAGGAATTTTTAGCTGCTTCAAGAAAGTAGGAGCATGGATGTAGCAGAACGAAGAGGATATTAAAAAGCTGCAGAAAAAGATTTATTATACAATAAAATGTCTACAGAGGAGAAGAAACTGAGAAAATAAATGAAGGTCATTTTACACCAGGAGGTCTCAGAATTAAATCCTTCTGGAAAGATGAGCATGGAACAGCTCATCAAAGTAGTGTGAAACTTCTGGTAGAGGTTAAGAAGCTCTACAAGGAAAATATACAGCTAAAAAAGTAGACCAATCTCGGAATTAAAGATAAACTTGATTTAAGAATAATAAATCAGGAGAGGGAGATTGACACCTTATGGGTTTACCAGCGAGAGTTGCTCAGCCAAGCAAACTCCTAAGTATAGAGGATTAAAGACTAAAACAAGAAGATTAAAGAATCTTATAGAGTTAGACGAGCCACTAAAAGTTGCAAAACCTTCTAGATCACAATATGGACTCTGAAGTGCAAGGATCATAAAAGATTAGGCAACGAGAAAAAGAGTTTGAAAATAATGCTATTTTTGTAATAGTACATGACATTTGTACATGAACTGCCCGAAGTTTCAAAACTTCAAAAACAATATTGCATCCAAGAGAATAACTTCTTTGCAATAAGAATGGAGAAATCTATAGAAGAAAATGGAATAACAAATACAAAGAGGCAAGAAATATATGAACAAAATAAAACTTTCCAGATTGAAGGTTTATAGACTTCAAGCATATTTTAAGTGGCGGAAATATGCTCTGTTAAACAATTTTAATCTTAAGAAATAAAAATAAATAATTTTAGATACTTAATAAAAAAACTATATTTATCTTAAATTTTTATATACTATATTCTGGGAATATTTTATACCAAGATGCTATTTTTTAATATTTATAAAATTTGAAGATGAGATCGCTCAGCTAAGATGAACTTATACAGAACAAGACAGATCCACCAAATTGAAATTTAAGAATTCTAACCTGAAGCAACTACAGACCAAAAGAAGTTGTTCCAGAAGGAGACTGAAAAAAACCCTGCCAATAGGTAACTAGGGAGAAAATAGCTCAATAGCAAACTGAATTACCTTTCATTTCATAAGATAATTAATTAAATATTTATAATATTTTAATTTTTGTCTTTTCCTTCAAATTTTAGTTTTGATAGTTAGATTTTTATTTATAAATTTATTAATATAAACCATATTAAAAATTAATCTTTGATGGTCCTATTTAAAAATATCTAAAATTTTAAAATTTAGTTTAAATTAATTTAATGCCTTATAAAATAAAATTATACAAGACTTCAAGAAATTTTCGTATCAATTCAAAGGAGAAAAAAATTATAAGCTGCTCTTCTTAAGGTCTCTTCTTTGTTTTTGTTATCTCAACCTTTTTAGAATCATTAACTGATTACAAGGAAAAAAAATGGAAAACAGTTTATATAGTAATTAATTGTATAAGTTCCTTCATAAAAGATAAAAAAGTTCCAACTTAGTTCTACAACAGAAAAATAGTGCCAAACAAGGAAAAATAATGGCTTAAGGGAGCATCATCAGTAAGTTAAATACAAATGATTCTCTATAGGACTTTACATAAGAAAAACATTTGGAATGAACTTAAAGCCAAAAAATTAAACCTTTTTGAGACTAATAAAACTTTTTATTAACTTAGAATCCAACGGAATAATTCAATAAAGGCATCGAAACTCATTGTATTGACGAAGATTAAACATACGCTGCTTTAACTCTTTTGAAATATAGAATAAAAAGATAGAAGTGCTATGTTACAATTTATGATTAATGAATCATAAGAAAAAAAGCTTTTATACAGATATAAAGAAATAAAGATGAAAAAGAACTTTTAAAGAAATAGATACAATACTGTATTAATAAACTCAACAATACCAACTCTAAAAGGTCAATTAAAAGATTCCAATTCAGGTTAAATTATGAAACTCAAAAAGCAGGTAATAATCAAGAGCCAAGAGGAAAGGTAATTTTTATAATTCGGAAAAGTACCTAGTGAGAAACTGTTACAATTTTAGTGAATATAAGAGAATACAAGATAATATATTTGGAAGGAGTTGGCGAGATTCTGACTAATGTATTGCAACTATGGTTTACAGACAAAGGAATCTATATAAAGAATATACTGAGCTAAAATAATTGTCCACCTTTTTATGATAGAGCTATTTTATTAAATATTATATAATAAAATGGATGTTATCAACGGTCAGGAGAGCTAGTAGATAATCTAGGGCAGTTTATATGACATTACGAGTAATCACGAACTAAATGCTACCACATGATAAGCTCGTAAAAGACAAGTCTAACTTGCCCGAGGATTCTCTCTAGCAGTATGAAAGTTTGACTGATGAACCTTCTAATTAAGAACTTAATAACTAATTCTTATTTGAATCTTATTCAAAAAGACTGGAGTATTTGATTCAAGATTCGAGAATAATCTTTAATAAGTAGATTTTAATTTGAAGAAGCTGATGTGACTAATTGGCCTTTTAGAATTTTAGCAAGAAGTATGAGAACATTTTTTTAATATTAAATATTAATATTGAAAGAACTGCGCGCCAACGAGATGTTTCGCGCTCTATAATCATCTTTATTTATTTAAGATAACTTAATAAATTTGAATATCGTATTACTTAATTTAATAAGCAAGAAAAATTAAAGCATATAAAACGGCAAATGTAATTAAAAAATCTTTAAATTTTAAATAATTATCACAATATATATTTGAAATTAAATTAACTTTTAAATACACTTATAATTTATATATAATATAATCTTATTTTTCGAAAAAAAAAGAAAAATAATCTTAACCATTAAATCTGCAAAGATGATTATTGTAAAAAATTACCTTTTTTAGTTTGTTTTCTATTTATTATAATTATATATATTGTTGCATATTTACATTTTATTCAAACTCAATCAACATTTTTCCTCATATTTATAATTTTAACAGAGTATATTTTAATAACTTTTTTTTGTTTTAATTTCTAAATATTTTCACATATTTAAATATTTTATAACAATTTTAACTCTTAAAATCTCATATAATTAAAATGTAATATTTATAAATTATTTTTTGATACTTTTAGAGATTTTATAGATTAGAAATCATTCTAAAAGATTCATTTTTAGCATTTAGGTATATTAATTTTCTATTTTAGATCTATTTTTATTGGATATTTCCATTATTTATTTAATAATTTTTGAATAATCTCTCAAAATTAAATTTAACGATCATCTTATATCGTTCAATTTAGATATTACATTTCATCCTAGATTTTTTAATTTTTGTTAAATCTTACAAAATTATTATTTAATAGCGTAGATAATAAAGTTATTATGTCAGATGATTTAATATAGAAATTAATTATTTAAGATATATAAAAGAAATTTATATTTATGGTTTAACTTAGATTTAGTTTTTCTTTGAGCGAAAATAAAAATCTAAATTATAAATTATTATATAATTTATTATTTTTAATATTAAAGTAAAATTAAAAAATAATGTAGTCAGAATTTAACTGTCCTAAATGCAATATCTAGTTCAATTTAAAGGCTAACTAACCTTAGATTCTTCAATGTAGACACAACTTGTGTAAAAGATGTTGCTTTGATTTGTTTTAAAAATAACAAAAAATAACTTGCCATGTATAAAACTGTTGTTAGTAAACTTTAGATGATCCTTTTGATCTTGAAGTTAATAAAGATTTAATAATTAGAATAAATTAAAACGCATCAAGTAATTGCAAAATTCATTCAAGGTAAATCACTTGGTACTGTTTTGATGATTCATAGCTTTTATGTTAGAAATGTATTGAAACTAATTATCATACAAACCATAAAGTTAAAGAAATATTTGAAACTTAATAAGAACTTAAAACTTAAATTCCTTAATATATCTAAAATATAAAAGAGAAGTAAAATATAATATAGAGTAACTGTTAATAAATTTAGTAAATAAGATAATAAATCATAATAAAAGATTAGGAATTTAAATAGTTTATTTAATAAGAAGCAGAATAAGCTATTGAGTTAATAAACAATAAAAGAAACTTTTACTACTAGGAACATTAAGAACTAACTGATGAGTTATTAAAAGAGATAGATAAAAGATGTTAGAATTGATAAGAAATTTAAAATAAATTAAGAGAATAAAATATTCAAGTTTCAAATAATCCTATAGAAGTAATTGAGCTTTAGTAAAAACTATAAGATATTTTAAAATGAGGAGAAGATTAAATATAAGAAAAAGAGATATAATAGATAAACTAAATAAAGTTTAATTAATATAATAAAATATAAATAAATTTCTAGATAGATATTCAACAATTTCATGAAGATTTGCAAAGTATAATTTAAAGTAGGAACTTAAATGAGTTTAAAACTCTTTTATTTGCAGTTGAAAATACAAATAGTATAGTGAAATATAACGTTGAAAAAGGAAATTCTGAAAAAATATAAGTAAATACTTAGATTTTTTCAACTTATTATAGAGCATTATAAATAGCAGAAGATATTTTAATAGTAACAGGAGGCATACAAAATAGCACATATAGTAATAGAATATCAATTATAAAAGATACTAAAGTTTAAGAATATCAAATGATTATTTTAAGAAGAGGTCACAGTTTAGCATTTGATAAACAAAGAAATTAACTATTTATTATTTCTGGTTATAATGGTTAATACATAAAGGAAAGTGAAGTGTTTAATTTGAAAACTTTAAAATCTTTAAAAATAGCTGATATACTAGAAATTTCTTACTTTGGTAGTGCAGTAATATTTAATGACGTTTTATATAATTTTGGAGGATATAATGGTTAAAATTATTTATAAAGTATATAGCAATATGAAATAAATAATGATAGATGAATTAAACTATAAGTTTAATTACCTTAAGCTTCTTACACTCTTTCAGTTATTTTTAATAAGTAAATTTATATTTTTGATGATGGAAATAATTGCTTAACACAAGTAAACATTTTAGAAAATGGAAAATTAACTTAAGTAGGATAAAAATACTAAAAAAATTATGTACCTACAATTCCACTTTGTAAAAAAGATAAAATATATTTTTACGATTAAGGTACAAAATTATCAATATTCGATGTGAAGAGTTTATAGTGGGAAAGTAAAAATATTTGAAAAACTAAAATAAACAAATAAAAATAATTTTATTTAGAAGTATTTTTAAATTACTTAATCAAGTATATGAAAAAACAATCCATTTATATTTTTATTTTTGGAATATTTTCAATGAATAATACTTTAAAATATTTAATAATTTAATAATTTTTAAAATTTGTAAATATAAATCAAGTAAGCAAAATAATTTACTATATTATATAATAAAATTTATTTATAATCTAAATTTAACTATTTATATACTATTAAATTTTAATTAATTAATAAAATTAAGACCATTCATTATCTAGCAGTCTTTTATATTCAGAAATGTTTATTATTTAGAAATTATCTTAGATATCCTAACAAAAAATAATTAGCTAAAGAAAGATAAGTTATTAATTATCATTAATTATAATAAAGAAATTAGTCTTTATATTTAGAGTAATAAATGTATTAATGACAAAATTAAAAATTTCTCTTTAAAGAGATTGGAAATTTCTTTCCAGCTATACCACCCAGAGCACTCTCTTGAAGCACATAACACGGATATCCTGCTGCTTAATTCAATAAATTCTGCCAGAGAGATCCATAACTATGGATTGACAAGTTTAAAAGCTGTTAGCAAGAGTTGATTACGAGAAAGATTTTGCTCACTTGCTGAGGTTGACTCTAGCCACGGACTTTCTCCGCAACAGGATAGGAACTTGACCTTATCCCTAAGACTAGAAGCCTTGATAAGAGAAACAGCCTTAACTCCTGCCATCTTTTTAATTATATCAAATTTATACTTAAAATCTTCCAAAGTAAGCATATTATACATATTTAATTAATTACTTAATATGTTTTTACTATATTTTCATATAGATAATAAGAAAGTTTAGTAGATTTCCCGATCAGTTTTCTTGGTCAATATCTGATTCATATTCTTCTTCTTCTTCATCACCATTGGAACTTTCAAAGCTTTCATAATTCAATGTATCTTATAAAATTTCGTTATTTTACTCAAGAATTTGTTTTCTTCTTCTAAGTAGCTTTTTATGAAATTATTTTATTCTAAAATCAATATGTATTAGTTTTTTTAAGGTTGGAAAATTTTGATTAAGATAAGTTTAATTATATGTCACAAGTTTGAGCAAATCATAGTTTTTGAAATCTTAAAATTCTTAAATCAAATCTTTTAGAGATTCACATTGTTCAATATGTTAGATTGTATCTAATTATCCACAGTTGCAAAATTCTGAATGTTTTATTTCGTAATGTCTTTTCTTCAAATCATGCTGAAAATTGTAACTAAAAGTTCTTAGCTTGTAAATTGAAATTATTTCTCTGCATATTATACATATTTAGATTAATTTTTAGTACTTTTTAAAATATTAATAGAATGTAAATAAAAATACTTCTTTTAAATAAAACGATAGAAGGGATATAATAAAAAGAATCCGGAAAAATGGAAAACAACAGAGCATTAAAAAACTTAGCAAAAAAAAACTAGGAAATTAGCCAGATTAGAAGATATAAAGTAGTAGTCTTCAGAATTTTGGTCATCGTATCAAGGCAAACTACTATAAGAGACTAGGAAAATTCTTCAATAATATAAGCAAAAAATTAAATCGTATCTAAAAAATATAACATAATGAAAAAACTCTCAGGAAAAAAATACGTAGTTTATATTCCTTTAAGATAGAATAAGATAATTGTTGAAACAAATTAGACAGATGTCCTTAGAAACGACATACTTACAGAAGTAAATTAATCAAAATAAAGTCCTAGTAATTAACATTTGTGGCATTAATCCTAAACATAATAAATAGAAGAAATTCTAATGATTACAGAAGAAAGAATGATAGCATTATTAATCAATTAAATGTTAAATATAATTCATTGTAATTTTTCCATACATTTAGTAAAGCACTGTTCTGTCTATAAAAAACTTAAATGAAAAGTAGACTAAAGAATTTGAAAAGAAACAAATTAATTTTTATAAATAGTAATAGAGTATACAATAAAAAATCAGAATCTAGAATAAACCTTAGTCTGAGGTAGGGTATTTGGTACCAGCACATAAAAAATGGCTGAGGAATCTAGCCTCAATAAAAAGAGGACAGCTTGATTGGTAAAATCCAAGAAATACCAAATATATTTTAAAATTTTATTCGATAATAATGGTTAGGGCAGTAACATCAGCTCTAATAGGTGTACTAAAAGATTCCAATGGTAGTTTAATGTAAGGACAAAAAATAAGTAAAAAAATCAAGAAAAGATATCAATAAGAAAATCAGAAAACGTTTAGTGACAAATTTATATAGTTTTAGAGAATATAAGAAAATACAAGACTATATATTTAGACTGAAGTTAGTAAGAACCCGACCAAGAATGGTTAACAGACAAAAAATTTTATATTTTATTTAAAGAAAATAATGTAATCTTACAATGGTAACCTTTTATAATAGATCTACTACTTTAAAGTAAATTTTATAAATAAGAATTTAAATAAAAAAGTAAGAAAATTTAAATTCTTAAAAACTATATTTATTTTATATCATAGTTTTGAAAATAAAAAAGGATAACTAATGCGTATACTTATAAAGTATTAATTTTCGTTAAACTACATTTAAAGATATAAATAGTGTAGATTCTTAAAATTTTGAAAATTAAAATTTTAAGAAATAACCTTAATCTTATATATTATATTGGAAATAAATATAATTTTTGAGAAAATTTCATCTTTTTTATACATTTTTCTAATTAATTTAATTAATATATTTATTATTTTATATTTAATTTTATTCAAAATATTTTTATTTTTCATATAATTTTAGTGTAGTAAATTTTCATTAATAAACTTTTTTATTTTTATTCATTTAGTTTTAAAAATGTTTATGCATAAAAAAGTAAAATTAATCTTATATTTTAGAAGAGAACCTTGAAAGCCACCAAATCATGTACTTGTATTCTCTTAAACTAAAGGGTTGTTAGGACTTTGTTTTCCACTATAATTTTTTTAACTTTAGTTAATTAAGTGTAATCCAGGCGCTTGAATAAACTATTTTTTGTTAATTAATCTTGAATTATAGACTTCTTTTTATATAGATTTTACGGGTCTTTGTTGGTCAAATTAAAAAAATCATTCAAATCAGTCTATTTATTTTTGCTATAAATTTCTTAGTTTTTTAGTATTTGTTGTATGATTTTGCTTTTAACATATATAGCAACATATTTTTCTTCTTATGCTTTATAAAAATCTATTTGTTCTATGTCCATTGTACATCCTTATTATTCATAAAATATTTAAATAATTTCAATAATAATGTATCCTTTTCCTTCAATTTTTTTATTTAATATTAGAAATTTATTTTAAATAGGAAGGAGCAATTCTTCAACTGAGATCGTCAAAACTTAGGACCAAGTAAACATTGGACGCGAAGGATAACTCAAGAGACTTAGCAGGAGCCAAAAAGGATAGGACGAAAGTCATTCGGGTAACGCTATAGATGAAATATGCCAGACGATTAGATCGGGGCATCACTCCAACCACAACCTCATTGTAGACAAGATTTACGAGGGAATAAGAGCAAAAATGTAATCTTGATTGTGAGATTTTTAAGACTTTAAAAACTTAACTTAAAGAACTGCGAGTTATTGAGTTACTATGTACTCTATAATATAAATAAAAAAAATTAGAATTAAGAAAATTAAAATATTTGAGAATTTGACTGAATTAATTATCAATTTCTTTCTTTATTTTTCCCATTTGAGATTAAATCTTAGTAATAATCTCCTCTGTAAATTAAAATTAAAGGTTTAGTTTTTCACTTATTTTCTTAAGAATCTATACTAATTTTTAAAGCTTTTATTTTTATTTTTTAACTATTATTATAAATTTACTCATTTTTATATTCTGATTGAGCAAATTACTCCAAAGATTAATTTTATTCTTAGTGATTGAAGGAAAAACATCTAGAGAATATCCGGTTTTGGTAGTGGCTTGAAATCTATGATTATGGAGTATGCATTCAATACACATAGCTACCCTTGTTTGTTAATGACTTGCTAGTACAATATCCTCGATATATCCGACAAGATGCCGTTAAGAGAAAACAGCAATGCGAGAATTATATTATTCTCAAACCCTAAAATTTAATAAATAATAAATTAACTAATTCTTCAATAATTTTTCAATTAACATTTCTATTTCCTTTTCATTTTTCAGTTAAAAATCCTTTTAACACTTAATTACTTTTAAATAATTAATAGAATAATTTTTATTAGAAACATGAGATGAATTGATGATTTTACCATATTAGAATATTATAATTTTATTACTTATTTATAATTAATATCTTTAAGCAAACTTTTTATTTATTTTACGTATATTATTTAAGATTTATTTTTAAACTATATTTACCTCCAAATTTTTTTAATGCATACAATTAAAAAAAATTAAATTTTTTACTTTTATTAATTTATTTTAGATTAATCTAATATCTATCAATAAGAATTGCTTTTTGGATAAAAACTTTTGATAAACTAATACAAAACTGAAATTCATAAAGATATTAAATTATTTATGAGATTTAAGCATAAATATTTGATTTAATACAGCTATAATTTATTTTTTCTATAAGTAAGTGAATCAATTTTAACTATTTCTACTTTAATAGAAATAGTTTTAGTAAAACTAAGTCGTACTAAGTATAGAATTCTAATTATATAACTATTCATTTGCAAATATCTTTGGTAATTTATTTTCTATTAAGACTGTAATTTGGTTTTAACTCTTTTAAATAATTGAAATTATGATATCTATTTTATGACTTTTTGACCTTTAAATAAATTACAATTGCAATAAAATTTCTCAATAATTATTTTTTCAAAAAGGTTAAAAATAAAAAGCTTTTCTTAGTTTTTTAATTTAATTATAATATCTTTATTATCAAAATTATACTTAATAATTTATGAATAAAACCATAAAAATAATATTATACTTTATTTTAAGAAAAATATTAATTTAAATACTGTATAACTGATAAAGTTCAATATTATTATACACTCAATTCATGACAAGTAATAAAACTAGTACTACTTAATTTTAAATTATTTCGAATTATTTTTTTATTATGCTTATTAAATTTTAGAGATTAGATAAAAAATTAATTATAAAATGTTTATTTTTATTTTTAAATCTATTTTAAAACCAAATATTATTTTTTATCATGAAGTAATTCCAAATTTTTTTTAATTAGTCTTTCTTCAGGAAAATCTTTTTAGTGCCCCAGACATTTTAGATACTAATGTTTCATAATAAAAAAATCGAACATTTTTTTTAATTACGTGTAAAAATCTCTAAATAAAATAGCAAAAAAGTAGATTAAAATATTTTTAATTTAGTATTTTCTTTCCTTAAAATAATTTTTTGGATATAAAACACCATTAATTAATACAATAGTAATAGATATAAATTAAAATTACTTTTTATTTTAAATAGAAAATATAAGGATAATTTTATGAAAATGAAATAAGTTAATAAATAATTGTAAGGTTATGAAATTTTTTTTTCCTCAAATTTTAATCAAATTAATAATAAAAAAGTTACTTCATTTGAATGATCTAAATAAAATATAAAAGTAATAAATTTTAATATTTGAATATAATTTTATTTAAAAAGAAAAAGAAATATTATTTGAATCATTTTAAACATATCATAAAAAATGGTTGGTTAATACATTTTTAATAATAAAATTTTAAACAAAAATAATTTCGAAAATTCATAATATTCAACTATCAAAAAAGTTAATTTTTAATAAATTAACTAGTAAAAAACAAATAAACCTTTAAATTTTAGAATAGAAAAACTATGAAAACGACATAATATTTTTTAAAGTTATTAATTTTCAATCTATTTTCATACCAAATTTAAAATAAACGTTATATAAAAGAAATTAGTAACTTACTACTTACAAAAATTTATTAAATATTTAAAAATAAACTTGAAAATAATGTACTTAATTAAAACAAGTTAATTAGTAAAAAAATTAAACCTTTCTAATCTAAAGCTAAATTAATTTTTAAGCTTAAATTAAATTATCTGAGCTAATGAACTTTCCCTTCTATCTTAATGTATTCAGTAAAAATATTTTTTTCTTTAAAAATGTTTAATTATTTATTAAATTAAATTTTTATTCATATGCATATGCATTCCCATTTCTAACTTTTCACATCTAATATGGATAATTTAGAACTACGATCGTAGAAATAAATTTTATCTATAATAAATAATGGTAAGACATCTACATTATCTTTTTAGTTTTTTTATCCTACTTATCTCAATTTCCCATCCTCTAATATGTTCACACTTTTTAAATTTGAATTATCATCTATTATATATATACTTTTATTCACTAGAACAGAAAGAGTATGAGAAGCCTGGGGTAATTAAATATGCATTTTATTTCATATATCTTAAGTTATATCATATTATCAAATATTTTAAGAATAATTTTATCCATTTTGGCCTCCAAAATTATATAACGTATCTCCTAGCATTATTGCACTTCCTGAATGTGATACTTCAGGAATATCTGCTATCCTTTAAGATTTTAATATGGTTATACTAAATGCTTCGCAAGCCTTTAAATTCTATTCATTATATCCTGATATTATAAAGATTTTGTTTCTTTGCTTATCATAAGCTATGTTATGGTTACATCTCTCAATCAACATCTAAGCTTCTTAAACTTGATTATCCCATATAATTGAAACTCTTCTTTTATACTAGTTATTCTAAACACCTCCCGTAACTACTAAGGTTTCTTGATCTATTTATAACGCTCTAAAATACATTCCAAAGTTCTAAGTATTAACCCTCAACTTTTCTCATTATTCCTTTTCAAGGTTATACTTTACTATATTACTAGTACTTCCAATTGTAAAGAATAGGTTTCTAAACTGGTTAATATCTTTCAGTTAAATAAACTCTCTTAAATTATTTCTTATTCTCTAGATGTCTATCTCAAAGCTTATTTATCTCTCACTATATTTCTATTAATTTATTTTATTAATCATATTTATGTCTTTTTCATATATTCAACCTTCACTTCATTATTGCATTTCTTTCAGTTTATGCTAAAGCTCTATAACTTCAATTGGATTTTTAGGTAGTTAATTTTCTTCTACTGGCTCATTTTAATTTTCTTTAAACTGACTTTAAATTTCTTTTCATTTTTATGTTTTTTGGTCTATTTCGTTAACAAGCTCTTCAGTTAGTTCTTAGTGTTCATAGCAATAAAGGTTTTTTTTGTAGTTTATAAACTCAATAGTTAGCTCTGCCTGTTCTTTTACGAATTTTTTGAACTCTTAGTCTTTAAGAATTAGTTCTTACCTTACTTGTTAGAATTTTTGGCAGTTACGTGAAATAATATTCTACTTCTATAAGATGCTTGCTAGGAGAGCTGGTATTTCGTTTAAGAAGCTTTAGTTAACTTCACTGATTTCTTAAATTTTATGATTAGGATGAGAGTTAGTTTATATGCACTTTTAGCAGATAAGCCTTTGATCATCAAAGCAGTAAAACTTATTAGACTGATTATGAAAAACGCAGACCTATCGAAGAGTTTCAATATCTTATACCAGTCTTTAGTTAATTTCTAATCTTATAGGATCTCCTTAAGTAGGTGAACCACAGTTTTTCAAAGGACAGATTATTCTTTTTTATTTCTGGAAGAGGTCGAAACAGCATTTTTTGCATAAATGATGCAAGCATTATAGAATTTAAGGTTTGTTTGTTTTAGAATTAAATAAAGAATCACACCTTGTACAATGAGTAGTTTGCATTTAAATTCTAATGATATATAAAAATAAAAAAGAATTAATTAATTAAAATATTTTTGTCATTTAAGTCAGTTTTATAATTTCAATGTTATAAAGATTTGGCACTAAACTAAGATCTTTTTTAAATACAAAAGTTTAGATTTTCAAATTTAGATGATTTTTAGTTTTTATAATCAAATAAATTTTTTGTTCTATAAGTTTATGTTTTTGGTTTAAAAAAAGTTAGACTAATAAGCAAAATAGAATGTTTCGTTTTAAAAAATTTATTAATATAGACGTAAAATTTTACCCTCAAGTTTATCTTTTTATTTGTACAAGAGAAATTATTTCTGCTTTTTGAAATTAAAGGAAAAATTTAAAATTTAAAATTTAAATTTTTTTTTTAAAGTATTTAAGATATATATCACTTTAATTTAACAGAGCAAGTGGGAATTATATTTTAAAATAATAATTAATAAGTGTATTTTTAAGGCTTTAACGATTAATTTCTATAATTTAAAATAAAATTAACTAATTCAAATTAAAAACTTTTTTGGAAAATATAATGCTTCAATAAAAATTCATCGCTATTAGCGAGCAGATACTCAGATTCCATTGTTTAAAAAAAATTCACTTTCTAAGTTAGGCACTTTTATAAAAGCGAGATTCTTTTTTCTTAGTTTTCCATTATATGTTGGATAAAAGGTAGTAAGAACTTTTCAAATTTTCTTAAAGATTATCATGTTTTGTCTACAATTTTTCCTGAAGTTTTACTACAGAAGTAGATTTTCTTCTTTGGTGCTTTTTATCTAGTTTGACCTATTACTTTTTCTAATGGTATTTACATGTATTTATAGAGTTTTTTATATTTATTGCAAAAGTGATAAATAAATAATAATAAATAATTAAATGAGATTATAGAGCACGTAGCACCTCAATGGTGCGCAGCTCTTTAATCAATTTTTTAAAGTTGAAAAAAATTCGTTGCTGAAGTTTTCCACAGTGCTATCATTCTCTTTAGAGTTTTGCCTTCTATAGGGCCGTGATCGTAATGCTAACCTAAGAGACCTTAGTATCTGTCATCCTTCATCAAGAATGCTACTTGATACCTCTTCGATCTTGTCTTCTCTTGGCTCCTACCAAAATTTTTGTTTGGTTCTTCAACTATAAGGCACTTCCTGGTACCAGAGTTTAAATTAGTTTCAGTTGGAGGATTGCTCCTCCCTATTTATTTTATAATAATATAATAATAAACTGAAGTTATTCTACCTTTCAAATAGAATCATCACTGTAAAGTTTATTAATTTCGTTAAATTCTAGTCTTCTTCAGGATCATCTTCTTTTTTTACATATCAAGCGTTAATGCGTTAACTCTTTTTATTAAAAATATCTTACAAGAAAAAAAACGGAAGGCTTCAAAAAGGGTTTCTACACACCTTCTTGAAGAAGGAGAGGAAATCAGAAAAAAATATCGGGCAGTCTTCTTACATTTAATCTTTACCCTTTTCTTAATAATCTTAACAACCTGGAATATAATATAGCTACGAAGAACAAAAACAAACTCAGAAAAACACTCATATGCTTACTCCAATACCGGAGAAGAAGTCTAGAAAACAGGCGAAGTCTAGTTTGCACCAGGAGGTGTCAGAATTTAACCCTTCTGACCAGATGAGTATGGAACAGCTAATTAAAGTTTGACTAAACCTCCAGAAAGTGATCAAAAAGCTAAGGAAAGGCAATGAGAAGCTTATGTAGCAACTTAACTTAGCAGAAGGAATAAAGTCAAGACTCATGTCCTAAAAAAGAGAGCTAAGCGCCTTTTGAAACATATCACAAAATCAGAATAGCTAATTCTAAAATTAGCTTCAGAAACAGACTGAACTGAATAATAGACTCGGAAAAATAGAAGAGAAATTGTAAACATTAAAGAAATAGCAAAGCTAAACTGGAGCTATAAAAATGGAAATCGAAGCCTAAAAAGAGCAAACCCTCTAAGGAAAATAATTAAAAAAAAATGTTTCTGCTCTGGAAGTTTATGACATCTTTATCGGAATTTTTGGATATTTAATAGAAACAAAGAAACTATTGCATAAAAGAGCAACAAAAAAAAAGAAGTCAGAATGAAAAGAATGCATTGTAACCGAAATGGTTCAATATACAAGATCAAGATGGAGCCAAGGTAAGTTAAAGGAGGGAAAGCCTGGAGAAATCCGAGCTCCCAATCTCGCTAAAATTAGGCGACCCAAACTTTTATATTTAACAGCAGGGAGCATGAACTATTTTCCTCCTGATGGGGTTGAAAATCCCTAAAACGGAAAACACAAATTAATATTCATATTATTATTAAAAGTATCTTACTTCAATCAAGTCGTATTCTGAACATATTATAATTTCTTCTTTGCTGAGCATGAGCAAAACCCATCAAGATTTCACTCTCATTGTAATTTTTTTCCTGTTAAAATAAAGCATACTTAAAACAATATAAATAAACAAACAAAAATTATAATTATAAATTTTCTTCAAAAAGCTTTCGTTTGAACCATCAGCAGCATATGTACTATGTACAAAATCTTCTGCACAAAGAATTGTTTTTTCTCTCATGTAAAAAAATTATTTCTGATTAATTATTTAGTTTTAAAAAAAAATTAATAGACATACTTTAAAGGAATTGTTTACTGTCAGCTCTTAGAAGTGATAGAAATTTGTTTATTCCGGATCGATTTTGATCTCTACTGAGTAATTATTTTAAGTTTTCATTCTACTGAATAAGAAACTATCTGTGAAATTCCTTTTAGATCTTATACGTTAAAAAATAAAAATCTAATATTTTAGAAATTTAAGTTCTTAAAGTATAATATCTTAACGAATCAAATGTGTACTGTTTGAAATAAATTTGTAAGAAAAATAAAATTTTTTATATAAAAAATTTTATTAGCTTTTCTCCTTGATCTTAATTATTTTTGAAAAACTATAATATAAAAGCTTAAATCAGTCTTTAAAAGAATTTTATCGAGTTCTTTTTAAGAGTCTTGATTTTTTTACAAAAAAAATATGATATTTTCAAAAAATAAATAAAAAAAACAATATTGAAAAAAATATTTTAAGAATAGATAAAAAAGAAATATTTAAAGAAAATATTTAAAATACCTTAAAAATTGTAAATAACTGGAAAATGCGAAAAAGTACAAAGTAGATTTTTATTAAATTTAATATATCTTATTAATATAAATTCCGCAATAATTAAAAATTAAAGGAACATTTCTTTTTGAAGAAAATAAGAAATTCAGATTTTAAAACAAAATAAATAAAAGAAAAAAATATAGCAAGTAAAAAAATATTCAAAATAGAAAGCAAAAAAAAGGTGAAATAAACAAAAAAAAATGAAAAAAAAACTAGCTAAATTTATTTGAAAAAAATCGTACATAAAAAATGCCCAAGATCTAAGATCATAAAAATTTTTTAAATATAATTTTAATTAAACCCCATTAAACGTAAATGATAAACGCTAAAACTATTTCAAAAAATCATCAAAAACTACTTTTTATGTTTTTTAATTATAATTTTGAGATAAATATAAACAAATAGTTAAAACTTACAAAGATAAAAAGAAGAAATTTAATATTATATTCTTCAATTTTAAATGAAAATGTAAGCAACTCTATTGAAAAAGATTAAAAATCTAAATTTTGCTATACAAAACATTATTTAAAAAGCTTAATATTTACTGTAGATAAAAAGTAATTTTAAAATAAAACTTAAGTTTTTTTAACTTGATATTGAAATAAAAAAAATAATAATAAATTTTACTTAAAAATATAAAAAATTTTTTGATGGAAATAAAGTAAAAAATTTTATCAAGATAAATGTTCAATTTAAAAATATTTTATTTATAATTTTTATTTCGAATAAAAAGTCATTAGATGTAAAATCAAAAAAATTCTTAAATCATCATAAATATTAAAATCTTTCCAAAAACTTTTACATCTAAATATTTTTTAAGATTTATACTAAATTACATATATTATCATTTTATAAAAGATCTTATTGATTTTAATAAAACTAAAGAATTACAAAACATGTTAACAATTCTAAAATTTTATATATAATAGAAAATAATGAATCAAGTTTTGAATACTTATTATGCATTATATAACTCAATCAAAACTTTTAATTCTCTTTTAAGCAAAAAAAAAGTTTTTTTCTTTTCAAGTCTTTTAAATTTTAAGATCATAAACATTTTTTAAATATAATTTTAATTAAACCGCATTAAACGTAAATGATAAACGCTAAAACGATTTTAAAACCTCATCATAAACTACTTTTTATATTATTTAGTTATTATTTCGAAATAAATATAAACAAATAGCTAAAACTTATAAAGATAAAAAAATAAATTAAATATCAAGTATGTTCTTTCATTTAAATGAAAGTGTAAACAGCTTTTCTTGAAAAATATTAAAAATCTAAATTTTGTTCTACAAAATATTTATTTAAGCTTTAAACTAAAAGAGATTTTGTATTCTATAACTGCAAGATTCATTCCCTTCAGATATAGACATTAGTAAGTCTTTCTAATTTTTTAATTTATTCTTGATCTCATCAATTTTTACTTACTCTTTGTATAATCTCATCTTTTATTTCTTTTTCTAATAATTATTTTCTTCTTGACATAAGTTTCTAATGAAGAATTTTTATTTATAAAGCTAAGGATTTCAAATAAGACTTCTGAAAGGAGTATATAAATTCTTAGATATATAATAAAAAATGTCTTAAATTATAATTCTCAATCTCTTATATCAGAATAGTATATAAATTTAAAAATCTGCTCGAACGCATCATACTCTCCACACATACAGTAAGGATTATAAATATAATGGTGACAATATTAAAGATCTTTTAGAAAACTATAGTATTGAATTCTAAGTTTATATATATTGATAATTTCTTGTCAAATTCTTTGTTCAACTTAGCGTAAGTAATTACTGGAAATTTAGTTAAGATTACTATTCTACTCAGTATATACTTTAGCTGTTTTAATTTCTCTTATGCTTTTGAGTATCTGTATTATAGAAATATTGTCATATTTTGTCTCTTGTATATTTAGTAAAGGCTTTTTAATTTGTAATAATCTTGGAATTTTGTAGGTTGATAATATAGAAGTCTGATAATTGCTGAACTTGATCATAGCATTTAAATTCTTTTGTCCAGTTGGTAATAAAAGAGAGTTTAATGTCGATCTTGGAAAATCAATGGCTTCTTATAAATAGGGAGGAGCAATACTTCAACAGACATTGACTTAAGGTCTAGTATCAGGAAATACCCAAGGGAGAAGAACCGAACAAGAATCTTGGTAGGAGCCAAGAGAGAAAACAAAGACTAAAAAGACATCAAGTAGCACTATTGATTAAAGATGACAGATACTAAGGTCTCTTAGGGAGCATTCCGGTCACGCCCTATAGAAAATGAGACTCACAAAGTATGTTAGCACTGTGGAAGACTTCAGATTAAAAAAAATTTTGACTTTAAAAATCTTATTAAAGAGCTGCGCACCATTGAGGGGCTACGCGCTCTCTAATCTTGTTTATTTATTTCATTTTATAGTAGAATATGAAGAAACTTATAACCATAATGTGCTTAAAAAATAATAAATTTAGGCCTATATAGCATGATTCATTTAATGTTAAATTGCTACTTAAAAAGCTTTTCTTGAAATCAATCTCATACTTGATTCAATTCTGTTCAGAACTCCATTTACTCCTTTTTGAATACTTCTAAGTTTCCTCCATATTCTAATGTAAAAAGTCTTTATAAAGGTTTAAATGCCAAGGAGTTATATTCTTATATCTCATCAGTTAAAAAAACATCTTTCTTCATTGCAGCTATATATTTGAATGCGATTTCTTTGTAATAGGGATTAAAATTCTTCTTCTGATGTAGAATAACTCCTAAACATGTTACTTGTTCTTTTTAAACAATCGACTAATTTCCAAATCATAAATTTAAGATTTATTGCTTCTGTTTTTCTTTAGGAATTAGATACTTTCAGATTTGGTAACATTGATGTTTAAATGAGTTCATGCAAAAACTTTAATTGTTTCATTTATTAGATTCTACATATACTTTGCAGTTCTGGAAAGAAGAATCAAATCAAATGTCCGTCCTCTGCAAGCAAAAATAACATTCAAGCCTTGGCATTTGAATCTTGATTGGGTACTTTTACTTTCCAAATATCTAATTACAATTTCATAATACAACAAGGCTAAAATTGGTCTATGTGGACTTCCTTACATAACCATTGTTGTACTATAATGTTCTAGTTTTCATTTCATCTATTACAAATGAAGAGTTTAGGTTTTAATAAAATGACTCCAAGGCTTTTATTAGTCCAAGTGGTAGTTTTACTCTCTTAAGCTAATCAAATAAAAATCTTCTTTCTATTGAGTCAAACATTTTTTCAATATCTATCAATGTTGCAATCAATTTAGTTTTCACTTTTGCACATTTCAGATAGTTATCAATTATCTGTTATATCACCCAAATTTATTTAATAGTTTATCTATTTTTCATGAATTCCATTTGAGAAGGGTGAATCAAATTTTCTAATAAATCAGATCGTAAAGTCTTTTTGCACAAGCTTTATCATATAGCTTTAGAATAGTATTAATAAGAGAAATAGATCTTCAGTTTTTCCAATCATCTTTATTTCTTTTTTTAAATATTGAAATTATTACTGAAGTATTTAATTCTTAAGGAATTCTTCCCAGTCTTAACATATTATTTAGAAATGAGTGAACAATTAATAGCAAATATCATCCACCACATTTCAGAATTTCACTTTTTATTCCGTCTGAACCAGCTGCTTTTCCATTAAGAATTTATTTTTGGTTTCTTAATCAAAGTTCATATTATTTCTCTTCATATGATTTAGAATTTTCTTAGCTTGTGAAAACACTTCCTTATAATCTCCATTAAGAAGTAGAAATTTCTTTTTTGTTTTTTAATTTTCACAGATTATACTTTAAGTGTTTCGAAAGTATTTTCGCTGTCTCGTGAAGATTAGCTAGTTGTTAGTTTATTCTTGGAAATTTAATGTGAGTTTGCTTATATTCTGAATTAGCTCTTTTTGCCTATATATATTTGTTTGTGAGTCTGGAATAAACGAAGCTAATGTTTAATATTGTCTTGTTACTTTTGATGGATTCATATTAATCTTCAAGATTATCTTAATCTATCTAACAGAATTCTAGATAAGTTTGTAGATTCTTAATATTTTTGCCTATCTATTGCATCTTATAACCTATTAATTTTATATTTTCTCATAGTTATCTTTTCCCAATAGACTATAGAATTATAGATAAAGTCGACAGTGATTGGAATATGATCAGAAAATAAAGTATTATTATGAGCAGTTTATTTGCAAACTAATTAAGTTCAAATGGTTGTTTATAATGATATAATCATTACAATACATTTTTCCTGTTCCTTTGTGTATACATGTATTAATGTTACTATCATTCACTATCTCAAGATCATTTTATAATCAAAATTCTTATAGCCTATTGGTATTATCATAAGTATTTTCAGGATTGTCTCCGAAACCTTATAAAAGAGCATTGAAATCTCCCATCAGTATATGTATCATTATATTAATTCAGCAATGTATTTAGTTGTTCATACGCTAAATCTTTAACATCTTAACTTTTTCCGCTATCAGGCATGTAACAAGATGTGATTAAAATATTATCCAGTTTAATTGTTATGAATCATTTCTTTTTCAACTTATGTATTTCTGTACTATTAAGTTCATCTCCTACAATTAGGCATACACCTCCTCCTTTTCCTGAGTTCTTAAAATATGTTTTAAATCCATTTATCAATATTGGAGGAAAGTCTTCTTTTTATCAGGTTTATTGATAAAATATCTATACTATTATCTCTGATAAATTCTTCAATATTCACGCTAGCTATTCCATTAATATTTATATGTCCCATCTTTATTTTTTAAATTTATTAGTCCTTTCTAATTTTTTCCTGCAGGTAGTCCACTTTCGTAAATGCAGATACTCTTTTATCCTTATTGGTTAATCTAAATGTGTACTAATCTTTTTCCATGTTCAGGATGTTAATGAAAATATTGTATCAAAATATATATTACTTACGCTTTCTATCTATATCAATTTTACTTTTCACACTATCACATGTACCTTATTCTAAATCTTAAGTAACTGTGACATATCTACCTTATATACATTTCATACTATGGACGTCTTCAAGTTTCTGATTTAATAAATGTTTAAAGTTATAGACCAGTTAGATTGACATATTATTTAATCACGCTCTTTTTTATTATTATGTTTACTCATACGTTTTGCTGGTGGAATTATTTTATCTTCTTCTCCATGTTTCCTTTTAAGAATATTAAGATTAATATTGTAAGGTTTAATTCTGATAAATAACATCAATCAAATCTGTTTAGTTTTATTAATCCTTTTTTCAGCTTTTAGTAGAATAATTAAATATATCTTTTTTCAAATTAGAATTAAGTTTTTAAAACTCCTCTATTTTTATCTCAAGTGTCTACATATTTTGGGTACTTTAAATTTAAGTTGAGTTAGTGATATTAATGCTATAGTAAAACAAAATCTTCATCTAGCAATTTAACTTGACATTATTAGTTATTATATTATGTTATAATAGTATTAGTTGATGCTTCCTATTAATTATTTTAAGTTTAAATTAGCTTGTTTGATTATATTTGTTTGAGTAAATTTTGGACACAGAAGAACTGTTTATTATTGATTTATCTGTTTAGATAATACTATCTTTTGTTTAAATATTTCCATATAATGTTTAAGTTTATGCATTTACATATTACTTCTTCTAAAATTACTATTAATTACTAATTTCTTTTGTATGTTAGATTTAATAATAATTCTTTAATCATTTGAATTTCCTTATTTTTTAATAGAATTTAATTTTGAAAAGTATATTTATTTCATACTTATCTTTACTTATCTAATTCAATATTCAAAGTTAAAATTTCCATTTAAGCTTTCTATTCTTAATCTATAAATTACTTATTTTATCATTTTTAATATTAAGAATATAACTGTTGGAGCTTATTAAATTCTAGGTAATTTGTTCAAGTAAATATTAGTTCTATTCTAATATAATCTATTATTATCACTGCTAAGTTTCATTATCAATTATTTCCTCCTATCATTTAAGCTTAAATCAACCTTAGCATTGGCTTCAATTAATTAGATTATAGTTCATCTATTTCATTTACTTAATTCTCATACTCTATTACATCTCTTAAACTATACTAATTATTTCATCTCTTTAAACCATTTAGCTACTGTAATAAGTGGAGAACTTAAGTCATTTCATGAACTAGTTTTTTGTGATATTACTATATATCAGATTTGAGTGACTAAAAGTTATTCTATAATAGTTTATATTTCTAATAAATTTTATATAACTTTTATAATCTACTTTTGATATTTCTTAGTTACTTATCAAAGTTTAAATATCTCAAACATATTTTCCTTTTATATTACCATTATTGCTATCTATTAGTATAAGTCAATCACTTTTCATTACACTAATTCATTATTTTATATCTTAAGTCACCACTTCTTTTAAACATAAATCATTACTAATCTTCCTTTCTTTCTCACTAGTTTCCTTATTTTACATTTAATACTATTATTAGTATTCTTCTAAAATTCGTCTTAACTTCATCTTCTTCATTACTATAGTACGCTACTATTAATGCACACCTTGAAGAGAGTTTCTAAGCAGTTCTAATGGAACACTTATGAATTTGCTTTCCGGTTTTTGACTAAAATTTTTAAGTAGTTACCTTAATAACCTCATATTAGGTTTACTTATTTAATTTCTAGCGACTCTAAATCTTTCGTTTGGAGGTTATATTGCACTTGCATGTGCTTTTCCTATGAATTTGCGGCTTCTTTAAATTGTAAAAGAAGAATCACTATTAAAAACTAGTGAATTCTATATTTCGTCCATTTGTCCATAATATTCTATCATTTTTGTAGTTCATCATTTCATTCTAGATTTAAATTCTTCTTCTAGTAGTTTCTAGTGAAAACTTTTTATTCTAAATCCTATTTCTTATTTTAACTTTAATTGTTAATGTTTAGCATTTATTAATTAATAAATATATTTATTTAAAATAATTATTATCATGAAATAATAGTCAATTATAATCTATTAAGCAAGCTAGTTTATTTTACCCTTAATAATAATAAAAAAATAATGCTCTCTTTTATATTTTGATTTATTTGTTTTATTACTTTTAGAGAATAAGTAACAAATCTTCTAGTATATAGATTTAGCACTTTACATTTCTAGAGCACTGCAATTAAATGTATTAAAATAGTTCTATGCTTATTTCTATTTTAGCTGCTTATTTATACTTAGGGATATTCTTTAATGTTTATAGCAGAAAGTAAAAATATAATATCTATTAATTATCATATTTAAACTAATATTCTATCTAAAGAGGTAGAGATGCTTAGTTAGCTTAAGATATAAAAGATTTATAAAGTTATTATTTTTAGTTTAATGATAAAGTTAAAAAGCTTCTCTTTCAAAGGACTGGAAACTCCTTTCGACACAGGTACTCTCTTGTTACACATAATTTTGATATCCTGTTGCTTAATTGAATAAACTTCCGCTAGGGAGTTCAATAAATATAGGCTGGAAAGTTTCAAACCACTAGCAAGAGTGGATAGCCAGAAAGATTTTGTTCACTTGCTGAGATTGACTCTAATCAGGGACCTTCTCAGCGACAGGATAGGAACTTGACCTTATTCATAATTCTAGAAGATTTCATCAAAAAATCAACCTCATCTCCTTTCATTTTTTTATTATATAAAGTTATTATATTCAACATATATTTAATAATTAAATTAGAACTAAAAGAAAAATATAAATTTCTTTCTTAAGTACTAAAATATTAACTTTATAGCCTATAAAAATTTTTAATTAGCTATTGAACTTCCTTCAATTATTTTCTATCTAAGTAGGATTTTTATCTAAACAGATAAAATAAAAAATAAACATTTTGATGATAAAAATAACTTTAAAAAAGGAAAATTTTATAATTTTATTTATTTTAGTAATCTTAAAAGATAAATATGCTCTTTAGCTATATCTAAAATTCTAAGTGAAAGACTTATTTTAAATGATTAATTTTTATTTTTCTTCTTAACTTATTATTTCCCAAAGTGTAACTTAATGATTTATAGTTATTAAATTTATTATACTTTAAAATACTATATCATATTAGAAACATTTCAAACCTAACATTTTAATAATTAACTAAACTTTTAACTCCTTTCTCTTTAAAATAGGCATTAAAGTTAGTTTTCCTATACTTTAGATAAAAATAGTAAACTAGATATCATAAACTTATTTACTTTATGTAGGCTGCTAATTTTTAAGATTATTAAACATTATTTAATTTACAAGTTTCTTCTGTTATTTAGTATTACTAACAATAGATTATTTAATTGAAAATAAATATTAAAATTATATAGCAATTTAGAAAGGAATTTTTAGCTGCTTCAAGAAATTAGGAGCATGGATGTAGTAGAACGAAGAGGAATTAAAAAACTGCAGAAAAAGATTTATTATACAATAAAATGTCTACAGAGGAAGAGAAACTGAGGAAATAAATGAAGGCAACTTTATACCAGGAGGTCTCAGAATTAAATCCTTCTGGATAGATGAGCATGGAACAGCTCATCAAAGTAGTGTGAAACTTCTGGTAGAGGTTAAGAAGTTCTACAAGAAAATATTAAACTAACAAAGTAGATAGATCTCGGAATTAAAGATAAGCTTGATTTAAGAATAACTAATCAGGAGAGGGAGATTGACACCTTATGGGTTTACCAGCGAGAGTTGCTCAGCCAAGCAAACTCCTAAGTATAGAGGATTAAAGACTAAAACAAGAAGATTAAAGAATCTTATAGAGTTAGACGAGCCACTAAAAGTTGCAAAACCTTCTAGATCACAATATGGATTCTGAAGTGCAAGGATCATAAAAGATTAGGCAACAAGAAAAAGAGTTTGAAAATAATGCTATTTTTGTAATAGCATTTGATACTTGT
This sequence comes from Loxodes magnus, assembly GCA_946699065.1. Lineage (NCBI taxonomy): Eukaryota > Ciliophora > Karyorelictea > Loxodida > Loxodidae > Loxodes > Loxodes magnus. The sequence goes on along the minus strand of CAMPDV010000204.1, from coordinate 222,880 downwards.
ACATGAATTGTCCGAAGTTTCAAAACTTTCAAAAAAAAAATTGCATCCAAGAGAATAACTTCTTTGCAATAAGAATGGAGAAATCTATAGAAGAAAATGGAATAACAAATACAAGGAGGCAAGAAATATATGAGCAAAATAAGACTTTCCAGATCGAGGGTTTATAGATTTACAAATATATTTTAAACGGCGGTAATATTCTCTGCTAAACAATTTTAATCTTAAGAAATAAAAATAAATAATTTTAAATACTTAATAAAAAAACTATATTTATCTAAATTTTTATATACTATATTCTGGGGTTATTTTATACCAAGATACTATTTTTTAATATACAGAACAAGTCAGATCCGACAAATTGAAATTTAAGAATTCTAACATGAAGCAACAACAGACCTAAAGAGGTTGTTCCAGAAGGAGACTGAAAAAAATGCTTGTTGATAGGTAACTAGGGAGAAAATAATTCAATAGCAAACTGAATTACCTTTCATTTCATAAGAAAATTAATTAAATATTTATAAGATTTTAATTTTTGCCTTTTTCCTTAAAATTTTAGTTTTGATAGTTAGATTTTTATTTATAAATTTATTAATATAAGCCATATTAAAAATTAATCTTTGATGGTCCTATTTAAAAATATCTTAAATTTTAAAACTTAGTTTAAATTAATTTAATGCCTTATAAAATAAAATTATACAAAACTTCAAGAAATTTTCGTATCAACTCAAAGCAAGAAAAAAATTATAAGCTGCTCTTCTTAAGGTCTCTTCTTTGTTTTTGTTATCTCAACCTTTTTAGAATCATTGATTGACTACAAGGAAAAAAAATGGAAAACAGTTTATATAGTAATTAATTGCATAAGTTCCTTCATAAAAGATAAAAAAGTTCCAACGTAGTTCTACAACAGAAAAATAGTGCCAAACAAGGAAAAATAATGGCTTAAGGGAGCATCATCAATAAGTTAAATACAAATGATTCTCTATAGGACTTTACATAAGAAAAACATTTGGAATGAACTTAAAGCCAACAAATTAAACCTTTTTGAGACTAATAAAACTTGTTATTAACTTAGAATGCAACGGAAATATCTAAATAAAAGCATCGAAACTAATTTATTGACGAAGATTAAACATATGCTGCTTTAACTCTTTTGAAATATAGAATAAAAAGATAGAAGTGCTATGTTACAATTTATGATTAATGACTCGTAAGAAAAAAAGCTTTTATACAGATATAAAGAAATATAATGAAAAAGAACTTTTAAAGAAATAGATACAATTCTGTATTAATAAACTCAACAATACCAACTCTAAAAGGTCAATTAAAATATTCCAGTTTAGATTGAATTATAAAACTCAAAAAGCAAGTGATAATCAAGAACCAAGAAGAAAGGCAATTCTTAATATTTGGAAAAGTACCTAGCGAAACTTTTACAACTTTTGTGAATATAAGAAAATGCAAGATAATATACTTGGAAGGAGTTGGCGAGATTCTGACTAATGTATTGCAACTATGGCTTGTAGACAAAGAAATTTATATAAAAAAATATTGAACTAAAATAATTTTCCACCTTTTTATGATAGAGCTATTTTATTAAATATTATATAATAAAATGGATGTTAGCAACGGTCAGGAGAGCTAGTGGATAATCTGGGGCAGTTTATATGACATTACGAGTAATCACGAACTAAATGCTACCATGGGAAGAGTGGACAAGCTCGGAAAAGACAAGCCTAACTTGCCCGAGGATTCTCTCTAGCAGTATGAAAGTTTGACTGATGAACCTTCTAATTAATGACTTAATAAATAATTCTTATTTGAATCTTATTCAAAAAGACTGGAGCATTTGATTCAAGATTCGAGAATAATCTTTAATAAGTAGATTTTAATTTGAAGAAGCTGATGTGACTAATTGGCCTTTTAGAATTTTAGCAAGAAGTATGAGAACATTTTTTTAATATTAAATATTAATATTGAAAGATCTGCGCGTAACAAGATGCTTCGCGCTCTATAATCATCATTATTTATTTAAGATAACTTAATAAATTTGAATATCGTATAACTTAATTTAATAAGTAAGAAAAATTAAAGTATCTAAAAAGATAAATGTATTAAATAATCTTTAAATTTTAAATAATTATTACAATATATATTTGAAATTAACTTTTAAAATAAACTTATAATTTATATATAACATAATCTTATTTTTCAAAATAAAAATTTGGAGAAACAATCTTAACCATTAAATCTGAAGCAAAGATGATTATTTGAAAAAAATTTCCTTTTGTTAGTTAATTTTCTATTTATTATATTATATATATTATTGCATATCTAAATTTTATTCAAACTCAATCAACATTTTTCCTCATATTTATAATTTTAACAGAGTAAATTTTAATAACTTTTATTCTTTTTAATTTCTAAATATTTTCACATATTTAAATTTTTTATAACAATTTTAACTCTTAAAATCTCTAATGATTCAAATGTAATATTTATAAACTATTTTTTGGCATTTTTAGATATTTTATAGATTAGGAGTTATTCTAAAAGATTCACATTAGTATTTAGGTATATTAATTTTCTATTTTATATCTAGTTTTATTAAATATTTTCATAATTTATTTAATAATTTTTGAATAATCTCTCAAAAATTAAATTTAACGATAATCTTAATATCGTTTTATTTAGATATTGCAATTCCGTCCTAGATTTTTAATTTTTTGATTAAATTTTACAAAAAATATTATTTAATAGCGAATATGATAGTTATTATGTCAGATGATTTAATATAAAAATTTATTATTTAAGATATATAAAGAAATGTATATTTATGGTTTAACTTAAAATTAATTTTTCTTTGAGCGAAAATATCTAAATAATAAATTATTATAGAATTTATTATTTTTATATTAAAGCAAAATTAAAAAAATAATGTAGTCAGAATTTAACTGTCCTAAATGCAATATCTAGTTCAACTATAAGGCTAATGTACCTTAAATTCTTCAATGTAGACATAACTTATGTAAAAAATGTTGCTTTGAGTTGTTTTAAAAATAATAAAAAATAACTTGCCATGTTCAAAATTGTGGCTAGTAAACTTTAGATGATCCATTAGATCTTGAAGTTAATAATGATTTAATAAATAGAATGAAATAAAACGCATCGAATAATTGCAAAACTCATTAAAGGTAAATTACTTGCTACTGTTTTGATGATTTATAATTTTTATGTTAGAAATGTATTGAAACTAATCCTCATACAAATCATAAAGTAAAAGAAATCTTCGAAGCTTAATAAGAACTTAAAACTTAAATTCCTTAATATATCTAAAATATAAAAGAGAAGTAAAATATAATATAGAGTAACTGTTAATAAATTTAGTAAATAAGATAATAAATCATAATAAAAGATTAGGAATTTAAATAGTTTATTTAATAAGAAGCAGAATAAGCTATTGAGTTAATAAACAATAAAAGAAACTTTTATTACTAGGAACATTAAGAACTAACTGATGAGTTTTTAAAGGATATAGATAAAAGATGTTAGAATTGATAAGAAATTTAAAATAAATTAAGAGAATAAAATATTCAAGTTTCAAATAATCCTATAGAAGTAATTGAACTTTAGTAAAAACTATAAGATATTTTAAAATGAGGAGAAGATTAAATATAGCAAAAAGAGATATAATAGATAAACTAAATAAAGTTTAATGAATATAATAAAGTATAAATAAATTTCTAGATAGATGTTTAGCAGTTTCACAAAGATTTGCAAACTATAAATAAAAAAGGAAACTTAAACGAGTTTAAGATTCTTTTATTTGCAGTTAATGATACAAATATTATAGTGAAATATAACGTTGAAAAGGGAACTTCTGAAAAAATTCAAGTAAATACTTAGATTTTTTCAATCCATTATAGAGCATTATAAATAGCTGAAGATACTTTAGTAGTTACGGGTGGATGTGTAAATAGCACACATAGTAATAGAATATCAATAATAAAAGATACTAAAGTTTAAGAATATCAAATGATTATTCCAAGAAGAGGTCACAGTTTAGCATTTGATAAACATAGAAATTAACTACTTATAATATCTGGCTATAATGGTTAATATTTAAAGGAAAGCGAAGTGTTTAATTTGAAAACTTTAAAATCTTCAAAAATAGCTGATATACCAGAAGCTTCTAATATGGGTAGTGCAGTAATATTTAATGATATTTTATATAATTTTGGAGGATATAATGGTTCAAAATATTCGTAGAGTATATAGCAATATGAAATAAATAATGATAGATGATCTAAACTATAAATTTAACTACCTCAAGGTTCTTACACTCTTTCAGTTTTTGTTAATAAATAAATTTATATTTTTGATAATAATAATAACTTAACTTAAGTCAAAATTTTAGAAAATGGAAAATTAACTTAAGTAGGATAAAAATACTTAAATAATTATGTATCTACAATTCCACTTTGTAAAAACAACTAAATTTATTTTTACGATGATGGTTTAAAATTATCATTATTTGATGTGAAGAGTTTAAAGTGGGAAAATAAAAATATTTGAAAACTAAAATAAACGATTTTAATATAATATTAATCTTAATATTTTTTACATTAATTTACTCATTATATGTATATATATATTTTTTTAAAAATAAAAGTATTTTAATATTATATATATGTAGATATTTTTAACTTTCAAAAATTTTTTATTTTTTCTTAGACTAAAAATTAGTTTTATAATTGAATATAAAAGATAAATTTTAATTGATGCATTCAGATATATTTCAAACTCTTCCATCAACCTAGAAAAGTTTTTCGGAGGTTATGTAAAGATTTTAATTTTTTTTATCAGATCTTGACTAATTCTCTTTTTTTATGTTCTATTTTACAGTATTACTATGTTTTTTCCCAATAATTATACTAGTTTCATTCTAATTTCTCATGTTACTTCTTATCCTTTTATTAGTAATTATAGCTAATATTTGAAACTTCTAATATTTTTGTAGTTTTATGAATTGCAATAGAAGCAACTTTTCTCTCATAGTTTTACTTTTTCAAACTTTATTTTTTTATTTTCCTTCTATCACTTCTAAAATCTTGCGTTTTGTCTTTTTTGCTATTTCCGAACTATCTTCTCTATTCTTTCAACTTACTATCTGTTTCAAACTTTAGTTGATATATTCACTATTTAGCTTTATAACATTATATGCCTTTAAATCTTCTTCTGTGAAATGATTCTGAATCCATTTCTTCATGCTTATTAAGATTTTCAATTATTTAGCGTTATTCTTCTTAAATCTCTTGATCTTTTCTCGTAAGATTACGATATTATATAAAATAGTGCCTTAATATTAGCAGATCTCTTCTTCAAAACCTATTCCTAGTAGGATGAACCCAATAATCTCTACTTTCTTAGATGGAGAATTAAAATTTGACAAAGGGAATCATTGGACTTAATGAACGAATTTAAGAACTGACCAACACTATGGAAATTCTAAAATCTGAAAACTCAATTTTAAGTTAGAAAAAAGACTTAAACCTGTCCCTGTAAATTTAAGGAAGAATCTCATAGAAAAAATAGATCGTAAAGGAAATTTAAAGCTCTAGAAACTCTAAACCAGAAAAACTATAATAGCTCAGCTATCCAATGGATATAGAACAACAACCGATAGCATAAGGGGTTCCATATCAGAAAGTAGTATATGTTGGTATTGCAAACAGTCAGAATATAAAGATGGAACTGCTGCAAATTTAATAAAATAAAAGAAAATAATATAATATAAAATAAATGGAAAGATATATTTTAAATATACTGTATAAGTTAAAGCTAGCTTTATCGGAAAAAAATGCTTTAACTGAACAAATAAGCTCATTATATCTAATAAGCAGTCAATTAAATAGAAAATTAATGGAATTTAACTATCAGAAAAAATTAAGATGAATAATCTTAAAATTTTCAAGATTCATGAGAGTGAAGATACAAGTAAATTGAGTTGAGCACTTATTAAAAAAAAAGCTGATATTATAGAGAGCATAGCTCCACAATAGTGTGCAGTCCTTTAATTAAATATTTTTAAATTTTAAAAAGGTTTTACATTACAGTTTTATCCAGTGCTAGCATTCCTTGGAATATCCTGACTTCTATAGGGTCAGTGTCGGAGTGCTGCCTAAGAAACCTTAGTATCTGGCATCATTCAGCAAAACGTTACATGATCCCCTAGTCTTATCTCGCTTGTCTCCTGCCGAGATTCTTTTTCCATTCTTCACATGGAGTGTTTCCTGGTACCAGAGTCAAAATCAATCATATTGGAAGGATTTCTCCTCTCTATTTAAATTATATACAATATATTAATTTGTGGCAAACCAAATAAAGATGACATCACAATAATAAATTATGTTATATTGTTTTAATGATATTTAAAATGTTCGTCAAAACTTACCGATAAGTTTTAGTACATTCAGAAACCTCTTAATACAATCATTAATTAATCTATTTTATAGATTTTAACTTAGAGTTTGAGTTACAATTAATACATAGCAGCCATCTGATTATTTTACATTTCTAAGATTATAAAATTTTCATACATATCTACTTCTTAGAAATTCATAAAAAGCATTTTTATAATCCTCGATATCATTTTTTTATTTGCTATAATAATAAGATAATCATTAATAATCGCTAATATAAAAAAGTTTATTCCAGATATATAAATTATTTTAAATGATACATTTTAAATATAGTAAATAAAAAATCATTTTATATAAGTTTGATTATTAATATGTTTCTAGTATGGTAAATTAAATTTAGTGCACTTTTCTAATAGGAAAGCAGTATCTGAGTTAGGATTTTCTTTGCTATATTACATTAATTTTTAATAAAAGTGCATTAAATTTTTAGTTGCTATATGTGTAAAAGGAAGCCAGTTTAGGTCAATAAAGCATGACTCATTGAATGTGAATTCTTAAGATCTAAACGCCTATCTTGAGATAAGTCTTTACGATTTTGTTATCTTGTTTTTTATTCCTTTAATTCCAGAAATAGTAGCTCACGGAGTAATATCACTTTCATATTCAACCTTAGGCAAAATAAAAGTTCTAAAAAGAGTTTTGAAGTTGAGAGGGGATACTAATCCATATTTAGAAAGTATTACAGTAGCTTTTTAAATAGCTACTCTGTATTTGGTAGCTACTGCTGTACAATGTAATTTGTAATTTTATTTTATTCCTAACTAATATCCTAAATAAGTAACTTCATCTTTTTAAGCAATTGGAATCCCATTGAGCTTTTTATTAATAGAAGGTTAGCTTTCTTTTTATTTTTTTTTTTCAAGAATTCTATTACTTCACATTTGGCTACATTAATTGTAAGTTTTACTCAATCAAAAACTATAGATGTAGCTTGTAATAATTTGTAGGCATTTTTCTAGGAAGAAGACAATTGGATTAAGTATCAGCGAAGGCTCGTACTACGAAAGTTTTAGATAATATTTGAAATCCTAATTTCTTCTGATTATCTTCTAAATATCTGATAACAATATCATAGTATAAAATTGCAAGTACAGGTGCATGGCTACTTCCTTATAATACTCCATTGTTATATTTAATTATTCTTGTAATATATCCATCAATTATAAACTTAGTATCAACATTATCGTAAAAAGATTCTAGTGCCAATATTAGGTCCAAAGGTAGCCTAAGTCTTCTAATATGATCAAAAAGTAATTTCCTAGATATGCTATCAAACATTTTTTCTACATCTATTAAAGTAGCAATTAATTACTTTTTATGGGATCATCTACGATGCAAGTCTATAATTTACTAAATAGTTCAAATTTGATAAGTAGCGGAGCGTTTACGAATAAATTCAAATTAGGCTGGATGTAAAATGTTTTGTTCATAAATATAATTATAAAGTCGTTATGTTAGTGCTTTATCATAAATTTTAAGTAGACAGTTCAATAAAGCTATAGGTCGTCAATTACATCAATTACTTTTGCTTCTTTTTTTGAAAATCGGAAGAATGTTTATTTTTTTCATTGCATTAGGTATTTTAAATGTTCTAAGCATGTTATTAATGAAACTTGCAATAATTTGATGCAAATCTTAACCTCCATATTTAATAAGTTCAGCTTTTAGACCATCATTACATGTAGCTTTATTATTTGCAAGCTAAGATATAATTTTTTTAATTTCAAATCACGTAAAAAGAGGCATATTTTATAAATGACTTAATTTCTAATTTAAGATAAAAGATTTATTTCTAAATATTCCCTCTATTTTTCTATTTGAGAAGTCAAATTCTATCTTACTTATTTTCGAATGTTTATCAAAAACGTTAGTTTCCCAATTTTCAATAAATTGCTGTTGTTAGTTAAAATTAAAATTCATCTAATTACGCATTTTAGGGTTTATCAGGTTTTTAACTTGTTCAAACATTATTTAAGCATTTTTGTTAAGATCTTTATGTTTTTCCTTAGCTTTTTGTTTTTTTCATTTCCAAAATTTGTGAAGATAACGCTTATAAGATTAAATTTTAAGCTAGTAAAGTTTGGAAACTTCTTAATTATAACGTTCATACAAAGCTAATGCGTCCTAATATGTAATATTATCCTTTTTTGCTTGAGCAAATAACGTAGCTAAGTAACTTGTCAATTGATAATAATTTTTTCTTTTATTTTAAGATTCAAGCGCAATCTCAGCATTATAACTAATAAGATCGCAGATGAATTAGTACTAATTTTCAACATCGTTTTAATTAAGTTACTAGAATTGATAAAATAATCCCAAAAATAGATTTTAATAATAGTTTCTCGTTTCCAAATCCTATAGTTTATAAATTTTAAAGAGTAATTGTTATTGCTAATCTTATTCACTTCTTTTTAAATTATAATTTAATGTAATACTTAATGGAAAATGATCAGTATACAAACCCGAATCTTGGATAACTTTATAGTAAACGAAATCATCAGAATTTAAATGTTAAGTTGCCAAGAAGTAGTTATTACAATAGCATTAATTATTCGCTCTATGAATAAATGTGTTGAACTCATTATCATTTAAAATTATTAATTCATTTGCTTCTATAAAGTCTAGTAATATTTAAGTATTATTATTTATTTTGTCATGAGTTATTACCGTAGTTAGGAAGTAAGGCATTAAGGTCGCCACAAAGGATAGTATGGTTCTAGTCGCTATTATTTATGATATTATTAAGGTATTCATATGCAATGTCCTTACAAATATTTGACTTTTCGTTTGTAGGCAAATAGCATGATGCTATTATTAAATTTCCAACTCTCACGCTTATAAAATGTCCAGGAAGATTTGAGAAATCTAATTCATTTTAACAAGAATCAAGCTACTTTTTTACTAATAGACATACTCCACCTGCACGATTATTTACGTTTTAGTAATAGGTACGATATTATTCTATAACAATTGAGCAATATGTTTATTACTAGCATGTTTCGTTTATTGTAAAAATGTCAAATTTATTATCAAGGATGAATTATTATAATACCTGTTTACTAGCTATTGAACTTATATTTACATGTCCTATTTTTATTTTCTTAGATTCTTGCGCTCCACCAGGAGCCCTCCCTAATATATGCAAATATATTTAGTCCCTTATGAATCTCTTTAAATATGTACAAGTTTTTTTTATACTCAGGGTGCTGGTGGAAATTATAGATTAAAATGTAAATTACTTAATCGAATAAGATTCTAGTAGTTTATTGTCTATTTTAATAACATTTTAGGTACTATCTACAGTGCCTTGAGTTAATTCTTTATTAATTGTTATATACCTTCCTTGAACATTGCTCATTTAATATTAATTCCTCCTTCACGAACCTTGTCTGATAAAGTTTTAGAGTTGAGGAGATTGAAAATTTTATTAATGTATTATCTTTTTACTTTCTCTTTCATTTTTTCATTTAATAGTGCGTTTAGCTGGAGGATATTAAATTCCATCTTCTTCATGTTTTCTTTTGAAAGGATTTGATTATTTGATAACAGTGCGATTCTAGTTTTCAATATAATTAATGTTTGTTTAGCTCATTTAATCTTTTTATCAAGGTTTGGTTTTTAGATCAAATAATTATTTCATTAATTATTCATTAATTTCTTACTATTTTCTTAAGTTTTACTCAAACTTTTAATTGTTACAAATGAAGTTCATATTTAGCTAATGAAAGAATTACTGGAGTTTTATATAATTCTCATCAAGCAAACTTGTCTAGCAAAATTGATTTTATTATTCAATTTTTTTTGTACTAGATGCTAATTTCTTATTTTCTTAATATAATTTCTTCTAGTTTTCTAAGTTATTCTAGGTATTTAAAATAAATTCCATATTAAGTTAATGATATGTTTATTGTAGTTTTTAGTGATTTATATCTATAAAGTTTGTTTGACAAAATTTTTAACTTTATCCCAATTTTTCAGTGTTAACTTCAACTTCTTAATGTTATCATTAAACTTAAATTTCCTAATCTTATTATAAATTAATTGTTTAGATAATTTTATTTTCTACATTACATTTTATTTAAAGGTTTTAATCTGTCTAAATTTATTTATTTTAGCTTAGTAATTCTGTTTAAGTAGAATTTTCTGCTGTTTATTAAGTTTGAGATAATATTGTTTTTATATGTCTATATTACATTTTTCTATGGTTAGTAGTTATTATATATTACAACTTTTTAAGTGTTAAATTTCATTATGCTTTTAAGATAGCAATATTTGGAATTCCATATCTTTCTATTATAATTCTTCTTGAAACTCCATGTTTTATTTCAAATTCTACTAATTTTATATTTTTAGCTGATTATTTAAAGTTATTAGCTGTTTTATAGTTATTTTTCTTTATTTATAAGTCATTAATTTTAAATGATCAACTATTGGTTTTGGGCTTTAGTTTCCAATAATTCAAACCCAATAGTCTTCTTTTACTAAGAGATTTCGTAATATAATTACTAAATGTAATCAAATTTAGATAATTATTTTTTATATAGCTCAAGTTCTTCTAAAACATCCTATAAACTAGATTAAGACATATACAAGAATTCATACGAGCTAGTTTATGTCGAAGAATTTTAAATGATTATTGAAGATTAATTGGATTTTTAAGGAACTAATGAATGACTTCTTATCTACTCTTAAAATTTATCTATTTAATAGATTTAATTAATTTCATCAGTTTATGCAGTTTAACTATTATATTGAGAAATACAATCTGTTTAAATTCCTATCTCTTTAGATTTATTTTGCTTTTTTCCAAAAATTAATTAATTACATTTCAACTATAGTTATTACTTTTAGTATTTAGATTTTAGTATTTAATTTTAATTTTAAATTTTCTTTAATTTCTTGAAAGCTTTATTTACATACATTTTGTACTATTCTATTACTGCTTCATACTTACTTATAATCCTTTAATTAGTTTGATCCTGATTTTCTTAAGCTTATAGAAATTTTTAATTAAAAATAATTAGATTATTTTATAGATTTTATATTTATTATTCAAGTTCTTTAATCTAATTTAAGAACTATTTTTTACTAGTTTCAAACTCTTATTCCTAGGATTACATTTGAATCTTTACTTCAGTAAGTTAGGCTTAAAGTTATATGTTTTTGATTTCAAGATTTTTTAGATTTTTTATATTTTAATTTTCTTAATTCTTTTGGTTTAAAAGATTGTTGAATTTATAATTTGAGTACTATACATGATTATACTCTAAGTTTTAAGTAAATATGGATCATTTTATAATTCCGTTATTATTTTCATTTTGATTATTTAAAGTATTTTCTGTATCTTAAATATCTTTATTAATCCCCCTATTTTTTAAATTTCCTGAAGATATTTTTCATATCTTTTATTAAATTGTGGCGGCAAAATTTGCTTTCTTTTGATAAGTATATTTCTCAACTTTTAAAATGCGCTTCAACTGGTGACATCGCTCCAAGGAATATTTAAGTTATCTTAGTGGAACCCTAAGAAAAGTATTTATTGTCTATTAGCTACATTGTTTTAGTATTTATCTTATTAAATTGGCTATTCATTTTATTTACTTCAGTTGCAGCGTCTCCAAATTCTAGATTTATGAAGGTGTAAACATCTGCCTATGCTTTTTTTATAAGATCACAGCTTCTTTATTGTTAGATAAAGAAGAGTCGCTAAGAGTTTAAATTAGCGATTTTTAATTAGTTTCCATTTTTTTTCGATTTCATAGCAAATTGAAGTTTAATTTCACTTATTAACACTATACTAAAAATTTATAGCAAGAATTTAGCAAATAAAATTATAAAATTCTGCAAGAGTGTAACTTTATCATTTAAACATAAATGGTTTCTCAGTGAGAAGCAAATGATGTGATAAATCTGAGTAATTTAATGGATAATTGATCTTTATTAAACTGAAGTAAAAGGATAAATAAAGATGCTTGCAACTCTTATTGATGTAGAGAAGATGTTTGATAGTATTGAGAGAAGTTACTTTTTCAACATATTAGGAGATTAAAATTTAAGCTTGGATTTATTCTAACACTTGAGTATTTCTACAAAAATCTAAATTTTATTTTTCTTATGATGGATAAAATACTCGCAAACATTATTAAAGTAATGGAGTTATGTTAGAGAGTTCTCATGATCCTTTACTCTCACCTTATTATATTTATATAGTAATAAGGCTTTTGCAGGAAGAAACATTATACAAGTATTAATTTATAAAGTATAAATTTTGCTTGTATGATTTGGGCATATGACTTTAAATATTTTTCATGCTCTATTTGAGAATATAATTGTTAATTGACTAATTCAATAGAGTTTTCCAATGGACTTTTCTGCAAATAAGCACTAGTAAGTGTAAAGCCATCCAATTTCTTAAAAAATAAGAATCTGAAAATAGAAGGATAATAGATCAAATAAAATGAACCAAGGAATATATATTGGAGTTAACTTATATGAAAAAGGTAAATAGATTTTTCATTGCTATTAGAGGAATCAAAGCTATTTGAAATTGATGAAAAAATGTATTTTACTCTAAATTACTTTAAGAATGATACTCCCTATCACTTTTAAATGCTTTATCGCATGCTTAAATTTAAAAAGGCTAAATTTAGAAGTGAGATTGTACCTTGATTAATATTGAGAGGGTTATTTAGGATGAAGGATAAAATTTACAAAAGTATTCTTACATTGAAAAGAAAAACTTTACAGTAACTTATTTTTATTTTTAATGAATCCTGCTATATAAACTTCCTCTAGCTTTCTTTGTAACATAATATGGTAAAACACTTTTATGTTTTTACTTTATATTTCTGAAAGTAGCAATGAAATATCGAGAACTTGATTTAGGAAAACTATATGCATAGAATTGAAATTAAAAATATTATATTTCTAGCAAGCAATAAAGATGTTTAAGTTCTATGGACTAAAGAAAGACGATTTACTAATGAATGAAAATTTATTTTCCATAAAGAAACATTCAAAAGACAATATTTAGAACAAAATTTTTATAATAAATAAATTAACTTTAAAGAAACATGCTAATAGAACAACCATTGCTAGAACAAATTGAAATTATAGAAATTTCATTAAATTAAATATATTAAATTTAGCAAGGTAAATAGTCATCAAATAATTTCAATCATGTCGATAACTGATATTTTCTATTTTTATATAATTTGTATTAGCGGTTTCTTCGCGATAAAATTTATCTATGTATGTGTGTAAATAAAGATTTGCTTTAAAAATATTTTTAAATGAAATAAAAAATTAGAAATAAAATGTTTTTAAGATAAAATATTGATAAAATTTTCTACTTTATTTTCATCAAAATTTTTTTTATTTATAAGTAAAATTTTATTATTATTTTTTAATAACTCAACATGCAGTTACTAAAGTTTTATTTGAAATCTTACCTTCAGTATTAAGCTTTTAAATATTTTGCAGAACAAATTTAGATTTTTAATCTTTTTCAAGAAGAGCTGTTTACATATTCATTAAATATGAAAGAATTTTCTTAATATTTGAATTTCTTCTTTCTTATCTTTGTAAGTTTTAACTATTTGTTTATATTTATCTCGAAATTATAACTAAAGAATATAAAAAGTAGTTAATCATGAGGTTTTAAAACCGTTTTAGCGTTTATTCTTTACGTTTAGAGCGGTTTAATTAAAATTATAAACAAAAATTTTTTATGATCTTTATGCAAAATTTAAAAGACTTGAAAAGAAAAATTTGATTTTTCTTACTTTAAAAAAATTTATAAGTTTTGATTGAGTTATCTAATACATAATAAGTATTCAAAACTTGCTGCATTATTTTCTATTATATATACAATTTTATAATTTTTAGCATGCTTTGTAATCTTTTAGTTTTCTGAATTAAGATTTATATGTAGTATAAATCTTAAAAACTATTTAGATGTAATTGCTTTTGGAAAAATTTTTAAATAATGATTTTAATTTTTACAGAATATGTTGAGCTAATATTTTTATACGATTGAATTTACATCTTATGACTTTTTAAATAAAAAATTAGAAATAAAATGTTTTTAAGATAAAATCTTGATAAAACTTTCTATTTTATTTTCATCCTAAATTTTTTTAATTTATAAGTAAAATTTTATTATTATTATTTAATTTAACTCAAGTTACTAAAGTTTTTTTTGAATATCTACAGAATTAAGCTTTTAAATATTTTGTAGAACAAATTATCGATTTTAAATCTTTTTCAAGAAAAGCTGCTTACAATTTCTTAAATATGAAAGAATAAAATATGAAATTTTTATTTCTTATCTTTATTTTAACAATTTTTTATCTAAAAATTATAACTAAAGAATATAAAAAGTAGTTTATCATGAGGTTTTAAAATCGTTTTAGTGTTTATTCTTACGTTTAGAGGGTTTAATTAAAACTATATATAAAAAATTTTTATGATCTTTATTTAAATTTTTTAATAAGATATTTTCTTGAAAATTTATTTTATTTATTTTTGCTTTTAGTTAACTATTTTTATTTATATTCTATTTTTTATTTATTTGTTTTTTCTTCTTTTTACTATTTATTAACATTCTACGAACTATTATGAATTTTGTTTTTTCACATCATTTTTCTCATTTTCAATTACAAAAAGCACAAATTTTTTTCTAATTAAAAAAATCATAACTCTTAATGAAAACTTGATAGAAGTTCTTAATTAATTAAAATTTAATATGTTTTTACCATATTTCATATAGGTAATAAAAAATGTTTTGCAACTTCCATTTAAGCAATCTTGATTCAATTTACTATAATCTTTTTTTTTCACTTGCTCACTAACCAAATTGTTCCAATATCTCTTACACTTGTTCATCATTTTGATCTACAATTTAATTTCTTCAGCGAAGCAACTTTGAATGAAAGTATTTAATCCTTTAGTCAATTTATTAAAGTTATCTTCGAGTATGGAATTTAAGATTAATGTAATATTGGTTGTAAATTATAAGTTTAAGTGAATCGTAATTCCTGAAATCTTTAAATTCTTCTATTAAATCTTGCAGAACTTCACATTAAGAAATATGTTAATAGGTATCTTATTCTCCGCAAATGTAAATTTCAGAGTGTTTTATTTAATAGTGTCTTTATTTCAAATCATACAAAAAATTGTAACTAAAAGTCCTTAATTTGTAAATTGATACTATTTCTCGAATCATTGTCTTGTTTAATATCGTGTAAGTATAATTGGAAAATTCTGTTAATCAATGTTATTATCTTATTAATCAAAATAAATGCATGTAGTATGGATCGTACTCATCCTTCCTATTGCATCTTAATAAAACTTTTATTCTAATTTATTTCCAATTTTGTTTAAATATTATTTGCTCTTACTAGCATCTTAAAGGTCTATTTGAAAATGTTAAGTCATTTATTTTAGATTCTTGAAATATTTAAGGTTATTGTTCTTTGCTTTGTTAAAAAATTGCTACATCAGAGTTGGGATCCGTTTAAGATTCCCTGTAAGATTTTATATAGAATTTGAAGAACCTCATTGCAATGTAATATTCAAAAGGTAGCCAATTCAAATCAATAAAGCAAGATTCCATAAAAGTTGAATTAGGGCTTTGTAAAGTACATCTTGCTACTTTTATTTAGCTAGTGGTTATATCATGTTTTATTTTTATACCCCGAAGAATAGCCCAAGGAATTATTTCTGACCCATACTTTACTTTCGGTAGTATGAATGTTCGAAAAATCAATTTAAAGTTCTAAGGAGTAATAATTTGATATTTAGATTACTTTTAAATAGACCCACTCACATATTTTTTGTACTTCATTGAAACTTCTTAACAATGAGCTTTATAGTTTTAATTTTCATTAATAACATATCCTAGAAGGAGACAAATTGTGATATTTAAATTTGTTAAATATTTTTAAAGCAGATATATTCACATTTTTCAGTGTTTATTGTCAATTCAGCCAAACCAAATACTTCGCATGTGGCCTAAATTAATTAATTTATATTATCTTCATTAGATAGCAATAATAAGTCATCTGCCCAAGCTTTGGAAACAAATAAACGTCCACAAATTTTAAAACCAAGTTGTTTAAAAAAAATTTCCTAATATCTAATTACAATGTCAGAAGATAATGGTGAGAACTGGACCATGAGAACTTCCTTGCAAACCCTCATTGGTATAATTCAAATTTCTCGATAATGTTCCATCCAAAAGAAATCTAACGTCTAGATAAGAATAAAATGAATCAAGACAATTTATTAGAGCAAGTGGGAATTTAATTCTACGTAAATGTCCAAATAGAAAATCCTGATAATGGTATCGAACGTTTTTTCTAATAGAAATTCTTTTAATGACAGATTAATGCTTATAAAAAGATAGTTATTTAGAGAAAGTAATAAAGATAAAAAATAAAGAGTAAAGAAAATCTTTATTAAAAAAATAAAATGTTATGCTTCTTACAAAAAGTTTTTTATAAGCAGTATCCATCTTAATCTATTTCGTTAAGTAGTATTGCTTTAGAACTAAAATTTATTCAATAGCAGATTTTTTTGCTTTTGATAACGTTAAGATTTTAAAGGAAAAATTGCTTGCCTTTTTTCTCTTTCATAAGAATGAAAACTGAAATAATTACTCAGTAAAGATCAGAATTGACCAGATATAAAGAAAGTTCAATCATTTTGTAGAACTGACAGTAAATATTTCCTTTAAAATATGTCTATTATTGATCCTTTTTGCTTAAAGCCTAAGAATGTATCAGAAAAATTTTTTCTTATATAAGTGAAAAAAACAATTCTGATTACAAAAGATTTGGAAATAATAAATATATTGCTGATGCATAAAACGAAAGCCATATCAATAAAATTTATAATTATAATTTTTGTTTGTTTACTTATATTGCTTAAAGTATATCTTATTTTAACAGGAAAAAAATACAGTGAGAGTGTAATTTTGATTGACTTTGCCTATGCTCAGCAAAGAAGAAATTATAATATATTTGGAATGTGGCTTTACTGAAGCAAGATACTTTTAATAAAGAATGATTAACGCATTACCGTTAGATATGTAGAAAAGAAGATGGTCCTGAAGAAGATTGGAAATGAAATATTTAAAGAAACTAATAAACTTTACAGTGATGAATCTGATTGAAAAGTAAAATGACTTTAGTTCATTATTATGTAATTATATATTTTAAAAAGGGAGAAGGAATCCTCCAACTGAGATTAACTTAATGCATAGTACCAGGAAGTACTTCAGGAGCGGAAAACTGACCAAGAATCTTGGTAGGAGCCAAGAGGAAAAAAACTGGAGGCATTGAGTAACGGTTGTTGAAAGATGCCAGACGATTAGATTTCTTGGGGCATCACTCTGACCATGCCCTAATAGAAGACAGAATTTCCAAAGGAGTGAAGCACTGGAGGAAACTTCCAAAGAGAAATTTTATTAGCTTTAAATAAAATTAATTTAAAGAGCTGCGCACCATCAAGAGTGCTACGCGCTCTATAATCTCATTAATTATTTATCAATTTTGCAATAAATATAAAAACAACTATATAAATACATGTAAAATTCTATTAGAAAAGTAATAGTGTAAATTAATTTGCAAGCACCAAAGAAAAAACTACATCTATAGTAGAACTTCAAGAAAAACTGTAGAAAAAACATGATAATCCTTAAAAAGGTTTGGAGAATTCTTACTATTTTTTATCTAACATATAATGGAAAACTAAGAAAGAAGAATCTCGCATATAAAGTGATTAATTTAGAAAGTGAACTTTTTAAACAATGGAATCTGAGTATCTACTCGCTAATAGTGATTAATTTTTAACATTATATTTTCCAAAAAAGCTTTTAATTTTAATTAGTTAATTTTATTTTAAATTATAGAAATTAATCGTTAAAACCTTAAAAATACACTTATTAATTATTATTTTAAAGTATAATTCCTACTTGCTCTGCTAAATTAAACTGATATGGATTTTAAATTCTCTTTTCGGGATGTTTTTTAAGCTTTAAATAAATTATTCTTTTAATTTCAATAAGCAGAAATAATTTCTCATGTAAAAAAGGATAAACTTATGGTATCATAAAAGCATAATAATTTCATTTTTAAACTAATAATATTTTAATGCATAGCAATCATACTTATTTCGAAATTTTTCTTATCAATCAAGAATTTATGCAAATAGTAAATCTTTTTCAACCATTCCTTGCTTTATAATTTTACATTATTTTATTTATTAGTTAATAAAAAATTAATAATGTAAGAAATTGTTGTCAAATATTTCCTTCTTTTTTAACATTTGAATTAGCATAACTTCCAATGTAATATATGGATATAAAAAGAGTATCTAAATATATCTTTTTTAAAGATGATAGTTGATATCTAAAAAATAATGTGCAAGATATTATTCTAATAATCAAACTAATATAAACTAATTTTTTGTTTACTATATTTAATATATATCATTTAAAATAATTTATCTATCTGGAATAAACTTTTTTATACTAACGATTACTAATGATTATCTTATTATTATAGTAAATAAAAAAATGATATCGAGGATTATAAAAATGATTTTTACGAATTTCTAAGAAGTAGATTCACATGAAAATTTTATAATCTTAGAAATGTAAAATAATCAGATGGTTGTTATGTATTAATTGTAACTCAAACTCTAAATTAAAATCTATAAAATAAATAAATTAATGATTGTATTGAGAGGTTTCTGAATGTACTAAAACTTATTGGTAAGTTTTGACTAACATTTTAAATATCATTAAAACAAATAACATAATTTATTAATGTGATGTATTCTTTATTTGGCTTGCTAAAAATAATTTATTGTATATAATTTAAATAGAAAGGAGAAATCCTTCCAATGTGATTGATTTTAACTCTGGTACCAGGAAATAATCAGTGTGAAGAACGGAATATGAATCTCGGCAGGAGAAAAGTAAAATAAGACTGAGGCATCAAGTAACGTTTTGCTGAATGATATCAGATACTAAGGTTTCTTAGGGCAGCACTCCGACACTGACTCTATAGAAGACTAGACAAAGTGATGCTAGCACTGGATAAAACTTTAATGTATAATCTTTTTTTTAATTTAAAAATATTTAATTCAAGGGCTGCACATAATTGTGGGGTTATGCTCTCTATAATATTTGATTTTTAGATAAGTGTTCACCTCAAATTTCTTTGGTCGCACTCTCATGAATCTTGAAAATTTTAAGATTATTCTTCTTAATTTTTTCTGATAATTAAATTTCATTCATTTTCTATTTAATTGACTGCTTATTAAATATAATGAGCTTAATTGTTCAGTTCAAGTTTTTTTTCCGATAAAACAAGCTTTAACTTATACAGTATATTTTAAATATATATTTCTATTTATTTTCTATTATTTTCTTTTATTTTTATTAAATTTGTAGCAGTTCTTTGAATTATGTTCTAGCTGCTTGCAGTACCAACATATACTACTTTCTGATATGGAATCTTTTATGCTATGATTGTTGTTCTATATCCATTAGATAGCTGAGTTATTATAGTTTTTCTGGTTTAGAGTTTGAGAACTTTAAATTTCCTTTACGATCTATTTTTTCTATGAGGTTCTTCCTTAAATTTACAGGGACAGGTTTAGGATTATTTCATATCTTAAAATTGAGTTTTCAGATTTTAGAATTTCCATAGTGTTGATCAGTTCTTAAATTCGTTCATAAAGTTCAATGATTGCCTTTGTCAAATTTTAATTCTCCATCTAAAGAAGGTAGAGATAATTGGATTCATCCTACTAAAAATAGGTTTTGCTGGAGAGATTGTTAGTTTTAAAGCACCATTTTGTATAATATCTTAATCTTACAAGAAAAGATCAAGAGATTTAAGAAGAATAACGCTAAATAATTGAAATCTTAATAAGCATGAAGAAATGGATTCAGAATCATATCACGAAACAAGATTTAAAAGCATATAATGTTATAAAGCTAAATATTAAATATATCAACTAAAGTTTGAAACAGATGGTAAGTTGAAAGAATAGAGAAGATAGTTCGGAAATATCAAAAAAAGGCAAAACGCAAGATTTTAGAAGTGATAAAAGGAAAATAAAAAAATAAAGTTTGAAAAAAGCATCACTATGAGAGAAAAATTACTTTTATTGCAATTCATTAATCATAACTAAAAAATTATCAGAGGTTTCTAGTGTTCAAATATAATTACTAATCAAAGGATAAGAAAAAACAATAAGAACTTAAGAAAAAAATTTAAGAATTAATATGAGAAATTAGAATGTAACTAGTATAATTATTAGGAAAAAACATAGTAATACTATAAAATAGAACAGAAGACAAGAGAATCAGTCAAGAATTGATTAAAAAAAATAAAAATTTGTATTAAATCTCAGAAAATTTTCTAGGTATTGGAAAGAGTATGAAATGTATCTGAATGCATCAATGAAAATTTATCTTTTATACTTAATTATAAATTTAATTTTTAGTCTAAGAAAAATTAAAATTTTTTGAAAGTTAAAAATATCTACATATATATAATATTAAAATACTTTTATTTAAAAAAAATATATATACATATAATGAGTAAATTAATGTAAAAAATATTAAGATTAATATTATATTAAAATCGTTTATTTTAGTTTTCAAATATTTTTATTTTCCCACTTTAAACTCTTCACATCGAATAATGATAATTTTAAACCATCATCGTAAAAATAAATTTAGTTGTTTTTACAAAGTGGAATTGTAGATACATAATTACTTAGGTATTTTTATCCTACTTAAGTTAATTTTCCATTTTCTAAAATGTTTACTTGTGTTAAGCAATTATTTCCATCATCGAAAATATAAATTTATTTATTAACAACAACTGAAAGAGTGTAAGAAGCTTGAGGTAATTAAATTTATAGTTTAGATCATCTATCATTATTTATTTCATATTGTTATATACTCTGTAAGTAACCTGACGCATTATATCCTCCAAAATTATATAAAATATCATTAAATATTACTGCACTACATAAATAAGAAGCTTCAGGAATGTCAGCTATTTTTTAGGATTTTCAAGTTTTCAAGTTAAACACTTCGCTTTCCTTTAAATATTAACCATTATAGCCAGATATTATAAGTAGTTAATTTCTTTGTTTATCAAATGCTAAACTGTGACCATATCTGTAAGTAATCATTTGATATTCTTAAACTTTAGTATCTTTAATAATTGATAATCTATTACTATATGTGTTATTTACATATCCTCCTGTAACTACTAAAGTATCTTCAGCTATTTATAATGCTCTATAATGAGTTGAAAAAATCTAAGTATTTACTTATATTTTTTCAGAAGTTCCTTTTTCAACGTTATATTTCACTATACTATTTGTATTATTAACTGCAAATAAAAGAGTTTTAAACTCATTTAAGTTTCTTTTTTAAATTATAGTTTGCAAATCTTTGTGAAACTGCTAAACATCTATCTAAAAGTTTATTTATACTTTATTATATTCATTAAATTTGACTTAGTTTATCTATTATATCTCTTTTTCTTATATTTAATCTTCTCCTCATTTTAAAATATCTTATAGTTTTTACTAAAGTTCAATTACTTCTATAGGATTATTTGAAACTTGAATATTTTATTCTCTTAATTTATTTTAAATTTCTTATCAATTCTAACATCTTTTATCTATCTATTTTAATAACTCATCAGTTAATTCTTAATGTTCCTAGTAATAAAAGTTTCTTTTATTGTTAATTAACTCAATAGCTTATTCTGCTTCTTATTAAATAAACTATTTAAATTCCTAATCTTTTACCATGATTTATTATCTTATTTACTAAATTTATTAACAGTTACTCTATATTATATTTTACTTCTCTTTTATATTTTAGATATATTAAGGAATTTAAGTTTTAAGTTCTTATTAAGTTTCAAATATTTCTTTAACTTTATGATTTGTATGATAA
Organism: Loxodes magnus; assembly: GCA_946699065.1. Taxonomy (NCBI): domain Eukaryota; phylum Ciliophora; class Karyorelictea; order Loxodida; family Loxodidae; genus Loxodes; species Loxodes magnus. The sequence goes on along the minus strand of CAMPDV010000204.1, from coordinate 200,401 downwards.
TTAGTTTCAATACATTTCTAACATAAAAGCTATGAATCATCAAAACAGTAGTAAGTGATTTACCTAGAATGATGTTTGCAATTACTTGATGTGTTTTAATTAATTCTATTTATTAAATCCTTATTAACTTCAAGATCTAAAAGATCATCTAAAGTTTGCTAACCGCAGTTTTAAACATGACAAGTTATTTTTTGTTGTTTTTAATAAAATTCAAAGCAACATTTTTTACATAAGTTATGTCTACATTGAAGAATCTAAGGTTAGTTCGCCTTTAAATTGAACTAGGTGTTGCATTTAGGACAGTTAAATTCTGACTACATTATTTTTTTAATTTTTCTTTAATATTAAAAATAATAAATTCTATAATAATTTATAATTTAGTTTTTTTTCGCTCTAATCTAAGTTAAAAAATAAATATAAATTTGTTTTATATATCGTAAATAATAAATGTTTATATTAAGTTAACTGACATTATAACTTAATTATCTACGCTATTAAATAATAATTTTAGTAAGATTTAATCAAAATTAAAAAAATCTAGGATGAAATGTAATATCTAAATCAAACGATATTAAAATGATCGTTAAAGTTAACTTTTGAGAGATTATTAAAAAATTATTAAATAAATAATGGAAATATCCAATAAAACTAGATCTAAAATAGAAAATTAATATACCTAAATACTAATGTGAATCTTTTAGAATAACTTCTAATCTATAAAATATCTAAAAATACCAAAAAATAGTTTATAAATATTACATTTGAATCATTAGAGATTTTAAGAGTCAAAATTGTTATAAAAAATTTAAATATGTTAAAATATTTAGAAATTAAAACCAAAAAAGGTTATTAAAATTTACTCTGTTAAAATTATAAATATGATGAAAAATGTTGATTGAGTTTGAACAAAATTTTTATATGAAATAATATATATAATTATAATAAATAGAAAATTAGCTAAAAAAGATAAATTATTTATAAAATAATCATCTTTGCTTCAGATTTAATGGTTAAGATTACTTCTCCAAATTTTTTTTTGAAAATAAGATTAAGTTATATATAAATTGTAAGTTTATTTTAAAAGTTAATTTCAAATATATATTGTAATAATTATTTAAAATTTAAAGATTATTTAATGCATTTATCTTTTTAGATGCTTTAATTTTTCTTACTTATTAAATTAAGTAATACTATATTCAAATTTATTAAGTTGTCTTAAATAAATAAAGATGATTATAGAGCGCGAAGCATCTCGTTGGCGTGCAGTTCTTTCAATATTAATATTTAATATTAAAAAAATGTTTTCATACTTCTTGCTAAAATTCTAAAAGGTCAATTAGTCACATCAGCTTCTTCAAATTAAAATCTACTTATTAAAGATTATTCTCGAATCTTGAATCAAATGCTCCAGTCTTCTTGAATAAGATTCAAATAAGAATTAATTATTAAGCCATTAATTAGAAGGTTCATCAGTCAAACTTTCATACTGCTAGAGAGAATCCTTGGGCAAGTTAGGCTTGTCTTTTACTATCTTATCATGTGGTGGCATCTAGTGCGAGATTACTCCCAATGCAGTATACACTTCACCAGACTACCTACTAGCTCTCCCGACCACAGCCAACATCCATTTTATTATATAATATTTAATAAATAGCTCTATTGTAAAAAGGCTCACAATTAATTTAGCTCAATATATTCTTTATATAGATTCCTTTGTCTGTAAGCCATAGTTGCAATACATCAGTCAGAATCTCGCCAGCTCCTTCCAAGTATATTATCTTGCATTTTCTTATACTCACAAAAGCTGTAAAAGTTTCTCACTAGGTACTTTTCCAAATTATAAAAATTGTTTTTCTTCTTGGTTCTTTATTATTACCTGCTTTTTGAGTTTCATAGTTTAACCTCAACTGGAATATTTTAATTGAGCTTTTAGAATTGATATTGTTGAGTCTATTAATACAGTATTGTATCTATTTCTTTAAAAGTTCTTTTTCATCTTAATTTCTTTATATCTGTATAAAAGCTTTTTTCTCTTATGATTCAATAATCATAAATTGTAACATAGCACTTCTATCTTTTTATCCTACATTTCAAAAGAGTTAAAGCAGCTTATGTTTAATCTTCGTCAATAAAATGAGTTTCGATACCTTTATTGAATTATTTCCATTCCATTCTAATTGGATGACGAGTTTTATTAGTCTCAAAAAGTTTAATTTGTTGGCTTTAAGTTCATTCCAAATGCTTTTCTTATGTAAAGTCCTATAGAGAATCATTTGTATTTAACTTACTAATGATGCTCCCTTCAGCCATTGTTTTTCCTTGCTTGGAACTATTTTTCTGTTGTAGAACTACGTTGGAACTTTTTTATCTTTTATGAAGGAATTTATGCAATTAATTACTATATAAACTGTTTTCCATTTTTTTTCTTGCTGTCAGTTAAAAATTCTAAAAAGGTTGAGATAAAAAAAACAAAGAAGAGACCTTAAGAAGAGCAGCTTATAATTGTTTTCTTGCTTTGAGTTGATACGAAAATTTCTTGAAGTTTTGTATAATTTTATTTTATAAGGCATTAAATTAATTTAAACTAAGTTTTAAAATTTTAGATATTTTTTAAATGCAACCATCAAAGATTAATTTTGAATATGGTTTATATTAATAAAAATCTAACTATCAAAACTAAAATTTTAAGAAAAAAGACAAAAATTAAAATATTATAAATATTTAATTAATTATCTTATGAAATGAAAGGTAATTCAGTTTGCTATTGAGTTATTTTCTTCCTAGTTTCCTATCATCAGGGTTTTTTTCAGTCTCCTTCTGGAACAACTTCTTTTGGTCTGTAGTTGCTTCATGTTAGAATTCTTAAATTTCAATTTGGTGGATCTGTCTTGTTCTGTATAAGTTCATCTTAACTGAGCGATTCTCATCTTCAAATCTTATAAATATTAAAAAAATAGTATCTTGGTATAAAATAACCCCAGAATATAGTATATAAAAATTTAGATAAATATAATATTTTTATTAATATCTAAAATTATTTATTTTTATTTCTTAAGATTAAAATTGTTTAGCAGAGAATATTACCGCCGCTTAAAATTTATTTGTAAATCTATAAACCCTCAAATCCGGAAAATTTTATTTTGTTCATATATTTCTTGCCTCCTTTTATTTGTTGTTCCATTTTCTTCTATAGCTTTTTCCATTCTTATTGCAAAGAAGTTATTTTCTTGGATGCAACATTGTTTTTGAAGTTTTGAAACTTCGGGCAGTTCATGTACAAGTGTCATGTGCTATTACAAAAATAGCGTTATTTTCTTTCTAACTCTTTTTCTCGTTGCCTAATATTTTATGATTCTTGCACTTCAATGTCCATATTGTGATCTAGAAGGTTTTGCAACTTTTAGTGGCTCATCTAACTCTATAAGATTCTTTAAATTTTCTTGTTTTAGTCTTTAATCCTCTATACTTAGGAATTTACTTGGCTGAGCAACTCTCGCTGGTAAACCCATAAGGTGTCAATCTCCCTCTCCTGATTTATTATTCTTAAATCAAGTTTATCTTTAATTCCGAGATTAATCTACTTTGTTAGCTGTATATTTTCCTTGTAGAGCTTCTTAACTTCTACCATAAGTTTCACAGTACTTTGATGAGCTGTTCCATACTCATCTGTCCAGAAGGATTTAATTCTGAGACCTCCTGGTATAAAGTTGCCTTCATTTATTTCCTCGGTTTCTCTTCCTCTGTAGACATTTTATTGCATAATAAAGTTTTTTCTGCAGCTTTTTAATCTCCTCTTCGTTCTGCTAAATCCATGCTCCTACTTTCTTGAAGCAGCTAAAAATCCCTTTCTAAATTGCTATATAATTTTTATATTTATTTTCAATTAAATAATCTATTGTTAGTAATACTAAACTACAGAAGAAACTTGTAAATTAAATAATCTTTAAATAATAATAAATCATAAATAAATTTGATTATAGAGCGCGTAGCACTCTCGTTGGTGCGCAGCTCTTTAAAAAAAATGTTTCATGCTGACAAGAATGTTTCTTACTGATAAAATTATCAGATACTGATAGACCTTGTTCAATACTGGTATAATTATTCAGTATTGATAAAAATGTTCAATACTGATATAATTTTAGAATGCTCGTAATCTTTAATACTTGTTGGAGGTTCAAGGACATGGCAGGGTTGCGTCTCATTGCATCACCAAAGCAGAGGATGACATGTGTCAATTATGGGTACTTAAATTCCCCACCTCTGATGAAGCTCGCAATATTATTTCTTTTTCGTTCCAGAATTAAAAATAAACTAAGCCAAGCCAGTGTCGAAGGTCTAAGAATTTTATGTCTCGAGGCCAAACCAAAGCAGAGGAAGACATAAAGTCGATTATGGGTCAATCTCAGCAAGTGAACAAAATCTTTCTGGCTATTTGTTCTTGCTAGTGGTTTTAAACTTTCTAGCCTATAGTTATGGAACTCCCTAGTCGAAGTTTATTCAATTAAGCAAAAGGATATCAACATTATGTGCAACAAGAGTGCCCTGGGACGAAAGGAGTTTCCAGTCCTTCAAAAGAGTAGCTTTTTAAGTTAATCATTAAATTAAATATAATAGTTTTATAAATCTTTTATATCTTAAGCTAACTAAGCATCTCTACCTCTTTAGATAGAATATTAGTTTAAATATGATAATTAATAGATATTATATTTTTACTTTCTGCTATAAACATTAAAGAATATCCCCTAAGTATAAATAAGCAGCTAAATAGAAATAAACATATAACTATTTTAATACATTTAATTACAGTGCTTTAGAAATATAAAGTGCTAAATCAATATACTAGAAGATATGTTACTTATTCCCTAAAAATAATCAAATAAATAAATCAAAATATAAAAGAGAGCATTATTTTTCAGTATTATTAAGGGTAAAATAAACTAGCTTGCTTAATAGATTATAATTGACTATTATTTTCTTGATAATAATTATTTTAAATAAAGATATTTATTAATTAATAAATGCTAAACATTAACAATTAAAGTTAAAATAAGAAATAGAGTTTAGAATAAAAAGCTTTCACTAGAAACTACTAGAAGAAGAATTTAAATCTAGAATGAAATGATGAACTATAAAAATGATAGAATAATATGGACAAATGCACGAAATATAGAATTCACTAGTTTTTAATAGTGATTCTTCTTTAATTAATTTCGAAGAAGCTACAAATTTAATAGAAAAGCACAGGCAGATGCAATAAAACCTCCAAACGAAAGATTTGGAGTCGCTACAAATTAAATAAGTAAACCTAATAATGAGGTTATTAAAGTAACTACTTACAAATTTTAGTAAAAAACCGGTAAGCAAATTCATAAGCGTTCCACTAGAACTGCTTAGAAACTCTCTTCAAGGTGGGCATTAATAATGGCGTATTATAATAGTGTAGAAGATGAAGTTAAGATGAGATTTAGAAGAATGCTAATAATAGTATTAAATGTAAAATAAGGAAACTAGTGAGAAAGAAAGCAATATTAGTAAATTAAAATTAACTAAATGTTAAGAGTTTTCGAGCTTGCTGGAGTTCCAACCAGTTTCACTCTGCCATTTTTTTACATGGATATAGACCATGACCTTTTTTGATAAGTGGCAGGTGTAGGTCTTGCAAGGAGTTTTTTTCTATATATTCCAGTTTTTGTTATCCATAATTTGTTAAGTCGACATCATGTTTTTTATTTTTCTTTTTCGTTTAATCTTTTTCATTATTAGCAGTTTCTTAATAGATGATAGCTTGATTGACAGTATCTGCAATTTTTTTTAATTATTGTTAAATTGTACTTATATTAAAAAAATTTTCTATTTTTTCAAGTCTTTTAATTATGTTATTATCGTAATTTTCAAATTCTTATTATGGTTTAGATTGTTTTTCGCACGAAGTGGCTATTTTTCTACTTTCATCTTTTAAGAATATTTAAAGTTTTGTTGAGATTATTTTCAGAGTTGCTCTTCCGTTACTAGGTTGTTTTCAATAAGTTAGCTTTTTAATATTACATGTTCATTGCTTTAGTCTTCTATAAAGTTTGTTAACTCCCTTATTTAAAGATTTTAATTGTAAATTGTTTCTTCGTATTTAATTATTTGCGCTTACATTGCCTCAATCTTGATTTGTAGATCTTCCTGGACCTGTATTTTATGCTTGTTAGATTCAATTACACCTGTCATAATTTTGCCTTGTGAAGATGAGCTTGAATCTGATTTCTATCTTTCCTATTTGCGTAACTCCTGCGCCGCCTTTTTTAGCTTTTCTTATTTATATTTTTAGAAAGGCGGATGTTTTGGTGCATCTTTTTTAAAGGAAGATTAGTAATGATTTATGTTTAAAAGAAGTGGTGACTTAAGATATAAAATAATGAATTAGTGTAATGAAAAGTGATTGACTTATACTAATAGATAGCAATAATGGTAATATAAAAGGAAAATATGTTTGAGATATTTAAACTTTGATAAGTAACTAAGAAATATCAAAAGTAGATTATAAAAGTTATATAAAATTTATTAGAAATATAAACTATTATAGAATAACTTTTAGTCACTCAAATCTGATATATAGTAATATCACAAAAAACTAGTTCATGAAATGACTTAAGTTCTCCACTTATTACAGTAGCTAAATGGTTTAAAGAGATGAAATAATTAGTATAGTTTAAGAGATGTAATAGAGTATGAGAATTAAGTAAATGAAATAGATGAACTATAATCTAATTAATTGAAGCCAATGCTAAGGTTGATTTAAGCTTAAATGATAGGAGGAAATAATTGATAATGAAACTTAGCAGTGATAATAATAGATTATATTAGAATAGAACTAATATTTACTTGAACAAATTACCTAGAATTTAATAAGCTCCAACAGTTATATTCTTAATATTAAAAATGATAAAATAAGTAATTTATAGATTAAGAATAGAAAGCTTAAATGGAAATTTTAACTTTGAATATTGAATTAGATAAGTAAAGATAAGTATGAAATAAATATACTTTTCAAAATTAAATTCTATTAAAAAATAAGGAAATTCAAATGATTAAAGAATTATTATTAAATCTAACATACAAAAGAAATTAGTAATTAATAGTAATTTTAGAAGAAGTAATATGTAAATGCATAAACTTAAACATTATATGGAAATATTTAAACAAAAGATAGTATTATCTAAACAGATAAATCAATAATAAACAGTTCTTCTGTGTCCAAAATTTACTCAAACAAATATAATCAAACAAGCTAATTTAAACTTAAAATAATTAATAGGAAGCATCAACTAATACTATTATAACATAATATAATAACTAATAATGTCAAGTTAAATTGCTAGATGAAGATTTTGTTTTACTATAGCATTAATATCACTAACTCAACTTAAATTTAAAGTACCCAAAATATGTAGACACTTGAGATAAAAATAGAGGAGTTTTAAAAACTTAATTCTAATTTGAAAAAAGATATATTTAATTATTCTACTAAAAGCTGAAAAAAGGATTAATAAAACTAAACAGATTTGATTGATGTTATTTATCAGAATTAAACCTTACAATATTAATCTTAATATTCTTAAAAGGAAACATGGAGAAGAAGATAAAATAATTCCACCAGCAAAACGTATGAGTAAACATAATAATAAAAAAGAGCGTGATTAAATAATATGTCAATCTAACTGGTCTATAACTTTAAACATTTATTAAATCAGAAACTTGAAGACGTCCATAGTATGAAATGTATATAAGGTAGATATGTCACAGTTACTTAAGATTTAGAATAAGGTACATGTGATAGTGTGAAAAGTAAAATTGATATAGATAGAAAGCGTAAGTAATATATATTTTGATACAATATTTTCATTAACATCCTGAACATGGAAAAAGATTAGTACACATTTAGATTAACCAATAAGGATAAAAGAGTATCTGCATTTACGAAAGTGGACTACCTGCAGGAAAAAATTAGAAAGGACTAATAAATTTAAAAAATAAAGATGGGACATATAAATATTAATGGAATAGCTAGCGTGAATATTGAAGAATTTATCAGAGATAATAGTATAGATATTTTATCAATAAACCTGATAAAAAGAAGACTTTCCTCCAATATTGATAAATGGATTTAAAACATATTTTAAGAACTCAGGAAAAGGAGGAGGTGTATGCCTAATTGTAGGAGATGAACTTAATAGTACAGAAATACATAAGTTGAAAAAGAAATGATTCATAACAATTAAACTGGATAATATTTTAATCACATCTTGTTACATGCCTGATAGCGGAAAAAGTTAAGATGTTAAAGATTTAGCGTATGAACAACTAAATACATTGCTGAATTAATATAATGATACATATACTGATGGGAGATTTCAATGCTCTTTTATAAGGTTTCGGAGACAATCCTGAAAATACTTATGATAATACCAATAGGCTATAAGAATTTTGATTATAAAATGATCTTGAGATAGTGAATGATAGTAACATTAATACATGTATACACAAAGGAACAGGAAAAATGTATTGTAATGATTATATCATTATAAACAACCATTTGAACTTAATTAGTTTGCAAATAAACTGCTCATAATAATAGTTTATTTTCTGATCATATTCCAATCACTGTCGACTTTATCTATAATTCTATAGTCTATTGGGAAAAGATAACTATGAGAAAATATAAAATTAATAGGTTATAAGATGCAATAGATAGGCAAAAATATTAAGAATCTACAAACTTATCTAGAATTCTGTTAGATAGATTAAGATAATCTTGAAGATTAATATGAATCCATCAAAAGTAACAAGACAATATTAAACATTAGCTTCGTTTATTCCAGACTCACAAACAAATATATATAGGCAAAAAGAGCTAATTCAGATTATAAGCAAGCTCACATTAAATTTCCAAGAATAAACTAACAACTAACTAATCTTCACGAGACAGCGAAAATACTTTCGAAACACTTAAAGTATAATCTGTGAAAATTAAAAAACAAAAAAGAAATTTCTACTTCTTAATGGAGATTATAAGGAAGTGTTTTCACAAGCTAAGAAAATTCTAAATCATATGAAGAGAAATAATATGAACTTTGATTAAGAAACCAAAAATAAATTCTTAATGGAAAAGCAGCTGGTTCAGACGGAATAAAAAGTGAAATTCTGAAATGTGGTGGATGATATTTGCTATTAATTGTTCACTCATTTCTAAATAATATGTTAAGACTGGGAAGAATTCCTTAAGAATTAAATACTTCAGTAATAATTTCAATATTTAAAAAAAGAAATAAAGATGATTGGAAAAACTGAAGATCTATTTCTCTTATTAATACTATTCTAAAGCTATATGATAAAGCTTGTGCAAAAAGACTTTACGATCTGATTTATTAGAAAATTTGATTCACCCTTCTCAAATGGAATTCATGAAAAATAGATAAACTATTAAATAAATTTGGGTGATATAACAGATAATTGATAACTATCGGAAATGTGCAAAAGGGAAAACTAAATTGATTGCAACATTGATAGATATTGAAAAAATGTTTGACTCAATAGAAAGAAGACTTTTATTTGATTAGCTTAAGAGAGTCAAACTACCACTTGGACTAATAAAAGCCTTGGAATCATTTTATTAAAACCTAAACTCTTCATTTGTAATAGATGGAATGAAAACTAGAACACTATAATACAACAATGGAGTTATGTAAGGAAGTTCACATAGACCAGTTTTAGCATTGTTGTATTATGAAATTGTAATTAGATATTTGGAAAGTAAAATTACCTAATCAATATTCAAATGCCAGGGCTTGAATGTTATTTTTGCTTGCAGAGGATGGGCATATGATTTAATTCTTCTTTCCAGAACTGCAAAGTATATGTAGAATCTAATAAATGAAGCAATTAAAGTTTTTGCATGAGCTCATTTAAAGATCAATGTTACCAAATCTGAATGTATCTAATTCCTAAAGAAAAATCAGAAGCAATAAATCTTAAATTTATGATTAGGAAATTAATCGATTGTTTAAAAAGAGCAAGTAACATATTTAGGAGTTATTCTACATCAGAAGAAGAATTTTAATCCCTATTACAAAGAAGTCGCATTCAAATATATAAGCGCAATGAAGAAAGATGCTTTTTTAACTGATGAGATATAAGAATATAACCCCTTGACATTTTAAAACTTTATGTAGACATTTTACATTATTTGAAGCAGAATATGGAGGAGACTAGTACCATGAAGTATTCAAAAAGGAGTAATTATTGTTCTAAATAGAATCGAATCAAGCATGAGATTGATTTCAAGAAAAGCTTTTTAAGTAGCAACTTCAACATTTAATGAATCATTATATATAGACCTGAATTGATTACCTTTGAAGTACATTATGGCTATAAGATTCTTCAGATTCTACTATAAAATGAAATAAATAAGATTAGAGAGCTCGTAGCACCTCAATGGTGAGAGCTCTTTAATAAAGATTTTTAATGTTAACAATTTTTTTCTGAAGTCTTCCACAGTGCTAGCATCCTTTGTGAGTCTTGTCTTCTATAGGGCGTGACCGGAATGCTCCCTAAGAGACCTTAGTATCTGGCATCTTTCATCAATAATTTATTTGATACCTCTTTGGTCTTTGTCTTCTCTCTGGCTCCTACCAAGATTCTTATTCGGTTCTTCTCCCATGGATATTTCCTGATACCAGATCTTAATTCAATGTCTGTTGAAGTATTATTCCTATTTATAAGAAACCATAATTTTCCAAGATTGACAATAGACTCTCTTTTATTACCAACTGGAAAAAAGAATTTCAATGTTATGATCAAGTTCAGCAGATATCAGACCTCTATATTATCAACCTACGGAATTCCAAGATTAGTACAATTAAAAAACCTTTACTAAATATATAAGACAAAATACGAAAATATTTTTATAATACAGATACTCGAAAGTATAAGAAAATAAAAACAGCTAAAGCATATACTGAGTAGTTTAGTAATCTTAACTAAATTTCCAGTAATTACTTACGCTAAGTTGAACAAAGAATTTGACAAGAAATTATCAATATATATAAACTTAGAACCAAATCCTATAGTTTTCTAAAAGATCTTTAAGATGTCACCATTATATTTATAATCCTTACTGTATGTGTGGAGAGTATGATACGTTTGAGTAAATTTTTAAATGTATATACTATTCTGATATAAGAGATTGAGGCCCGTAAAAATTGAGAATTATGATTTAAGACATTTTTTATTATATGTCTAAGAATTTATATACTCCTTTCAGAAGTCTTATTTGAGATCCTTAACTTATAAATAAAAATTCTTCATTAGAAACTTATGTCAAGAAGAAAATAATTATTAGAAAAAGAAAAAGAAAAAGAAAAAAGGAAAAAATAAAAGATGTGATTATTATAAGAGTAAGTAAAAATTGATGAGATAAAGAATAAATTAAAAAATAAAAAAGACTTACTAATGTCTATATCTGAAGGGAATGAATCTTGCAGTTATAGAATACAAAATCTCTTTTAGTTTAAAGCTTAAATAAATATTTTGTAGAACAGAATTTAGATTTTTAATCTTTTTCAAGAAAAGCTGCTTACACTTTCATTTAAATGAAAGAACATACTTGATATTGAATTTATTTTTTTATCTTTATAAGTTTTAGCTAATTGTTTATATTTATCTCGAAATAATAACTAAATAATATAAAAATTAGTTTATGATGAGGTTTTAAAATCGTTTTAGCGTTTATCATTTACGTTTAATGCGTTTAATTCAAATTATATTTAAAAAATTTTTATGATCTTAAAATTTAAAAGACTTGAAAAGAAAAAAACTTATTTTTTTACTTAAAAGAGATTTAAAAGTTTTGATAATTATATAATGCATAATAAGTATTCAAAACTTGATGTATTATTTTCTATTATATATAAAATTTTAGAATTGTTAACATGCTTTGTAATCCTTTAGTTTTATTAAAATCAATAGGATCTTTTATAAAATGATAATATATGTATTTTAGTATAAGATTTAAAGAATATTTAGATGTAAAAGTTTTTGGAAAGATTTTAATATTTATGATGATTTAAGAATTTTTTTGATTTTACATCTAATGACTTTTTATTCGAAATAAAAATTATAAATAAAATATTTTTAAATTGAACATTTATCTTGATAAAATTTTTTACTTTATTTCCACCATAAAATTTTTTCTATTTATAAGTAGAATTTATTATTATTTTTTTATTTCAATATCAAATTGCAAAAATTTAAGTTTTATTTGAAAATTACTTTTTATCTACAGTAAATATTAAGCTTTTTAAATAATGTTTTGTATAACAAAATTAGATTTTTAATCTTTTTTCAAGAAAAGCTGTTTACATTTTCATTTAAAAATTGAAGAATATTCTTAATATTGAATTTTTTCTTTTTATCTTTGTAAGTTTTAGCTATTTTTTTATATTTAGCTCCTAATTATAACTAAAGAACATAAAAAATAGATTTTTAAATGTTTTAAAATCGTTTTAGTGTTTATCATTTACGTTTAATGGGTTTTAATTAAAATTATATTTAAAAAAATTTATGATCTTAGATCTTGGGCATTTTTTATGTATGATTTTTTTTCAAATAAATTTAGCTTGCTTTTTTTTCATGTTTTATTTTTTTGTTTATTTCACCTTTTTTTTGCTTTCTATTTTGAATATTTTTTTACTTGCTATATTTTTTTCTTTTATTTATTTTGTTTTAAAATCTGAATTTCTTATTTTCTTCAAAAAGAAATGCTTTAATTTTTAATTATTGCGGAATTTATATTAATAAGATATATTAAATTTTATAAAAATCTACTTTGTATTTTTTCGCGTTTTCCAGTTATTTATAATTTTTAAGGTATTTTAAATACTTTCTTTAAATATTTCTTTTTTATCTATTCTTAAAATATTATTTTTTTAATATTGTTTTTCTTGTTTATTTTTTGAAAATATCACACATTTTTTTTAAAAAATTCATGATTCTTAAAAAGAATTCGATAAAATTCTTTTAAAACTGATTTAATCTTTTATATTATAGTTTTTCAAAAATAATTAAGATCAAGGAGAAAGCTAATAAAATCTTTTATATAAAAAATTGTTATTTTTCTTACAAATTTATTTCAAACAGTACGCATTTGATTCGTTAAGATATTATATTTTAAGAACTTAAATTTCTAAAATATTAGATTTTTATTTTTTAACGTATAAGATCCAAAAGGAGTTTCACAGATAGTTTCTTATTCAGTAGAATGAAAACTTAAAATAATTACTCAGTAGAGATCAAAATCAATCCAGAATAAACAAATTTCTATCATTTCTCGGAGCCGACAGTAAGCATTTTCCTTTAAAGTATGTCTATTAATATATTTTTTTGTTAAAGACTAAGAATTAATCAGAAATAATTTTTACATGAAAGAAAAAACAATTCTTATTGCCGAAGATTTGGATATGCTGCTGATGGTTCAAACGAAAGCTTTTTGAAGAAAATTTATAATTATAATTATAATTTTTGTTTGTTTATTTATATCGCTTCAAGTATGTTTTATTTTAACTGAAAAAAAATTACAGTGAGAGTGAAATCTTGATGGGTTTTGCTCATGCTCAGCAAAGAAGAAATTATAATATGTTTGGAATTCGGCTTGACTGAAGTAAGATACTTTTAATAATAATAATAATATTAATTTGTGTTTTCCGTTTTAGGAATTTTCAAACCCATCAGGAGGACAACAGTTCATGCTCCCTGCTGTTAAATATAAAAGTTTGGATCGCCTAATTTTAGCGAGATTGGGAGCTCGGATTTCTCCAGGTTTTCCCTCCTTTAACTTACCTTGGCTCCATCTTGATCTTGTATATTGAACCATTCCGGTTACAATGCATTCTTTTCATTCTGACTTCTTTTTTTTGCTGCTCTTTTATCCAATAGTTCCTTTTTTCTATTAAATATCCAAAACTGCCGATAAAGATGTCATAAGCTTCCACAGCAGAAACATTTCTTTTTGATTTTTAATTATTTTCCTTAATGGGTTTGCTCTTTTTAGGCTTCGATTTCCATTTTTATAACTCCAGTTTCGCTTTGCACTTTCTTTAATGTTTAAAATTTCTCTTCTATTTTACCGAGTCTGTTATTCAGTTCAGTCTGTTTCTGATGCTAATTTTAGAATTACCTATTCTGACTTTGTGATATGTTTCAAAAGGTATTTAGCTCTCTTTCCTAGGACATGAGTCTTGATTTTATTTCTTCTACTAAGTTAAGTTGCTGCATGAGCTTCTCATTGTCTTTCCTTAGCTTTTTGACCTCTTCCTGGGGGTTTAGTACAACTTTAATGAGCTGATCATATCATCTGGTCAGAAGGGTTAAACTCTGAGACCTCCTGAGGCAAAGCAGACTTCGCCTATTTTCTAGGCTTCTCCTCCGACGTTGGAGTAAGCATATGAGTGCTTTTCTGAGTCTGTTTCTGTTCTTCGTAGCTATATTATAGTCCAGGTTGTTAAGATTATTAAGAAAAGGGTAAAGATTAAGTGTAAGAAGTCTACCCGAGATTTGCTTCTGATTTCCTCTCCTTCTTCGAGAAGGTGGTGTAGAAACCCTTTTTGAAGCCTTCCATTTTTTTCTGTAAGATACTTTTAATAAAAGAGAGTTTTCGCATTAACGCTTGATATGTAAAAAAAAGAAGATGATTCTTAAGGGGACTAGAAATGAAATATTTAACGAAATTAATAAACTTTACAGTGATGATTCTATTTGAAAGGTAGAATAACTTCAGTTTATTATTATATTATTATAAAATAAATAGAGAGGAGCAATCCTCAAACTGAAACTAACTTAATCTCTGGTACCAGGAAGTATCCCAGAAGTGAAGAACCAAACAAAAATTTTGGTAGGAGCCAAGAGAAGAGAAGACAAGATCGAAGAGGTATCAAGCAGCATTAATGATGAAAGATACTAGATACTAAGGTCTCTTAGGTTAGCATTACGATCACAGCCCTATAGAAGGCAAAACTCTAAAGGTAATGCTAGCACTGTGGAAAATTTCAGCAGCGAATTTTTTCAACTTTAAAAAATTTATTAAAGAGCTGCGCACCATTGAGGTGCTACGTGCTCTATAATCTCATTTAATGATTTATTATTATTTATTTATCAATTTTGCAATAAATATAAAAAACTCTATAAATACATGTAAAATATCATTAGAAAAAATAATGTAAATTAGATTAAAAGTACAAAAGAAGAAAATTTACTTCTGTAGTAAAACTTCAGGAAAAACTGTAGACAAAACATGATAATCCTTAAGAAGATTTGAAAAGTTCTTACTACTTTTTATCCAACATATAATAATAATAATTAATTATAGTGATCCCACTTATCAATAAGATTCGTCACTTTTTAAAGTTTAATAGTTTTGTTAAAATTTCCATTTCCAATTTTCTTCTGGGTCTTCTTCTTGAAGCACATATCTATCTGTGCTGTGTTCTCCCTTTTTTATTTTCGTAATCTTGCTTCAATCAATCTTCATTCCAAGCATTTGTTCATTTCTTCTTTGTCCTGCTATAATCACGTCTTCTAGAATTTCATGCCCTGCGTACATCTTTCTTCTATAAATTCTTCCTTCCGCAGTGCAATATAGTTTACTTATGGCTTTTCATAGCTTTAAATTTTCTGCTTTCTGTTTTTATTGGAATTAGAAGCAGTTTCTAACTTTGTATCCTGGTCTCTTGCAGTATCAGCATCGCAGTATTTTCCTATAGGGAATATCTTTTATTGCAAGCTGTTTCTCCACATCCATAGGATCATTCCCCTGTATATTTTGCAAAAATATGCTTTCAGTTAGTTCTGCGAATTAGTCGAATTTTTTCTCTAGCTCTTCTATTTTGTTGTTTCCTGTCTATTTATTTTCATTTTTCTTTTATTCTTATTAATTGTACATCAAGTGCTCTATTTTTCTTTCTAGTTCTTGAACTCTTCTTAGGAGGTTGAAATTTTCTTATTACAGCAATTTGAGTGCTTAAAATATATTTTATTGCTCGTAAGATGAATCCTTTTGAGAAGAGGTTTTTTACAAGAATTTTTCCATTTTTTGGATATATATATAATGAAAACTAAGAAAGAAGAATCTCGCTTTTATAAAAGTGATTAACTTAGAAAGTTAATTTGTTTTAAACAATGGAACCTGAGTATCTGCTCGCTAATAATATGAATTTTTATTGAAACATTATATTTTCCAAAAAAGTTTTTAATTTGAATTAATTAATTTTATTTTAAATTATTGAAATTAACCATTAAAACCTTAAAAATACACTTATTAATTATTATTTTAAAGTATAACTCCCATTTGCATTACTAAATTAAAGTGATATATATAAAAAAAATGGATTAATCTCTTCGACTCTCAAAAAATTAACTTAGAAACCTAAAGAGAAAAGCGGCAAAAGAAATTTAGAAAAAATAATAACAATAGGAGGAGTCAAGCTCTTCTTCAGAAGGTAAAGTTATGGTAGGATAAATAGAGATAAGTTAACCTAAAAATGAAACTAATCAAAAACTTTAAATTTAATTAGACCAAATGTAAAAAGTAATCTCAAATTATGAAGAAACAACTTACAACTTAGGCGAAAAAATACGGGAACTAATGAGTAACATAGAAGATTAGAACAACTAATTACTAATACTTAGAAGATAACTTATTTGTAGCAAATTAATAACGGAAGAATAACTCTGAACTTAATCATAATAAAATTTTAAATACGACACAAAAATGGAAATAGAAAAAATACCAATAGAATTAAAAACAGAATTGAATCCAGAAAAAGAAATGATTGCTACAAGTTTCATTAAAAGATTAGAATATATAGAAAATAAATTATCATAAAAAAGAACGAAATAAAGACAATAATACAAACTTTGTTGATGTTGCATATCAAATCAACATATTTTAAAAAACTGTTGATAATGAAAGAAAATAAACGAATAAGAGCAGAAAAGAACATGGAGACAACTCAATAAACTATGAATAACTCCAACAGGGATCTACAAATAAAAGCTTTTTGCAAGACCACTTGAACGGTTACAGTGGTAACCTTCCACTTAATAAAAAGGTCGTGGATCACACCCACGTTAAAAAAACTGTCCGCAGGAACTGGTTGCAATTCCAGAGAAGGCAAAATTCTACTAACTTTAAGTATATTATTATTATTATTAAAGTGATATATATTTTAAATACTCTTAAAAAAATTTTTAAGCTTCAAATTTTTAATTTTTCCTTTAATTTCAATAATCAGAAATATCTTCTCTTGTAAAAATAAAAATATAAGATTGAAAATAAATTTTTACTTCTATATTAATAAATTTTTTTAATTGAAGCATTCTATTTAATTTGTTAGACTAACTTTGTCTTTTAAAACCAAAAACATAAACTTATAGAACAAAAAATTTATTAGCAAAATTAAAATTACTGAAATTGAAAATCTAAACTTTTGTATTTAAAAAAGATCTTAGTTTAGTGCCAAATCTTTATAACATTAAAATTATAAAACTGACTTAAATGACAAAAATATTTTAATTAATTAATTCTTTTTTATTTTTATATATCATTAGAATTTAAATGCAAACTACTTACTGTACAAGGTGTGATTCTTTATTTAATTCTAAAGCAAATAAACCTTAAATTCTATAATGCTAGCATCATTTATGCAAAAAATGCTGTTTCAATCTCTTCCAGAAATAAAAAAGAATAATCTGTCCTTTGAAAAACTGTGGTTCACCTACTTAAGGAGATCCTATAAGATTAGAAATTAACTAAAGACTGATATAAGACATTGAAACTCTTCGATAGTTCTGCGTTTTTCATAATCAATCTAATAAGTTTTACTGCTTTGATGATTAAAGGCTTATCTGCTAAAAGTGCATATAAACTAACTCTCATCCTAATCATAAAATTTAAGAAATCAGTGAAGTTAACTAAAGCTTTTTAAACGAAATACCAGCTCTCCTAGCAAGCATCTTATAGAAGTAGAATATTATTTCACGTAACTGCCATAAATTCTAACAAGTAAGGTAAGAACTAATTCTTAAAGACTAAGAGTTCAAAAAATTCGTAAAAGAACAGGCAGAGCTAACTATTGAGTTTATAAACTACAAAAAAAAATTTATTGCTATGAACACTAAGAACTAACTGAAGAGCTTGTAAACGAAATAGACCAAAAAACATAAAAATGAAAAGAAATTTAAAGTCAGTTTAAAGAAAATTAAAATGAGCCAGTAGAAGAAAATTAACTTCCTAAAAATCCAATTGAAGTTATATAGCTTTAGCATAAACTGAAAGAAATGCAATAATGAAGTGAAGGTTGAATATATGAAAAAGACTTAAATATGATTAATAAAATAAATTACTAGAAGTATAGTGAGAGATAAATAAGCTTTGAGATAGACATCTAGAGAATAAGAAATGATTTAAGAGAGTTTATTTAACTGAAAGATATTAGCCAGTTTAGAAACCTATTCTTTACAATTGGAAGTACTAGTAGTATAGTAAAGTATAACCTTGAAAAGGAATAATGAGAAAAGTTGAGGGTTAATACGTAGAACTTTGGAATGTATTTTAGAGCGTTATAAATAGATCAAGAAACCTTAGTAGTTACGGGAGGTGTTTAGAATAACTAGTATAAAAGAAGAGTTTCTATTATATGGGATAATCAAGTTTAAGAAGCTTAGATGTTGATTGAGAGGTGTAACCATAACATAGCTTATGATAAGCAAAGAAACAAAATCTTTATAATATCAGGATATAATGAATAGAATTTAAAGGCTTGCGAAGTATTTAGTATAACCATATTAAAATCTTAAAGGATAGTAGATATTCCTGAAGTATCACATTCAGGAAGTTCAATAATACTAAGAGATACTTTATATAATTTTGGAGGCCAAAATGGATAAAATTATTCATAAAATATTTGATAATATGACATAACTTAAGATATATGAAATAAAATGCATATTTAATTACCTCAGGCTTCTCATACTCTTTCTGTTTTAGTGAATAAAAGTATATATATAATAGATGATAATTCAAATTTAAAAAGTGTGAATATATTAGAGGATGGGAAATTGAGATAAGTAGGATAAAAAAACTAAAAAGATAATGTAGATATCTTACCATTATTTATTATAGATATAATTTATTTCTACGATCTTAGTTCTAAATTATCGATATTAGATGTGAAAACTTAGAAATGGGAATGCATATGCATATGAATAAAAATTTAATTTAATAAATAATTAAACATTTTTAAAGAAAAATTATTTTTACTGAATATATTAAGATAGAAGGGAAAGTTCATTAGCTCAGATAATTTTATTTAAGCCTAAAAATTTATTTAGCTTTAGCTTAGAAAGGTTTAATTTTGTTACTAATTAACTTTTTTTAATTAAATAAATTATTTTCAAGTTTATTTTTAAATATTTAATAAATTTTTGTAAGTAGTAAGTTGCTAATTTCTTTTATATAACGTTATTTTAAATTTGGTATGAAAATAGATTAAAATTAATAACCTTTAAAAGCTTTATTTTGTATTCATAGTTTTTAAATTCTAAAATTTAAAGGTGTATTTGTTTTTTACTGTTAATTTATTAAAAATTAGTCTTTTTGATAGTTTAATTTTATGAATTTTCGAAATTATTTTTGTTAAAAATTTTATTATTAAAAATATATTAACCACGCATTTTTTATGATATGTTTAAAATGATTCAAATAATTTTTTTTTTTTTTTAAATAAAATTATATTCAAATATTAAAATTTATTATTTTTATATTTTATTTAGATCATTAAAATTGAATACTTTCTTTATTTATTACTTTAATTAAAGTTCTAGAAATTTTTTTTTCATAACCTTATAATTATTTTTTAACTCAGTTAAATTTCACAAAATTATACTTATATTTTCTATTTAAAATAAAAAGTAATTTTCATTTATATCTATTACTATTGTATTAATTAATGGTGTTTTATATCAAAAAAATTATTTTTAAGGAAAGAAAATATTAAATTAAAAATGTTTTTGTCTACTTTTTTGCTATTTTATTTAGAGATTTTTACAACAAATTTTTAAAAAAATGCTTGTTTTTTATTATGAAACATTAGTATCTAAAATATCTAAAGCACTAAAAAGATTTTATTGAAGAAAGACTAATTAAAAAAAATTTGAATTACTTCATGATAAAAAATAATATTTAGTTTTAAAATAGATTTAAAAATAAAAATAAACATTTTCTAATTAATTTTTTATCTAATCTCTAAAATTTAATAAGCATAAACAAAAAAAAATTCTAAACCATTTAAAAGTAAATAGTGCTAGTTTTATTACTTGTCACAAATTTAGTGTATAATAAATATTGAATTTTATCAGTTATACAGTATTTAAATTAATATTTTTCTTAAAATAAAGTATAATATTATTTTTATGGTTTTATTCATAAATTATTAAGTATAGCTTTGATAATAAAGATATTATAATTAAATTAAAAAGCTAATGAAAGCATTTTATTTTTAACCTTTTTGAAAAAATATTTACTGAGAAATTTTAATGCAATTGTAATTTATTTAAAGGTCAAACAGTCATAAAATAGATATCATAATTTTAATTATTTAAAAGCGTTAAAACCAAATACAGTCTTAATAGAAAATAAATTCCCAAAGATATTTGCAAATGAATAGTTATATAATTAGAATTCTATACTTAGTACGACTTAGTTTACTAAAACTATTTCTATTTAAAGTAGGAATAGTTATAATTGATTCACTTACTTATAAAAAAATAAATTATAGCTGTATTAAATCAAATATTTATGCTTAAATCTCATAAATAATTTAATATCTTTATGAATTTCAGTTTTGTATTAGTTTATCAAAAATTTTTAATAAAAAGCAATTCTTATTGATAGATATTAGATTAATCTAAAATAAATTAATAAAAGTAAAAAATTTATTTTTTTAATAATTGTTTGCATTTAAAAAATTGGAGGTAAATATAGTTTAAATAATAAATCTTAAATAATAAAAGTAAAATAAATAAAAAGTTTGTTTAAAGATATTAATTATAAATAAGTAATAAAATTATAATATAGTAATATGGTAAAATCATCAATTCATCTCATGTTTCTTATAAAGATTATTCTATTAATTATTTAAAAGTAATTAAGTGTTAAAAGGATTTTTAAATGAAAAATGATAAGGAAATAGAAATGTTAATTGAAAACTTATTAAAGAATTAGATGATTTATTATTTATTAAATTTTAGGGTTTGAGAATAGTATAATTCTCGCATTGCTGCCTTCTCTTAACAGCATCTTGACGGATATATAGCGAGGATATTGTACTAGCAAGTTTCTAACAAACAAGGGTAGGTATGTGTATTGAATGCATATTCCATGATCTTAGATTTCAAGCCAATACCAAAACCGGATACTCTCTAGATGTTTTGCCTTCAATCAATAAGAATAAAATTAATCTTAAGAATAGTTTGCATATTTATAACATTAAAGATGAGTAAACCTATAATAATAGTTAAAATAATAAAAATAAAAGCTTGAAAAATTAGTATAGATACTAAAGAAAAGAAGTGAAAAACTTAACCTTAAATTTTAATTTTTAGAGGAGATTGTCATTAAGATTTAATCTCAAATGGGGACGAATAAAGAAAGAAATTGATAATTAATTCAGTCAAATCCTCAAATATTTTAATTTTCTTAATTCTAATTTTTTTTATTTATATTATAGAGTATATAGCAACTCAATAACTCGCAGTTCTTTAAATTAAGTTTTTAAAGTCTTAAAAATCTCACAATCAAGATTACACTTTCGCTATTACTCCCTTGTAAATCTTGTCTTCAATGCGGTTATGGTTGGAGTGATGCCCCGATCTAATCGTCCGGCATATTTCATCTATAGCGTTACCAAAATGACTTTCGTCCTATCCTTTTTGTCTCCTGCTAAGTCTCTTGAGTTATTCTTCGCGTCCAATGTTTCCTAGGTCCTAAGTTTTGACGATCTCAGTTGAAGAATTGCTCCTCCCTAATTAAAATAAATTTCTAATATTAAATAAAAGAACTGAAAGAAAAGGAGACATTATAATTGGAAGTTATTTAAATATTTTATGAATAATAAGGATGTACATCTATGGACATAGAACAAATAGATTTTTATAAAACATAAGAAGAAAAATACGTTGCTATATATGTTAGAAGCAAATTCATACAACAAATACTAAAAAACTAAGAAATTTATAGCAAAAGTAAATAGACTGATTTGAATGATTTTTTTTAATTTGACCAATAAAGACCCGTAAAATATATACAAAGAAGTCTATAATTCAAGATTAATTAACAAAAAATAGTTTATTCAAGCGCCTGGATTACACTTAATTAACTACAATTTAAAAAAAATTATAGTGGACAACAAAGTCCTAACAACCCTTTAGTTTAAGAGAATACAAGTACATTATTTGGTGTCTTTCAAGGTTCTCTTCTTAAATATAAGATTAATATTACTTTTTTTACTCGAAATTTTTTAAAAATAAATGAATAAAAAAGTTTATTAATGAAAATTTACTACACTAAAATTATATGAAAGATAAAAAAAATTAAAATATTTTGAATAAAATTAAATATAAAATAATAAATATATTAATTAAATTAATTAGATAAATGTCTAAAAAAGATGAAATTTTCTCAAAAATTATATTTATTTCCAATATAATATTTAAGATTAAGGTTATTTCTTAAAATTTTAATTTTAAAAATTTTAAGAATCTACGCTATTTATATCTTTAAATGTAGTTTAACGAAAATTTTTACTTTATAAGTATAATCAGTAGTTATCCTTTTTATTTTCAAAATATGATATTAAATAAATATAGTTTTTAAGAATTTAAATTTTCTTACTTTTTTAATTAAATTCTAATTTATAAAATTTACTTTAAAGTAGTAGATCTATTATAAAAGGCTACCATTGTAAGAGCACATTATTTTCTTTAAATAGAATATAAAATTTTTTGTCTGTTAACCATTCTTGGTCAGGTTCTTACTAACTTCAGTCTAAATATATAGTCTTGTATTTTCTTATATTCTCTAAAACTATATAAATTTGTCACTAAATGTTTTCTGATTTTCTTATTGATATCTTTTCTTGATTTGTTTACTTATTTTTTGTCCTTACATTAAATTACCATTGGAATCTTTTAGTACATTTATTAGAGCTGATGTTACTGCCCTAACCATTATTATCGAATAAAATTTTAAAATATATTTGGTATTTCTTGGATTTTACCAAATCAAGCTGTCCTCTTTTTATCGAGACTAGATTCCTCAGCCATTTTTATGTGCTGGTACCAAATACCCTACCTCAGACTAAGGTTTATTCTAGATTCTGATTTTTTATTGTATACTCTATTACTATTTATAAAAATTAATGTTAGTTCTTTTCAAATTCTTTAATCTACTTGTCATTTAAGTTTTTTATTACTAGAGCAATGTTTTACTAAATGTATGGAAGAACACAATAAATTATATTTAAAATTTAATTGATTAATAATGCTATCATTCTTTCTTCTGTAATCATTAGAATTTCTTCTATTTAGTATGTTTATA
Organism: Loxodes magnus; assembly: GCA_946699065.1. Taxonomy (NCBI): domain Eukaryota; phylum Ciliophora; class Karyorelictea; order Loxodida; family Loxodidae; genus Loxodes; species Loxodes magnus. The sequence continues at coordinate 176,709 of CAMPDV010000204.1, read as the reverse complement.
ATTAATGCCACAAATGTTAATTACTAGGATTTTATTTTGATAATTTACTTCTGTAAGTATGTCGTTTCTAAGAACATCCGTCTAATTTTTTTCAACAGTTATCTTATTCTATCTTAAAAGAATGTAAACTACGTATCTTTTTTGCTGAGAGTTTTTTTCATTATGTCATATTGTTTAAATACAATTTAATTTTTTTGCTTATATTATTGAAGAACTTCCTAGTCTCTTATTGTAGTTTGCCTTGATACGATGACTTAAGATTAAGGTGACTACTACTTTATATCTTCTAGTCTGGCTAATTTCCTAGTTTTTTTTTGCTAAGTTTTTTAATGCTCTGTTGTTTTCATTTTTTCCGGATTCTTTTTATTATATCTCTTCTATCGTTTTATTTAAAAAAAGTATTTTTATTTAAATTCTATTAATATTTTAAAAAGAACTAAAAATTAATCCAAATATGTATAATATGCTTACTTTGGAAAACTTTAAATAAAAATTTGATATCATTAAAAAGATGGAAGTAGTTGAGATTGCTTCTCTTATCAAGGCTTCTAGTCTTATGGATAAGGTCAAGTTCCTATCCTGTTGTGGAGAAAGTCCGTGGCTAGAGTCAACCTCAGTAAGTGAACAAAACTTTCTCGTAATCAACTCTTGCTAACGGCTTTTAAACCTGTAAATCCATAGTTATGGATCTCCCTTGCAGAAGTTTATTGAACTAAGCACCAGGATATCCAAGTTATATGCTTCAAGAGAGTGCTCTGGGTGGTATAGCTGGAAAGAAATTTCCAATCTCTTTAAAGAGAAACTTTTTATTTTGTCATTAATACATTTATTACTCTAAATATAAAGACTAATTTCTTTATTATCATTAATGATAATTACTAACTTATCTTTCTTTAGCTAATTATTTTTTGTTAGGATATCTAAGATAATTTCTAAATAATAAACATTTCTGAATATAAAAGACTGCTAGATAATGAATGGTCTTAATTTTATTAATTAATTAAAATTTAATAGTATATAAATAGTTAAATTTAGATTATAGATAAATTTTATTATATAATTTAGTAAATTATTTTGCTTACTTGATTTATATTTGCAAATTTTAAAAATTTAAAAATTATTAAATATTTTAAAGTATTATTCATTGAAAAGAATCCAAAAATAAAAATATAAATGGATTGTTTTTTCATATAATTGATTAAGTAATTTAAAAATATTTCTAAATAAAATTTATTTTTATATTATTTATTTTAGTTTTTCAAATGCTTTTACTCTCCCACTATAAACTCTTCACATCGAATACTGATAATTTTGAACTTACATCGTAAAAATATATTTTATCTTTTATAAAAAGTGGAATTGTATAAACATAGCCTTTTTAGTATTTTTATCCTACTTAAGTTAATTTTCCATTTTCTAAAATGTTTACTTGTGTTAACTAGCTTGCATTATCAAAAATATAAATTTATTTATTAACAACAACTGAAAGAGTATAAGAAGCTTGAGGTAATTAAATTTATAGTTTAGATCATCTATCATTATTTATTTCATATTGCATTATACTCTACGAATATCCTGAATCATTATTTCCTACAAAATTATATAAAATATCATTAAATATTACTGCACTACCAAAGTAAGAAGATTCTGGATTATCAGCTATTTTTTAAGATTTTAAAGTTTTCAAATTAAACATTTCACTTTACTTTAGATGTTGAACATTATAACCAGAAATAATAAATAGTTAATTTCTTTGTTTATCAAATGCTAAACTGTGACCATATCTGTAAGAAATCATTTGATATTCTTAAACTTAAGTATCTTTAATAAGTGATACTCTATTACTAAATGTGTTATTTACATATCCTCCTGTAACTACTAAAATATCTTCTGCTATTTATAATGCTCTATAATAAGTTGAAAAAATTTAAGTATTTACTTATATTTTTTCAGAAGTTCCTTTTTCAACGTTATATTTCACTATATTATTTGTATTATCAACTGCAAATAAAAGAGTTTTAAACTCACTTAAGTTTCTACTTTAAATTATACTTTGCAAATCTTTGTGAAATTGTTGAACATCTATCTAGAAGTTTATTTATATTTTATTATATTCATTAAACTTTATTTAGTTTATCTATTATATCTCTTTTTATTATATTTAATCTTCTCCTCATTTTAAAATATCTTATAGTTTTTACTAAAGCTCAATTACTTCTATAGGATTATTTTAAACTTGAATATTTTATTCTCTTAATTTATTTTAAATTTCTTATCAATTCTAACATCTTTTATCTATCTCTTTTAATAACTCATCAGTTAATTCTTAATGTTCCTAGTAATAAAAATTTCTTTTATTGTTTATTAACTCAATAGCTTATTCTGCTTCTTGTTAAATAAACTATTTAAATTCCTAATCTTTTATTATGATTTATTATCTTATTTACTAAATTTATTAACAGTTACTCTATATTATATTTTACTTCTCTTTTATATTTTAGATATATTAAGGAATTTAAGTTTTAAGTTCTTATTAAGCTTCAAATATTTCTTTAACTTTATGATTTGTATGAGGATTAGTTTCAATACATTTCTAACATAAAAGTTATGAATCATCAAAACAGTAGCAAGTGATTTACCTTGAATGAATTTTACAATTACTTGTTGTATTTTATTTCATTCTATTTATTAAATCATTATTAACTTCAAGATCTAAAAGATCATCCAAAGTTTACTGGCCACAGTTTTATACATGACAAGTAATTTTTTGTTATTTTTAAAACAATTCAAAGCAACATTTTTTACACAAGTTATGTCTACATTGAAGAATTTAAGGTACATTAGCCTTTGAGTTGAACTAGATATTGCATTTAGGACAGTTAAATTCTGACTACATTATTTTTTTTATTTTACTTTAATATAAAAATAATAAATTCTATAATAATTTATAATTTAGTTTTTTTTTTCGCTCAAAGAAAAGGTAAATAGAAGTTAAACCATAAATATAAATTTCTTTTATATATCATAAATAATAAATTTTTATATTAAATCATCTGACATTATTTAATTAATTAAATAAGTGTGGTACCACCATTGTTTGGTTCACCACGAAAAAATTAATAAACCAAATTTAATTATTAAAGTTAAAGTTAAAAGCTTAATTAAAGCCTTAGTAGTCGGCCATCTGACCTATTCTATTAGCTTGTCTCCATTAGTTTGTCTTGAATTTCTACTAGGCTTAGTTAGGCGGTGTAGCACTTCATTAATGCACCATCCTTTAATATTCTGAATAATTTTGATCTTGCACGTAGCGTTACTAATTATTTATCCAAGGATTAAGATTTGAATTAAAGAATTTTTTTCTATAAATTTTTCCGCTTTATGTTGGATATATCCTAAATAGTTTTCTAAAACTATCTTATTTATTCTTTCTTTAATTTCGCTTAGTTAGTAGCAGTATTTTCATTGTGTTATTTATTGCACACGTAGCATTTTATTCTTCTTTTAAACTATTATTCCTGTAATATTTACTTAATCTAAATTTACTAGTTTTTTAAATAAACGTTTACTGTTTATTTTAATTTGAGGCTTCATTTTCTATTTCCATAGCATCTGATTAATTCTGCTAAAACGAAAATGGCGTTACCTGAATTTATTATTAAATTTAAAGAATTCTTTGTTCCAGTTTGTTTTCTATTTCTTATGATGATTAATATTGTTTCTCAAGTAAAGACGTTATTAGTTTTTCTAATTTTTCTACTTTATCAGTGAGGTATCTATTTTTGAACATAAACTCTTTTAATGACTTAGATAATATTTCTATTTGAGTATGTGTCAGAAGTTTTTTTAATTCTGGATTTCCAAGTGGTTAATTTTCTTCATATCAATCATATTTCTCACTTTCACTCATTGTAATGATTTCGCTTTTTTATTTTTTAGAGAATTTTCCTGTTTAAATATTTTGTTCAAAGTTCTGTTATTTCTTAGAAGCCATTTTTATATATTCTAATAATAGGCTAGATTTGTTTCTAGCTTCATCTGGTCTCTTTGCTTCTTTTCTTCTTCTCTCCATTATAATAATCAAAATTGATTGCATTCACTCTTTAAATTCTCGTAATTCTTCCAAAGGCTGGAGTTATAGAACATTCCAATATTTGTGTCAAATGACCCAATTAGGTTAATTAAGCTAAGTAATATCTGTTTTTGATCTCAGTCATGACTTTGCTGTTTTCTATTTGATCAGAATAGCGACATGTAATATAAGGATAACTCTGAGATCTGGATTTCAATTCCCTCTAGTCGGCCTCTCGTACCGATAGAGAGAACCCTCAAACAAGTAAGGCTTATCACACAATGTCCTGTCCTTACTTGTTTGTGGTGGCATCTATTGCAAGATTACTTGCAATGCAGAAATGACTGCACCGAATTACCTATTCGGTCGACTAGAAAACAGAATCTATTTTAAAAATGAATATAATAACTTAATTATCTACACTATTAAATAATAATTTTAGTAAGATTTAATTAAAAATTAAAAATCTAGGACGGAATTGCAATATCTAAATCAAACGACAATAAGATAATGGTTAAATTTAATTTTTGAGAGATTATTAAAAAATTATTAAATAAATCATGAAAATATCCAATAAAACTAGATATAAAATAGAAAATTAATATACCTAAATACTAATGTGAATCTTTTAGAATAACTCCTAATCTATAAAATATCTAAAAATACCAAAAAATAGTTTATAAATATTACATTTGAATTATTAGAGATTTTAAGAGCTAAAATTGTTATAAAAAATTTATTTATTTATTTTAACTAAAAGAGTTTTTTGACGTCTTTAATTGCAAGAATTGCTTCTTTCAATTATAGACGTTAGTAAATGTTTTTAAATTGTTTTTTAATCTTGTTTACATTTCATCATTTTTCTTTAATTAGTTCTTCTTTCTATTCATCTTTAGCTTCTTCCTTTTTTGCTTTCTCCATTTCTAGAATCTCAAGTCTCCTTGTCATTAGCTTCTTATGAAATATTTTTATCTATAAGTCTAAATACTCCAATTTAGACCTTGAAAATGAGTTTAGATATTCTTGATAGTATAGTATAAGGCGCCTTAAGTCATAATTTCCGATCTTTTCCGATAATCAATTCATTATATTAGAATAGTACACACATTTAAAGATATGCTCAAAAGTTTCATACTCTCCACACATACAATAGGGATTATCAATGGGGTAATTACGATCTTAAAGATCCTTACGGAAATTATAAGTTTAGGTTCTAAGTTTATATATACTGATAATTTCTCGTCTATACTATTTGTTTAATTTAGTATAAGTAATTTGTGGAAATTGTTAAAGATTACCAAATTATTCAGTATATACTTTAGCTGTTTTCATTCTCATAAATTTTTTAGTAGCTACTTTGTAGAAATATTGTTGTATTTTTTCTCTTACATGTTTAGTAAAAGTTTTAAGATTGGTATTATTCTATTAATTCTGCAGATCGATATTATAAAGGTCTGATAATTGCTACACTTAATCGTAGTATTGAAATCCTTTTTTCCATATATTAATGAAAAGAGAGCCTATTGTTGATCTTGGAAAATCAGTACTTTCTTATTTAATTTTATGGTAGAATCTGAAGAATTTTATAGCCATAATGTGCTTAAAGGGTAATCAATTCAGGTCTATATAACATGATTCATTAAATGTTGAAGTTGCTACTTAAAAAGCTTTTCTTGAAATTAATCTCATGCTTGATTCTTTTCTGTTCAAAATTCCAGTTACTCCTTTTTGAATACTTCATGGTACTAAGTCTCCTCCATATTCTGCTTTAGGTAATGTAAAAAGTCTATATAAAGTTTTAAAATGTCAAGGAGTTACATTCTTATATCTCATCAGTTAAAAAACAGCTTTCTTCATTGCAGCTATATATTTAAATGCAACTTCTTTGCAATGGGGATTTAAGTTCTTCTTCTAATGTAGAATAACTCCTAAATATGTTACTTGTTCTTTTTAAGTAATTGGTTAATTTCCTAATTATAAATTTAAAATTTATTATTTCTGATTCTTCTTTAGAAATTAGATGAATTCGGATTTGGTAACATTAATCTTTAAATGTGTTCATGCAAAAACTTTATTTGCTTCATTTATTAAATTCTACATCTACTTTGCAGATTTGGAAAGAAGAATAAGATCATCTGCCCATCCTCTACAAGCGAAGCTAATACTTGAATCATGGCATTTAAATCCCAATTAGTTACTTTTACTTTCCAGATATCTAATTACTATGTCATAATACAATAATGCTAAAACTGGTCCATGAGAACTTCCTTACATAACTCCATTGTTGAATTATAAAGTTCTGGTGCTCTTACCATCTATGATAAAAGAAATTTAGGTTTTTATAAAACGATTCTAAGGCTATTATTATTCCAAGTGGTAATTTAACTCTCTTAAGTTAGTCAAACAAGAGTCTTCTTTCTATTGAGTCAAATATTTTTTCAATGTCTATCAATGTTGCTATCAATTTAGTCTTACCTTTAGCACATTTCCGATAGTTATCAATTATTTGCTATATTATTCAAATTTATTAAGTTGTTTATCTGTTTTTCATAAATCCCATTTATGAAGGGTGAATCAAATTTCTCTAATAAATCAGATTGTATAGTCTTTTTGTTAAAGCTTTATCATATAGTTTTAGAATAGTATTAATAAGAGAAATAGGTAGTCAGTTTTTCCAATCATCTTTATTTCCTTTTTTAAATATTGGAATTATCACCGATATATTTAATTCCTAAGGGATTCTTCCAAGTCTTAGCATATTATTCAGAAAAGAATGAAGAATTATTAATAAATATTATCAACCATATTTCAGAAGTTCGACTTTTATTCCATCTGGATCAGCTGCTTTTCCATTCGGAATTTATTTTATAATTTCTTATATTTCTTTTATGGTAAAAAGATCAACTCCTTACAAATACGAGAGTGGATAATCTTTAATTTCTTAAATATTATCGTATATTTTATCTATTTTTTAATTACTAAGATTTATCTATTCTTGAGTTAGATTAGAATGCTCGTTAAAAACACAATTTTCTCATGATTCAATTAATTTATTTTTGATTTCTTAATTAAAGTTCATAGTATTTCTCTTCAAAGGATTTAGAATTTTCTTAACTTGTGAAAAAATTTCCTTAGAATCTCCACTAAGAAGTAGAAACTTCTTTTTTGCTTGGTTTTTTTAAATTTTCATAGATTATACTTGAAGTCTTTCCAAAGTCGTTTTGCCGCCTCATGAAGATTAGTTACTTGCTAGTTTATTCTTCCAAATTTTATGTGAGCTTCCTTATATTCTGAGTTAACTCTTTTTGCCTCTATATATTTCTTTGTGAGAGCTCGAGGAAGTTTGTTATAATTTGAGTCTGGAATAAACGAAGCTAATATTTAATATTGTCTTGTTACTTTTGATGGATTCATATTAATCTTCAAGATTATCTTAATCTATCTAACAGAATTCTAGATAAGTTTGTAGATTCTTAATATTTTTGCCTATCTATTGCATCTTATAACCTATTAATTTTATATTTTCTCATAGTTATCTTTTCCCAATAGACTATAGAATTATAGATAAAGTCGACAGTGATTGGAATATGATCAGAAAATAAACTATTATTATGAGCAGTTTATTTGCAAACTAATTAAGTTCAAATGGTTGTTTATAATGATATAATCATTACAATACATTTTTCCTGTTCCTTTGTGTATACATGTATTAATGTTACTATCATTCACTATCTCAAGATCATTTTATAATCAAAATTCTTATAGCCTATTGGTATTATCATAAGTATTTTCAGGATTGTCTCCGAAACCTTATAAAAGAGCATTGAAATCTCCCATCAGTATATGTATCATTATATTAATTCAGCAATGTATTTAGTTGTTCATACGCTAAATCTTTAACATCTTAACTTTTTCCGCTATCAGGCATGTAACAAGATGTGATTAAAATATTATCCAGTTTAATTGTTATGAATCATTTCTTTTTCAACTTATGTATTTCTGTACTATTAAGTTCATCTCCTACAATTAGGCATACACCTCCTCCTTTTCCTGAGTTCTTAAAATATGTTTTAAATCCATTTATCAATATTGGAGGAAAGTCTTCTTTTTATCAGGTTTATTGATAAAATATCTATACTATTATCTCTGATAAATTCTTCAATATTCACGCTAGCTATTCCATTAATATTTATATGTCCCATCTTTATTTTTTAAATTTATTAGTCCTTTCTAATTTTTTCCTGCAGGTAGTCCACTTTCGTAAATGCAGATACTCTTTTATCCTTATTGGTTAATCTAAATGTGTACTAATCTTTTTCCATGTTCAGGATGTTAATGAAAATATTGTATCAAAATATATATTACTTACGCTTTCTATCTATATCAATTTTACTTTTCACACTATCACATGTACCTTATTCTAAATCTTAAGTAACTGTGACATATCTACCTTATATACATTTCATACTATGGACGTCTTCAAGTTTCTGATTTAATAAATGTTTAAAGTTATAGACCAGTTAGATTGACATATTATTTAATCACGCTCTTTTTTATTATTATGTTTACTCATACGTTTTGCTGGTGGAATTATTTTATCTTCTTCTCCATGTTTCCTTTTAAGAATATTAAGATTAATATTGTAAGGTTTAATTCTGATAAATAACATCAATCAAATCTGTTTAGTTTTATTAATCCTTTTTTCAGCTTTTAGTAGAATAATTAAATATATCTTTTTTCAAATTAGAATTAAGTTTTTAAAACTCCTCTATTTTTATCTCAAGTGTCTACATATTTTGGGTACTTTAAATTTAAGTTGAGTTAGTGATATTAATGCTATAGTAAAACAAAATCTTCATCTAGCAATTTAACTTGACATTATTAGTTATTATATTATGTTATAATAGTATTAGTTGATGCTTCCTATTAATTATTTTAAGTTTAAATTAGCTTGTTTGATTATATTTGTTTGAGTAAATTTTGGACACAGAAGAACTGTTTATTATTGATTTATCTGTTTAGATAATACTATCTTTTGTTTAAATATTTCCATATAATGTTTAAGTTTATGCATTTACATATTACTTCTTCTAAAATTACTATTAATTACTAATTTCTTTTGTATGTTAGATTTAATAATAATTCTTTAATCATTTGAATTTCCTTATTTTTTAATAGAATTTAATTTTGAAAAGTATATTTATTTCATACTTATCTTTACTTATCTAATTCAATATTCAAAGTTAAAATTTCCATTTAAGCTTTCTATTCTTAATCTATAAATTACTTATTTTATCATTTTTAATATTAAGAATATAACTGTTGGAGCTTATTAAATTCTAGGTAATTTGTTCAAGTAAATATTAGTTCTATTCTAATATAATCTATTATTATCACTGCTAAGTTTCATTATCAATTATTTCCTCCTATCATTTAAGCTTAAATCAACCTTAGCATTGGCTTCAATTAATTAGATTATAGTTCATCTATTTCATTTACTTAATTCTCATACTCTATTACATCTCTTAAACTATACTAATTATTTCATCTCTTTAAACCATTTAGCTACTGTAATAAGTGGAGAACTTAAGTCATTTCATGAACTAGTTTTTTGTGATATTACTATATATCAGATTTGAGTGACTAAAAGTTATTCTATAATAGTTTATATTTCTAATAAATTTTATATAACTTTTATAATCTACTTTTGATATTTCTTAGTTACTTATCAAAGTTTAAATATCTCAAACATATTTTCCTTTTATATTACCATTATTGCTATCTATTAGTATAAGTCAATCACTTTTCATTACACTAATTCATTATTTTATATCTTAAGTCACCACTTCTTTTAAACATAAATCATTACTAATCTACCTTTCTTTCTCACTAGTTTCCTTATTTTACATTTAATGCTATTATTAGTATTCTTCTAAATCTCATCTTAACTTCATCTTCTACACTACCATAATACGCCATTATTAATGTCCACCTTGAAGAGAGTTTCTAAGCAGTTCTAATGGAACGCTTATGAATTTGTTTACCGGTTTTTGACTAAAATTTTTAAGTAGTTACCTCAATAACCTCATTATTAGGTTTCTTATTTAATTTGTAGTGACTCTAAATCTTTCGTTTGGAGGTTTTATTGCATCTGCCTGTGCTTTTCTATTAAATTTGTAGCTTCTTTGAAATTAATTAAAGAAGAGTTACTATTAAAAGCTAGTGAATTCTATATTTCGAACATTTATCCATATTATTCTATCATTTTTATAGTTCATCATTTCATTGTAGATTTAAATTCTTCTTCTAGTAGTTTCTAGTGAAAGCTTTTTATTCTAAACTCTATTTCTTATTTTAACTTTAATTGTTAATGCTTAGCATTTATTAATTAATAAATATCTTTATTTAAAATAATTATTATCAAGAAATAATAGTCAATTATAATCTATTAAGCAAGTTAGTTTATTTTACCCTTAATAATACTAAAAAATAATGCTCTCTTTTATATTTTGATTTATTTATTTTATTACTTTTAGAGAATAAGTAACATATCTTCTAGTATATAGATTTAGTACTTTATATTTCTAGAGCACTGTAATTAAATGTATTAAAATAGTTCTATGTTTATTTCTATTTAGCTGCTTATTTATACTTAGGGGATATTCTTTAATGTTTATAGCAGAAAGTAAAAATATAATATCTATTAATTATCATATTTAAACTAATATTCTATCTAAAGAGATAGAGATACTTAGTTAGCTTAAGATATAAAAGATTTATAAAGTTATTATTTTTAGTTTAATGATTAACTTAAAAAGCTACTCTTTTGAAGGACTGGAAACTCCTTTCGACACAGGGTAGTCTCTTGTTACACATAATTTTGATATCCTTTTGCTTAATTGAATAAACTTCCTCTAGGGATTCCATAACTATAGGCTGGAAAGTTTCAAGCCACTAGCAAGAGTGGATAGCCAGAAAGATTTTGTTCACTTGCTGAGATTAACTCTAATCAGGGACCTTCTCAGTGACAGGATAGGAACTTTATCTTATTCATAATTTTAGAATACTTTATCAGGAAATCAACCTCATCTCCTTTCATTTTTTAATTATATAAAGTGATTATATTCAACATATATTTAATAATTCAATTAGAACTAAAAAGAAAAGTATAAATTTCATTCTTAAGCACTAAATTATTAACTATATAGCTTATAAAAAATTTTAATTAGCTATTGAATCTCCTTCAATTATTTTCTATCAACACTGGGATTTTTATCTAAACAGATAGAATTAAAAATAAACATTTTGATGATAAAAATAACTTTAAAAAAGGAAAATTTTATAATTTTATTTATTTTAGTAATCTTAAAAGATAAATATGCTCTTTAGCTATATCTAAAATTCTAAGTGAAAGACTTATTTTAAATGATTAATTTTTATTTTTCTTCTTAACTTATTATTTCCCAAAGTGTAACTTAATGATTTATAGTTATTAGATTTATTATACTTTAAAATACTATATCATATTAGAAACATTTCAAACCTAACATTTTAATAATTAACTAAACTTTTAACTCCTTTCTCTTTAAAATAGGCATTAAAGTTAGTTTTACTATACTTTAGATAAAAATAGTAAACTAGATATCATAAACTTATTTACTTTATGTAGCTTGCTAATTTTTAAGATTATTAAAGATTATTTAATTTACAAATTTCATCTGTAGTTTAAAATTACTAGTAATAGATTATTTAATTGAAAATAAATATAAAAATTATATAGTAATTTAGAAAGGAATTTTTAGCTGCTTCAAGAAAGTAGGAGCATGGATGTAGCAGAACGAAGAGGATATTAAAAAGCTGCAGAAAAAGATTTATTATACAATAAAATGTCTACAGAGGAGAAGAAACTGAGAAAATAAATGAAGGTCATTTTACACCAGGAGGTCTCAGAATTAAATCCTTCTGGAAAGATGAGCATGGAACAGCTCATCAAAGTAGTGTGAAACTTCTGGTAGAGGTTAAGAAGCTCTACAAGGAAAATATACAGCTAAAAAAGTAGACCAATCTCGGAATTAAAGATAAACTTGATTTAAGAATAATAAATCAGGAGAGGGAGATTGACACCTTATGGGTTTACCAGCGAGAGTTGCTCAGCCAAGCAAACTCCTAAGTATAGAGGATTAAAGACTAAAACAAGAAGATTAAAGAATCTTATAGAGTTAGACGAGCCACTAAAAGTTGCAAAACCTTCTAGATCACAATATGGACTCTGAAGTGCAAGGATCATAAAAGATTAGGCAACGAGAAAAAGAGTTTGAAAATAATGCTATTTTTGTAATAGTACATGACATTTGTACATGAACTGCCCGAAGTTTCAAAACTTCAAAAACAATATTGCATCCAAGAGAATAACTTCTTTGCAATAAGAATGGAGAAATCTATAGAAGAAAATGGAATAACAAATACAAAGAGGCAAGAAATATATGAACAAAATAAAACTTTCCAGATTGAAGGTTTATAGACTTCAAGCATATTTTAAGTGGCGGAAATATGCTCTGTTAAACAATTTTAATCTTAAGAAATAAAAATAAATAATTTTAGATACTTAATAAAAAAACTATATTTATCTTAAATTTTTATATACTATATTCTGGGAATATTTTATACCAAGATGCTATTTTTTAATATTTATAAAATTTGAAGATGAGATCGCTCAGCTAAGATGAACTTATACAGAACAAGACAGATCCACCAAATTGAAATTTAAGAATTCTAACCTGAAGCAACTACAGACCAAAAGAAGTTGTTCCAGAAGGAGACTGAAAAAAACCCTGCCAATAGGTAACTAGGGAGAAAATAGCTCAATAGCAAACTGAATTACCTTTCATTTCATAAGATAATTAATTAAATATTTATAATATTTTAATTTTTGTCTTTTCCTTCAAATTTTAGTTTTGATAGTTAGATTTTTATTTATAAATTTATTAATATAAACCATATTAAAAATTAATCTTTGATGGTCCTATTTAAAAATATCTAAAATTTTAAAATTTAGTTTAAATTAATTTAATGCCTTATAAAGTAAAATTATACAAAACTTCAAGAAATTTTCGTATCAATTCAAAGGAGAAAAAAATTATAAGCTGCTCTTCTTAAGGTCTCTTCTTTGTTTTTGTTATCTCAACCTTTTTAGAATCATTAACTGATTACAAGGAAAAAAAATGGAAAACAGTTTATATAGTAATTAATTGTATAAGTTCCTTCATAAAAGATAAAAAAGTTCCAACTTAGTTCTACAACAGAAAAATAGTGCCAAGCAAGGAAAAATAATGGCTTAAGGGAGCATCATCAGTAAGTTAAATACAAATGATTCTCTATAGGACTTTACATAAGAAAAACATTTGGAATGAACTTAAAGCCAAAAAATTAAACCTTTTTGAGACTAATAAAACTTTTTATTAACTTAGAATCCAACGGAATAATTCAATAAAGGCATCGAAACTCATTTTATTGACGAAGATTAAACATACGCTGCTTTAACTCTTTTGAAATATAGAATAAAAAGATAGAAGTGCTATGTTACAATTTATGATTAATGAATCATAAGAAAAAAAGCTTTTATACAGATATAAAGAAATAAAGATGAAAAAGAACTTTTAAAGAAATAGATACAATACTGTATTAATAAACTCAACAATACCAACTCTAAAAGGTCAATTAAAAGATTCCAATTCAGGTTAAATTATGAAACTCAAAAAGCAGGTAATAATCAAGAGCCAAGAGGAAAGGTAATTTTTATAATTCGGAAAAGTACCTAGTGAGAAACTGTTACAATTTTAGTGAATATAAGAGAATACAAGATAATATATTTGGAAGGAGTTGGCGAGATTCTGACTAATGTATTGCAACTATGGTTTACAGACAAAGGAATCTATATAAAGAATATACTGAGCTAAAATAATTGTCCACCTTTTTATGATAGAGCTATTTTATTAAATATTATATAATAAAATGGATGTTATCAACGGTCAGGAGAGCTAGTAGATAATCTAGGGCAGTTTATATGACATTACGAGTAATCACGAACTAAATGCTACCACATGATAAGCTCGTAAAAGACAAGTCTAACTTGCCCGAGGATTCTCTCTAGCAGTATGAAAGTTTGACTGATGAACCTTCTAATTAAGAACTTAATAACTAATTCTTATTTGAATCTTATTCAAAAAGACTGGAGTATTTGATTCAAGATTCGAGAATAATCTTTAATAAGTAGATTTTAATTTGAAGAAGCTGATGTGACTAATTGGCCTTTTAGAATTTTAGCAAGAAGTATGAGAACATTTTTTTAATATTAAATATTAATATTGAAAGAACTGCGCGCCAACGAGATGTTTCGCGCTCTATAATCATCTTTATTTATTTAAGATAACTTAATAAATTTGAATATCGTATTACTTAATTTAATAAGCAAGAAAAATTAAAGCATATAAAACGGCAAATGTAATTAAAAAATCTTTAAATTTTAAATAATTATCACAATATATATTTGAAATTAAATTAACTTTTAAATACACTTATAATTTATATATAATATAATCTTATTTTTCGAAAAAAAAAGAAAAATAATCTTAACCATTAAATCTGCAAAGATGATTATTGTAAAAAATTACCTTTTTTAGTTTGTTTTCTATTTATTATAATTATATATATTGTTGCATATTTACATTTTATTCAAACTCAATCAACATTTTTCCTCATATTTATAATTTTAACAGAGTAAATTTTAATAACTTTTTCGTTTTAATTTCTAAATATTTTCACATATTTAAATTTTTTATATCAATTTTAGCTCTTAAAATCTTAAATGTTCAAATGTAATATTTATAAATTATTTTTTTGGTACTTTTAGATATTTTATAGATTAGGAGTTATTCTAAAAGATTCACATTAGTATTTAGGTATATTAATTTTTTATTTTAGATATATTTTTATTAAATATTTCAATGATTTATTTAATAATTTTTGAATAATCTCTCAAAATTAAATTTAACGATCGTCTTAATATCGTTTTATTTAGATATTACAATTCACTCCTAGATTATTTAATTTTTGTTAAATCTTACTAAAATTAAAATATTTAATAGCGAATATGATAGTTATTATATCAGATAACTTAATATAAAAATTTATTATTTAAGATATATAAAAGAAATTTATATTTATGGTTTAACTTAGATTTAATTTTTCTTTGAGCGAAAATATCTAAATTATAAATTATTATAGAATTTATTATTTTTAATATTAAAGCAAAATTAAAAAAATAATGTAGTCAGAATTTAACTGTCCTAAATGCAATATTTAGTTCAACTATAAGGCTAATGTACCTTAGATTCTTCAATGTAGACACAACTTATGTAAAAAATGTTGCTTTGAGTTGTTTCAAAAATAACAAAAATAACTTGTCATGTATAAAACTGCGGTTAGTAAACTTTAGATGATCCTTTTGATCTTGAAGCTAATAATGATCTTATAAATAGAATGAAATAAAATACATAAAGTAATTGCAAACATCATTCTAGGTAAATCACTTACTATTGTTTTGATGATTCATAACTTTTATGTTAGAAATGTATTGAAACTAATTATCATACAAACCATAAAGTTAAAGAAATATTTGAAGCTTAATAAGAACTTAAAACTTAAATTCCTTAATATATCTAAAATATAAAAGAGAAGTAAAATATAATATAGAGTAACTGTTAATAAATTTAGTAAATAAGATAATAAATCATAATAAAAGATTAGGAATTTAAATAGTTTATTTAATAAGAAGCAGAATAAGCTATTGAGTTAATAAATAATAAAAGAAACTTTTATTACTAGGAACATTAAGAATTAACTGATGAGTTATTAAAAGAGATAGATAAAAGATGTTAGAATTGATAAGAAATTTAAAATAAATTAAGAGAATAAAATGTATAACTTTCAAATAATCCTATAGAAGTAATTGAACTTTAGTAAAAACTATAAGATATTTTAAAATGAGGAGAAGATTAAATATAAGAAAAAGAGATATAATAGATAAACTAAATAAAGTTTAATGAATATAATAAAATATAAATAAATTTCTAGATAGATATTCAACAATTTCATGAAGATTTGCAAAGTATAATTTAAAGTAGGAACTTAAATGAGTTTAAAACTCTTTTATTTGCAGTTGAAAATACAAATAGTATAGTGAAATATAACGTTGAAAAAGGAAATTCTGAAAAAATATAAGTAAATACTTAGATTTTTTCAACTTATTATAGAGCATTATAAATAGCTGAAGATATTTTAATAGTAACAGGAGGCATACAAAATAGCACATATAGTAATAGAATATCAATTATAAAAGATACTAAAGTTTAAGAATATCAAATGATTATTTTAAGAAGAGGTCACAGTTTAGCATTTGATAAACAAAGAAATTAACTATTTATTATTTCTGGTTATAATGGTCAACATTTAAAGGAAAGTGAAGTGTTTAATTTGAAAACTTTAAAATCTTCAAAAATAGATGATATACCAGAAATTTCTTACTTTGGTAGTGCAGTAATATTTAATGACGTTTTATATAATTTTGGAGGATATAATGGTTAAAATTATTTATAAAGTATATAGCAATATGAAATAAATAATGATAGATGAATTAAACTATAAGTTTAATTACCTTAAGCTTCTTACACTCTTTCAGTTATTTTTAATAAGTAAATTTATATTTTTGATGATGGAAATAATTGCTTAACACAAGTAAACATTTTAGAAAATGGAAAATTAACTTAAGTAGGATAAAAATACTAAAAAAATTATGTACCTACAATTCCACTTTGTAAAAAAGATAAAATATATTTTTACGATTAAGGTACAAAATTATCAATATTCGATGTGAAGAGCTTATAGTGGGAAAGTAAAAATATTTGAAAAACTAAAATAAACAAATAAAAATAATTTTATTTAGAAGTATTTTTAAATTACTTAATCAAGTATATGAAAAAACAATCCATTTATATTTTTATTTTTGGAATATTTTCAATGAATAATACTTTAAAATATTTAATAATTTAATAATTTTTAAAATTTGTAAATATAAATCAAGTAAGCAAAATAATTTACTAAATTATATAATAAAATTTATTTATAATCTAAATTTAACTATTTATATACTATTACATTTTAATTAATTAATAAAATTAAGACCATTCATTATCTAGCAGTCTTTTATATTCAGAAATGTTTATTATTTAGAAATTATCTTAGATATCCTAACAAAAAATAATTAGCTAAAGAAAGATAAGTTAGTAATTATCATTAATGATAATAAAGAAATTATTCTTTATATTTAGAGTAATAAATTAATTAACGACAAAATTAAAAGTTTCTCTTTAAAGAGATTGGAAATTTCTTTCCAGCTATACCACCCAGAGCACTCTCTTGAAGCATATAACTTGGATATCCTGGTGCTTAGTTCAATAAACTTCTGCTAGGGAGATCCGTAACTATGGATTGACAGGTTTAAAAGCCGTTAGCAAGAGTTGATTACGAGAAAGATTTTGCTCACTTGCTGAGATTGAATCTAGCCACGGACTTTCTCTGCAACAGGATAGGAACTTGACCTTATCCCTAAGACTAGAAGCCTTGATAAGAGAAACAGCCTCAACTCCTGCCATCTTTTTAATTATATCAAATTTATACTTAAAATCTTCCAAAGTAAGCATATTATACATTTTTGGATTAATTTTTAGTTCTTTTTAAAATATTAATAGAATTTAAATAAAAATACTTCTTTTAAATAAAACGATAGAAGGGATATAATAAAAAGAATCCGGAAAAATGGAAAACAACAGAGCATTAAAAAACTTAGCAAAAAAAACTAGGAAATTAGCCAGATTAGAAGATATAAAGTAGTAGTCTTCAGAATTTTGGTCATCGTATCAAGGCAAACTACTATAAGAGACTAGGAAAATTCTTCAATAATATAAGCAAAAAATTAAATCGTATCTAAAAAATATAACATAATGAAAAAACTCTCAGGAAAAAAATACGTAGTTTATATTCCTTTAAGATAGAATAAGATAATTGTTGAAACAAATTAGACAGATGTCCTTAGAAACGACATACTTACAGAAGTAAATTAATCAAAATAAAGTCCTAGTAATTAACATTTGTGGCATTAATCCTAAACATAATAAATAGAAGAAATTCTAATGATTACAGAAGAAAGAATGATAGCATTATTAATCAATTAAATGTTAAATATAATTCATTGTAATTTTTCCATACATTTAGTAAAACACTGTTCTGTCTATAAAAGACTTAAATGAAAAGTAGAATAAAGAATTTGAAAAGAAACAAATTAATTTTTATAAATAGTAATAGAGTATACAATAAAAAATCAGAATCTAGAATTAACCTTAGTCTGAGGTAGGGTATTTGGTACCAGCACATAAAAAATGGCTGAGGAATCTAGCCTCGATAAAAAGAGGATAGCTTGATTTGGTAAAATCCAAGAAATACCAAATATATTTACAAATTTTATTCGATAACAATGGTTAGGACAGTAACATCAGCTCTAATAGGTTAACTAAAATATTCCAATGGTAGTTTAATGTAAGGACAAAAAATAAGTAAACAAATCAAGAAAAGATATCAATAGGTAATTCAGAAAACGTTTAGTGACAAATTTATATAGTTTTAGAGAATATAAGAAAATACAAGACAATATACTTTGACTGAAGTTAGTAAGAATCTGACCAAGAATGGTTAACAGACAAAAAATTCTATATTCTATTTAAAGAAAATAATGTGCTCTTACAATGGTAGCTTTTTATAATAGATCCTCTACTTTAAAGTAAATTTTATAAATTAGAATTTAATTAAAAAAGTAAGAAAATAAAAATTCTTAAAAACTATATTTATTTTATATCATAGTTTTGAAAATAAAAAAGGATAACTAATGCGTATACTTATAAAGTATTAATTTTCGTTAAACTACATTTAAAGATATAAATAGTGTAGATTCTTAAAATTTTGAAAATTAAAATTTTAAGAAATAACCTTAATCTTATATATTATATTGGAAATAAAGATAATTTTTTAGAAAATTTCACTTTTTAGTCAATTTTCTAATTACTTTAATTAATATATTTATTATTTTATATTTAATTTTATTCAAAATATTTTTATTTTTCATATAATTTTAGTGTAGTAAATTTTCATTAATAAACTTTTTTATTTTTATTCATTTAGTTTTAAAAATGTTTATGCATAAAAAAGTAAAATTAATCTTATATTTTAGAAGAGAACCTTGAAAGCCACCAAATCATGTACTTGTATTCTCTTAAACTAAAGGGTTGCTAGGACTTTGTTTTCCACTATAATTTTTTTAACTTTAGTTAATTAAGTTTAATCCAGGTGCTTGAATAAACTATTTTTTTGTTAATTAATCTTGAATTATAGACTTCTTTTTATAGATTTTACGAGTCTTTGTTAATCAAATTAAAAAAAATCATTCAAATCAGTCTATTTATTTTTGCTATAAATTTCTTAGTTTTTTAATATTTGTTGTATGATTTTGATTTTAACATATATAGCAACGTATTTTTCTTCTTATGTTTTATAAAAATCTATTTGTTCTATATCTATAGATGTACATCCCTATTATTCATAAAATCTTTAAATAATTTCCAATTATAATGTCTCCTTTTCCTTCAGTTCTTTTATTTAATATTAGAAATTTATTTTAAATAGGAAGGAGCAATTCTTCAACTGAGATCGTCAAAACTTAGGACCAAGTAAACATTGGACGCGAAGGATAACTCAAGAGACTTAGCAGGAGCCAAAAAGGATAGGACGAAAGTCATTCGGGTAACGCTATAGATGAAATATGCCAGACGATTAGATCGGGTCATCACTCCAACCATAACCGTATTGAAGACAAGATTTGCAAGGGAGTAATAGCGAAAGTGTAATCTTGATTGTGAGATTTTTAAGACTTTAAAAACTTAACTTAAAGAACTGTGAGTTATTGAGTTACTATGTACTCTATAATATAAATAAAAAAAATTAGAATTAAGAAAATTAAAATTAAAATTAAAATATTTGAGAATTTGACTGAATTAATTATCAATTTCTTTCTTTATTTTTCCCATTTGAGATTAAATCTTAGTAATAATCTCCTCTGTAAATTAAAATTAAAGGTTTAGTTTTTCACTTATTTTCTTAAGAATCTATACTAATTTTTAAAGCTTTTATTTTTATTTTTTAACTATTATTATAAATTTACTCATTTTTATATTCTGACTGAGCAAATTACTCCAAAGATTAATTTTATTCTTAGTGATTGAAGGAAAAACATCTAGAGAATATCCGGTTTTGGTAGTGGCTTGAAATCTATGATTATGGAGTATGCATTCAATATATATAGTTGTCCTTGTTTGTTAAAAACTTATCAATACAATATCCTCGCTATATATCCGTCAAGATGCCGTTAAGAGAAGGCAGTAATGCGAGAATTATACTATTCTCAAATCCTAAAATTTAATAAATAATAAATTAACTAATTCTTCAATAAGTTTTCAATTAACATTTCTATTTCCTTTTCATTTTTTAGTTAAAAATCCTTTTAACACTTAATTACTTTTAAATAATTAATAGAATAATTTTTATAAGAAACATGAGATGAATTGATGATTTTACCATATTAATATATTATAATTTTATTACTTATTTATAATTAATATCTTTAACCAAACTTTTTATTTATTTTACGTATATTATTTAAGATTTATTTTTAAACTATATTTACCTCCAAATTTTTTTTAATGCAAACAATTATTAAAAAATATTAAATTTTTTACTTTTATTAATTTATTTTAGATTAATCTAATGTCTATCGATAAGAATTGCTTTTTGGAAAAAAATTTTTGATAAACTAATACAAAACTGAAATTCATAAAGATATTAAATTATTTATGAGATTTAAGCATAAATATTTGATTTAATACAGCTATAATTTATTTTTTTATAAGTAAGTGAATCAATTATAACTATTCCTACTTTAAATAGAAATAGTTTTAGTAAACTAAGTCGTACTAAGTATAGAATTCTAATTATATAACTATTCATTTGCAAATATCTTTGGGAATTTATTTTCTATTAAGACTGTATTTGGTTTTAACGCTTTTAAATAATTAAAATTATGATATCTATTTTATGACTGTTTGACCTTTAAATAAATTACAATTGCATTAAAATTTCTCAGTAAATATTTTTTCAAAAAGGTTAAAAATAAAATGCTTGCATTAGTTTTTTAATTTAATTACAATATCTTTATTATCAAAGCTATACTTTAATAATTTATGAATAAAACCATAAAAATAATATTATAATTTGATTTAAGATAAATGCTAATTTAAATACTGTATAACTGATAAAATTCAATATTTATTATACATTGAATTTGTGACAAGTAATAAAACTAGCACTATTTACTTTTAAATGGTTTAGAATTATTTTTTGTTTATGCTTATTAAATTTTAGAGATTAGATAAAAAATTAATTATAAAATGTTTATTTTTATTTTTAAATCTATTTTATAACCAAATATTATTTTTTATCATGAAGTAATTCCAAATTTTTTTTAATTAGTCTTTCATCAATAAAACTTTTTAGTACTTTAGATATTTTAGATACTAATGTTTCATAATAAAAAAACAACCATTTCTTTTTTAAATTAGTTATAAAAATCTCTAAATAAAATAGCAAAAACGCAGATAAATATTTTTAATTTATTATTTTCTTTCCTTAAAATAATTTTTGGATATAAAACACCATTAATTAATGTAATAGTAATATAAAGAAATGAAAATTAATTTTTATTTTAAATAGAAAATATAAGGATAATTTTTTGAAATTTAACTGAGTTAAAAAATAATTATAAGGTTATGAATAAAAAATTTCTCGAACTTTAATTAAAGTAATAAATAATGAAAGCATTCAATTTGAATGATCTAAATAAAATATAAAGTAATAAATTTTAATATTTGAATATAATTTTATTTAAAAAGAAAAAGAAATATTATTTGAATCATTTTAAACATATCATAAAAAATGATTGGTTAATAAGTTTTTAATAATAAAATTTTTAACAAAAATAATTTCGAAAATTCATAATATTCAACTACCAAAAAAGTTAATTTTTAATAAATTAACTAGTAAAAATAACAAATACATCTTTAAATTTTAGAATAGAAAAACTATGAATGCAGTATAATACTTTTTAAAGTTATTAATTTTCAATCTATTTTCATACAAGACTTATAATAAACGATATAAAAGAAATTAGCAACTTACTACTTATAAAAATTTATTAAACATTTAAAAATAAACTTGAAAATAATGCATTTAATAAAAAAAGTTTAATTAATAAAACATTATTATATCTTTTTAATCTAAAGTTAAATAAATTTTTAAGCTTAAATAAAATTATCTGAGTTAATGAACTTTCCCTTCTATCTTAATATATTCAATATAAATAATTTTTCTTTAAAAATGTTTAATTATTTATTAAATTAAATTTTTATTCATATGCATATGCATTCCCATTTCTAACTTTTCACATCTAATATCGATAATTTAGAACTACGATCGTAGAAATAAATTTTATCTATAATAAATAATGGTAAGACATCTACATTATCTTTTTAGTTTTTTTATCCTACTTATCTCAATTTTCCATTCTCTAATATGTTCATACTTTTTAAATTTGAATTATCATCTATTATATATATACTTTTATTCACTAGAACAGAAAGAGTATGAGAAACCTGGGGTAATTAAATATGCATTTTATTTCATATATCTTAAGTTATGTCATATTATCAAATATTCTAAGAATAATTTTATCCATTTTGGCCTCCAAAATTATATAAAGTATCTCCTAGTATTATTGCACTTCCTGAATGTGATACTTCAGGAATATCTGCTATCCTTTAAGATTTTAATATGGTTATACTAAATACTTCGCAAGCCTTTAAATTCTATTCATTATATCCTGATATTATAAAGATTTTGTTTCTTTGCTTATCATAAGCTATGTTATGGTTACACCTCTCAATCAACATCTAAGCTTCTTAAACTTGATTATCCCATATAATAGAAACTCTTCTTTTATACTAGTTATTCTAAACACCTCCCGTAACTACTAAGGTTTCTTGATCTATTTATAACGCTCTAAAATACATTCCAAAGTTCTAAGTATTAACCCTCAACTTTTCTCATTATTCCTTTTCAAGGTTATACTTTACTACACTACTAGTACTTCCAATTGTAAAGAATAGGTTTCTAAACTGGTTAATATCTTTCAGTTAAATAAACTCTCTTAAATCATTTCTTATTCTCTAGATGTCTATCTCAAAGCTTATTTATCTCTCACTATACTTCTAGTAATTTATTTTATTAATCATATTTATATCTTTTTCATATATTCAACCTTCACTTCATTATTGCATTTCTTTCAGTTTATGCTAAAGCTCTATAACTTCAATTGGATTTTTAGAAAGTTAATTTTCTTCTACTGGCTCATTTTAATTTTCTTTAAACTGACTTTAAATTTCTTTTCATTTTTATGTTTTTTGGTCTATTTCGTTTGCGAGCTCTTCAGTTAGTTCTTAGTGTTCATAGCAATAAAGGTTTTTTTGTAGTTTATAAACTCAATAGTTAGCTCTGCCTGTTCTTTTACGAATTTTTTGAACTCTTAGTCTTTAAGAATTAGTTCTTACCTTATTTGTTAGAATTTTTGGCAGTTACGTGAAATAATATTCTACTTCTATAAGATGCTTGCTAGGAGAGCTGGTATTTCGTTTAAGAAGCTTTAGTTAACTTCACTGATTTCTTAAATTTTATGATTAGGATGAGAGTTAGTTTATATGCACTTTTAGCAGATAAGCCTTTGATCATCAAAGCAGTAAAACTTATTAGATTGATTATGAAAAACGCAGACCTATCGAAGAGTTTCAATATCTTATACCAGTCTTTAGTTAATTTCTAATCTTATAGGATCTCCTTAAGTAGGTGAACCACAGTTTTTCAAAGGACAGACTATTCTTTTTTATTTCTGGAAGAGATCGAAACAGCATTTTTTGCATAAATGATGCTAGCATTATAGAATTTAAGGTTTATTTGCTTTAGAATTAAATAAAGAATCACACCTTGTACAGTGAGTAGTTTGCATTTAAATTCTAATGATATATAAAAATAAAAAAGAATTAATTAATTAAAATATTTTTGTCATTTAAGTCAGTTTTATAATTTTAATGTTCATAAAGATTTGGCACTAAACTAAGATCTTTTTTAAATACAAAAGTTTAGATTTTCAATTTAAGTAATTTTAATTTTGTTAATAAATTTTTGTTCTATAAGTTTATGTTTTTGGTTTTAAAAGACAAAGTTAGACTAAAAAATTAAATAGAATGCTTCAATTTAAAAAATTTATTAATATAGACGTAAAAATTTATTCTCAATCTTATATTTTTATTTTTACAAGAGAAATTATTTCTGATTATATGAAATTAAAGGAAAAATTAAAAATTTTAAGCTTAAAAAATTTTGAAAAAAGTATTTAAAATATATATCATTTTAATTTTAATTTAGTAATGCAAATGGGAGTTATACTTTAAAATAATAATTAATAAGTGTATTTTTAAGGTTTTAATGGTTAATTTCAATAATTTAAAATAAAATTAATTAATTCAAATTAAAAACTTTTTTGGAAAATATAATGTTTCAATAAAAATTCATCATTATTAGCAAGCAGATACTCAGATTTTATTTTTTAAAACAAATTTACTTTCTAAGTTAATCACTTTTATAAAAGCGAGATTCTTCTTTCTTAGTTTTTATTATATGTTGGATAAAAGGTAGTAAGAACTTTTCAAATCTTCTTAAGGATTATCATGTTTTTTCTACAGTTTTTCCTGAAGTTTTACTACAGAAGTAAATTTTCTTCTTTTGTGCTTTTAATCTAATTTAAATTATTTTTTTCTAATGATATTTTACATGTATTTATAGAGTTTTTTATATTTATTGCAAAATTGATAAATAAATAATAATAAATCATTAAATGAGATTATAGAGCACGTAGCACCTCAATGGTGCGCAGCTCTTTAATAAGTTTTTTAAAGTTAAAAAAAATTCGCTGCTGAAGTTTTCTAAAGTATTAGCATTCCCTTGTGAGTTTTGCCTTCTATAGGGCCGTGATCGTAATGCTAACCTAAGAGACCTTAGTATCTAGTATCTTTCATCATTAATGCTACTTCAATCTTTTTTTCTCTTCTCTTGGCTCCTACCAAAATTCTATTTGGTTCTTCAACTATAAGGCACTACTTGGTACCAGAGTTTAAGTTAGTTTCAGTTGGAGGATTGCTCCTCCCTATTTATTTTATAATAATATAATAATAAACTGAAGTTATTCTACCTTTTAAATAGAATCATCACTGTAAAGTTTATTAATTTCGTTAAATATTTCATTTCTAGTCTCCTTAAGAATCATCTTCTTTTTTTACATATCAAGCGTTAATGCGTTAACTCTTTTTATTAAAAGTATCTTACAAGAAAAAAAATGGAAGGCTTCAAAAAGGGTTTCTACACCACCTTCTCGAAGAAGGAGAGGAAATCAGAAGCAAATCTCGAATAGTCTTCTTACATTTAATCTTTACCCTTTTCTTAATAATCTTAACAACCTGGAATATAATATAGCTACGAAGAACAAAAACAAACTCAGAAAAGCACTCATATGCTTACTCCAACATTGGAGGAGAAGCCTATAAAACAGGAAAAGTCTGCTTTGCACCAGGAGGTCTCAGAATTTAACCCTTCTGATCAGATGAGTATGGAACAGCTCATTAAAGTGCTACTAAACCTCCAGGAAGAGGTCAAAAAGCTAATGAAAGACAATGAGAAGCTTATGCAGCAACTTAACTTAGCAGAAGGAATAAAGTCAAGACTCATGTCCTAGGAAAGAGAGCTAAGCACCTTTTGAAACATATCACAAAATCAGAATAGCTAATTCTAAAATTAGCTTCAGAAACAGACTGAACTGAATAATAGACTCGGAAAAATAGAAGAGAAATTGTAAACATTAAAGAAAGAGCAAAGCGAAACTGGAGCTATAAAAATGGAAATCGAAGCCTAAAAAGAGCAAACCCTCTAAGGAAAATAATTAAAAATAAAAAAGAAATGTTTCTGCTGTTGAAGCGTATGACATCTTTATCAGAAGTTTTGGATATTTAATAGAAATAAAGAAACTATTGGATGAAAGAGCAGCAAAAAAAAGAAGTCAGATTGAAAAGAATGCATTGTAACCGGAATGGTTCAATATACAAGATCAAGATGGAGCTAAGGCAAGTTAAAGGAGAGAAAACCTGGAGAAATCCGAGTTCCCAATCTCGCTAAATTGAGTCACCTAAACTTTTATATTTAACATCAGAGATCATGAACTGTTGTCCTTCTGATGGGGATAAAAATCCCTAAAACAGAAAGTAAAAATTAATATTATTATTATTATTATTATTAAAAGTATCTTACTTCAGTCAAGCCGAATTCCAAACATATTATAATTTCTTCTTTGCTGAGCATGAGCAAAATCCATCAAGATTTCACTCTCACTGTATTTTTTTTCCTGTTAAAATAAAACATACTTGAGGCGATATAAATTAACAAACAAAAATTATAATTATAGATTTTCTTCAAAAAACTTTCGATTGAACCATCAGCAACATATGAAGCATATCCAAATCTTCTGCAATAAGAATTGTTTTTTCTTTCATGTAAAAATTATTTCTGATTAATTCTTAGGCTTTAACAAAAAAATATCATTAATAGACATATTTTAAAGGAAAATGCTTACTGTCAGCTCTGAGAAATGATAGAAATTTGTTTATTCCGGATCGATTTTGATCTCTACTGAGTAATTATTTTAAGTTTTCATTCTACTGAATAAGAAACTATCTGTGAAATTCCTTTTAGATCTTATACGTTAAAAAATAAAAATCTAATATTTTAGAAATTTAAGTTCTTAAAGTATAATATCTTAACGAATCAAATAGAGATGTGAACTGTTTGAAATAAATTTGTAAAAAACTAACAATTTTCTATATAAAAGATTTTATTAGCTTTTCTCCTTGATCTTAATTATTTTTGAAAAACTATAATATAAAAGCTTAAATCAGTCTTTAAAAGAATTTCATCGAGTTCTTTTTAAGAGTCTTGATTTTTTTACAAAAAAAATGTGTGATATTTTCAAAAAATAAATAAGAAAAACAATGTAAAAATAATATTTTAAGAATAGATAAAAAAGAAATATTTAAAGAAAATATTTAAAATACCTTAAAAATTATAAATAACTGGAAAACACGAAAAAGTACAAGTAGATTTTTATAAAATTTAATATATGCTTATTAATATAAATTCCGCAATAATTAAAAATTAAAGGAACATTTCTTTTTTAAAAAAAATAAGAAATTGAGTTTTTAAAACAAAATAAATAAAAGAAAAATTATAGCAAGCAAAAAAATATTCAAAATAGAAAGCAAAAAAAAGGTGAAATAAAAAAAAAATAAAAAATGAAAAAAAAGCAAGCTAGATTTATTCGAAAAAAATCATGCATAAAAAATGCCTAAGAATCTAAAATCATAAAAATTTTTTAAATATAATTTTAATTAAACTGCATTAAACGTAAATGATAAACGCTAAAAAGATTTTAAAATCTCATCATAAACTACTTTTTATGTTCTTTAGTTATAATTTGGAGATAAATATAACCAAATAGTTAAAACTTACAAAGATAAAAAGAAGAAATTCAATATTAAGAATATTCTTCAATTTTTAAATGAAAATGTAAACAGCTTTTCTTGAAAAAAGATTAAAAATCTAATTTTGTTATACAAAACATTATTTATAAAGCTTAATATTTACTGTAGATAAAAAGTAATTTTCAAATAAAACTTAAATTTTTGCAATTTGATATTGAAATAAAAAAATAATAATAAATTCTACTTATAAATAGAAAAAATTTTATGATGGAAATAAAGTAAAAAAATTTATCAAGATAAATGTTCAATTTAAAAATATTTTATTTATAATTTTTTTTTCGTATAAAAAGTCATTAGATGTAAAATCAAAAAAATTCTTAAATCATCATAAATATTAAAAATTTTTCCAGAAATTTTTTCATCTAAATATTCTTTAAGATTTATACTAAAATACATAAATAACATTTTATAAAAGATCTTATTGAATTTAATAAAACTAAAGAATTATAAAGCATGTTAACAATTCTAAAATTTTATATATAATAGAAAATAATGTATCAAGTTTTGAATACTTATTATGCATTATATAACTCAATCAAAACTTTTAAATCTCTTTTAAGTAAAAAATAAGTTTTTTTATTTTCAAGTCTTTTAAATTTTAAGATTATAAAAATTTTTAAATATAATTTTAATTAAACCGCATTAAATGTAAATGATAAACGCTAAAACGATTTTAAAACCTCATCATAAACTACTTTTTATATTATTTAGTTATTATTTCGAGATAAATATAAACAAATAGTTAAAACTTATAAAGATAAGAAAGAAGAAATTTAATTTTATATTCTTTCATTTAAATGAAAGTGTAAATAGCTTTTCTTGAAAAAGATTAAAAATCTAAATTCTGTTCTACAAAATATTTATTTAAGCTTTAAACTAAAAGAGATTTTGTATTCTATAACTGCAAGATTCATTCCCTTCAGATATAGACATTAGTAAGTCTTTTTAATTTTTTAATTTATTCTTGATCTCATCAATTTTTACTTAATCTTATAATAATCACATCTTTTATTTCTTTTTCTTTTTCTAATAATTATTTTCTTCTTGACATAAGTTTCTAATGAAGAATTTTTATTTATAAAGCTAATGATTTCAAGTAAGACTTCTGAAAGGAGTATATAAATTCTTAGACATATAATAAAAAATGTCATAAATCATAATTCCTAATCTTTTACGGTATTCAATCTCTTATATCAGAATAGTATATAAATTTAAAAATCTGCTCGAACGTATCATACTCACACATACAGTAAGGATTATAAATATAATGGTGACATCTTAAAGATCTTTTAGAAAACTATAGGATTGGGTTCTAAGTTTATATATATTGATAATTTCTTGTCAAATTCTTTGTTCAACTTAGCGTAAGTAAATATTTGAAATTTGGTTAAGATTACTAAACTTCTCAGTATATACTTTAGCTGTTTTCATTCTCTTATACTTTTGAGTATCTGTATTATGGAAATATTGTCATATTTTGTCTCTTATATATTTAGTAAAGGTTTTTTAATTTGTACTGATCTTGGAATTCTGTAGGTTGATAAAATAGAAGTCTGAAATTTGCTGAATTTGATCATAGAATTGAAATTCCTTTTTCCAGTTGGTAATAAAAGAGAGTTTATTGTCGATCTTGGAAAATAAATGATTTCTTATAAATAGGATTAATACTTCAACAGACATTGACTTAAGATCTGGTATCAGGAAATATCCATGGGAGAAGAACCGAATAAGAATCTTGGTAGGAGCCAGAGAGAAGACAAAGACCAAAGAGGTATCAAATAAATTATTGATGAAAGATGCCAGATACTAAGGTCTCTTAGGGAGCATTCTGGTCACGCCCTATAGAAGACAAGACTCACAAAGGATGCTAGCACTGTGGAAGACTTCAGAAAAAAATTGTTGACATTAAAAATCTTTATTAAAGAGCTGCTCACCATTGAGGTGCTACGAGCTCTCTAATCTTATTTATTTCATTTTATAGTAGAATCTGAAGAATCTTATAGCCATAATGTACTTAAAAGGTAATCAATTCAGGTCTATATATCATGACTCATTAAATGTTGAAGTTGCTACTTAAAAAGCTTTTCTTGAAATCAATCTCATGCTTGATTCGATTCTATTTAGAACAATAATTACTCCTTTTTTAATACTTCATGGTACTAGTCTCCTCCATATTCTGCTTCAAATAATGTAAAATGTCTACATAAAGTTTTAAAATGTCAAGGGGTTATATTCTTATATCTCATCAGTTAAAAACAGCTTTCTTTAATGCAACTGTATATTTGAATGCGACTTCTTTGAAATAGGGATTTAAATTCAACTTCTGATGTAGAATAACTCCTAAATATGTTACTTGTTCTTTTTAAACAATTGGTTAATTTTCAAATCATAAATTTAAGATTTATTGTTTCTGATTCTTCTTTAGAAACTAGATGCATTCAGATTTAGTAACATTGATCTTAAATGAGCTCATGCTAAAACTTTATTTGTTTCATTTATTAGATTCTACGTCTACTTTGCAGATTTGGAAAGAAGAATCAAGTCAAATGTCCGTCCTCTGCAAGCAAAGTTAATACTCAAGCTCTGGCATTTGAATTTTGATTAGGTACTTTTACTTTCCGATATCGAATTACAATGTCATAATACGACAATGCTAAAGTTGGTCCATGTGAACTTACTTACATAACTCCATTGTTGTATTATAATGTTCTAGTGTTCATTCCATCTATGATAAAAAAAGAGTTTAGGTTTTAATAAAATGTCTCCAAGGCTATTATTAGTCCAAATAGTAGTTTTACTCTCTTAAGCTAATAAAATAAAAGTCTTTTTCTATTGAGTCAACAACATCTATCAATATTGCGATCAATTTAGTTTTCACTTTTGCACATTTCAGATAGTTATCAATTATCTATTATATCACCCAAATTTATTAAATAGTTTATCTATTTTTCAGAATTCCATTTGAGAAGGGTGAATCAAATTTTCTAATAAATCAGATCGTAAAGTCTTTTTGTACAAGCTTTATCATATAGCTTTAGAATAGTATTAATAAGAGAAATAATTCTTCAGTTTTTCCAATCATCTTTATTTCCTTTTTAAATATTGAAATTATTACTGAAGTATTTAATTCTTAAGGAATTCTTCCCAGTCTTAACATATTATTCAGAAATGAGTGAACAATTAATAGCAAATATCATCCACCATATTTCAGAATTTCATCTTTTATTCCGTCAGGACCAGCTGCTTTTCCATTAAGAATTTATTTTTGGTTTCTTAATCAAAGTTCATATTATTTCTCTTCATGTGATTTAGAATTTTCTTAGCTTGTGAAAACACTTCCTTAGAATCTTCATTAAGAAGTAGAAATTTATTTTTTGCTTTTTAATTTTCACAGATTATACTTTAAGTGTTTCGAAAGTATTTTCGCTGTCTCTTGAAGATTAGTTAATTGTTAATTTATTCTTGGAAATTTAATGTGAGTTTGCTTATATTCTGAATTAGCTCTTTTTGCCTATATATATTTGTTTGTGAGTCTGGAATAAACGAAGCTAATGTTTAATATTGTCTTGTTACTTTTGATGGATTCATATTAATCTTCAAGATTATCTTAATCTATCTAACAGAATTCTAGATAAGTTTGTAGATTCTTAATATTTTTGCCTATCTATTGCATCTTATAACCTATTAATTTTATATTTTCTCATAGTTATCTTTTCCCAATAGACTATAGAACTATAGATAAAGTCGACAGTGATTGGAATATGATCAGAAAATAAACTATTATTATGAGCAGTTTATTTGCAAACTAATTAAGTTCAAATGGTTGTTTATAATGATATAATCATTACAATACATTTTTCCTGTTCCTTTGTGTATACATGTATTAATGTTACTATCATTCACTATCTCAAGATCATTTTATAATCAAAATTCTTATAGCCTATTGGTATTATCATAAGTATTTTCAGGATTGTCTCCGAAATCTTATAAAAGAGCATTGAAATCTCCCATCAGTATATGTATCATTATATTAATTCAGCAATGTATTTAGTTGTTCATACGCTAAATCCTTAACATCTTAACTTTTTCCGCTATCAGGCATGTAACAAGATGTGATTAAAATATTATCCAGTTTAATTGTTATGAATCATTTCTTTTTCAACTTATGTATTTCTGTACTATTAAGTTCATCTCCTACAATTAGGCATACACCTCCTCCTTTTCCTGAGTTCTTAAAATATGTTTTAAATCCATTTATCAATATTGGAGGAAAGTCTTCTTTTTATCAGGTTTATTGATAAAATATCTATACTATTATCTCTGATAAATTCTTCAATATTCACGCTAGCTATTCCATTAATATTTATATGTCCCATCTTTATTTTTTAAATTTATTAGTCCTTTCTAATTTTTTCCTGCAGGTAGTCCACTTTCGTAAATGCAGATACTCTTTTATCCTTATTGGTTAATCTAAATGTGTACTAATCTTTTTCCATGTTCAGGATGTTAATGAAAATATTGTATCAAAATATATATTACTTACGCTTTCTATCTATATCAATTTTACTTTTCACACTATCACATGTACCTTATTCTAAATCTTAAGTAACTGTGACATATCTACCTTATATACATTTCATACTATGGACGTCTTCAAGTTTCTGATTTAATAAATGTTTAAAGTTATAGACCAGTTAGATTGACATATTATTTAATCACGCTCTTTTTTATTATTATGTTTACTCATACGTTTTGCTGGTGGAATTATTTTATCTTCTTCTCCATGTTTCCTTTTAAGAATATTAAGATTAATATTGTAAGGTTTAATTCTGATAAATAACATCAATCAAATCTGTTTAGTTTTATTAATCCTTTTTTCAGCTTTTAGTAGAATAATTAAATATATCTTTTTTCAAATTAGAATTAAGTTTTTAAAACTCCTCTATTTTTATCTCAAGTGTCTACATATTTTGGGTACTTTAAATTTAAGTTGAGTTAGTGATATTAATGCTATAGTAAAACAAAATCTTCATCTAGCAATTTAACTTGACATTATTAGTTATTATATTATGTTATAATAGTATTAGTTGATGCTTCCTATTAATTATTTTAAGTTTAAATTAGCTTGTTTGATTATATTTGTTTGAGTAAATTTTGGACACAGAAGAACTGTTTATTATTGATTTATCTGTTTAGATAATACTATCTTTTGTTTAAATATTTCCATATAATGTTTAAGTTTATGCATTTACATATTACTTCTTCTAAAATTACTATTAATTACTAATTTCTTTTGTATGTTAGATTTAATAATAATTCTTTAATCATTTGAATTTCCTTATTTTTTAATAGAATTTAATTTTGAAAAGTATATTTATTTCATACTTATCTTTACTTATCTAATTCAATATTCAAAGTTAAAATTTCCATTTAAGCTTTCTATTCTTAATCTATAAATTACTTATTTTATCATTTTTAATATTAAGAATATAACTGTTGGAGCTTATTAAATTCTAGGTAATTTGTTCAAGTAAATATTAGTTCTATTCTAATATAATCTATTATTATCACTGCTAAGTTTCATTATCAATTATTTCCTCCTATCATTTAAGCTTAAATCAACCTTAGCATTGGCTTCAATTAATTAGATTATAGTTCATCTATTTCATTTACTTAATTCTCATACTCTATTACATCTCTTAAACTATACTAATTATTTCATCTCTTTAAACCATTTAGCTACTGTAATAAGTGGAGAACTTAAGTCATTTCATGAACTAGTTTTTTGTGATATTACTATATATCAGATTTGAGTGACTAAAAGTTATTCTATAATAGTTTATATTTCTAATAAATTTTATATAACTTTTATAATCTACTTTTGATATTTCTTAGTTACTTATCAAAGTTTAAATATCTCAAACATATTTTCCTTTTATATTACCATTATTGCTATCTATTAGTATAAGTCAATCACTTTTCATTACACTAATTCATTATTTTATATCTTAAGTCACCACTTCTTTTAAACATAAATCATTATTAATCTTCCTTTAAAAAAGATGCACCAAAACATCCGCCTTTCTAAAAATATAAATAAGAAAAGCTAAAAAAAGGCGGCGCAGGAGTTACGCAAATAGGAAAGATAGAAATCAGATTCAAGCTCATCTTCGCAAGGCAAAATTATGACAGGTGTAATTGAATCTAACAAGCATAAAATACAGATCCAGGAAGATCTACAAATCAAGATTGAGGCAATGTAAGCGCGAATAATTAAATACGAAGAAACAATTTACAATTAAAATCTTTAAATAAGTGAGTTAACAAACTTTATAGAAGACTAAAGCAATGAACATGTAATATTAAAAAACTAACTTATTGAAAACAACCTAGTAACGGAAGAGCAACTCTGAAAATAATCTTAACAAAACTTTAAATATTCTTAAAAGATGAAAGTAGAAAAATAGCCACTTCGTGCGAAAAACAATCTAAACCATAAAAAGAATTTGAAAATTACGATAATAACATAATTAAAAGACTTGAAAAAATAGAAAATTTTTTTAATATAAGTACAATTTAACAATAATTAAAAAAATTGCAAATACTGTCAATCAAGCTATCATATACTAAGAAACTGCTAGTAATGAAAAAGATTAAACGAAAAAGAAAAATAAAAAACATGATGTCGACTTAACAAATTATGGATAACAAAAACTGGAATATATAGCAAAAAACTCCTTGCAAGACCTACTTAAATTTATTAGTGGTAACCTGCCACTTATCAAAAAAGGTCATGGTCTACATCCATGTAAAAAAAATGGCAGAGTAAAACTGGTTGGAACTCCAGCAAGCTCGAAAACTCTTAACATTTAGTTAATTTTATTAATTTTAATTTACTAATATTGCTTTCTTTCTCACTAGTTTCCTTATTTTACATTTAATACTATTATTAGCATTCTTCTAAATCTCATCTTAACTTCATCTTCTACACTACCATAACACGCCATTATTAATGTCCACCTTGAAGAGAGTTTCTAAGCAGTTCTAATGGAACGCTTATGAATTTGTTTACCGGTTTTTTACTACAATTTGTAAGCAATTACCTTAATAACCTCGTTATTAAGTTTACTTATTTAATTTGTAGCGACTCTAAATCTTTCGTTCGGAGGTTTTATTGCATCTGCCTGTGCTTTTCCTATGAATTTGTAGCTTCTTCGAAATTAATTAAAGAAGAATCACTATTAAAAACTAGCGAATTCTATATTTCGTCCATTTGTCCATATTATTCTATCATTTTTATAGTTCATCATTTCATTCTAGATTTAAATTCTTCTTCTAGTAGTTTTAGTGAAAGCTTTTTATTCTAAATTCTATTTCTTATTTTAACTTTAATTGTTAATGTTTAGCATTTATTAATTAATAAATATCTTTATTTAAAATAATTAATTATCAAGAAATAATAGTCAATTATAATCTATTAAGCAAGATAGTTTATTTTACCCTTAATAATAATAAAAAAATAATGCTCTCTTTTATATTTTGATTTATCTATTTAATTACTTTTAGAGAATAAGTAACATATCTTCTAGTATATAGATTTAGTACTTTATATTTCTAGAGCACTGTAATTAAATGTATTAAAATAGTTCTATGCTTATTTCTATTTTAGCTGTTTATTTTTACTTAGGGGATATTCTTTAATGTTTATAGCAGAAAGTAAAAATATAATATCTTTTAATTATCATATTTAAACTAATATTCTATCTAAAAAGGTAGATATGCTCAATTAACTTAAGATATAAAAGATTTATAAAGTTATTATTTTTAGTTTAATGATTAACTTAAAAGGCTACTCTTTTGAAGGACTGGAAACTCCTTTCGACACAGGGCACTCTCTTGTTGCACATAACGCGGATATCCTGTTGCTTAATTGAATAAACTTCCTATAGGGAGTTCCATAACTATAGACTGGAAAGTTTCAAAACACTAGCAAGAGTGGACAGCCAGAAAGATTTTGTTCACTTGTTGAGATTGACTCTAATCAGGGACCTTCTCAGTGAC
This sequence comes from Loxodes magnus, assembly GCA_946699065.1. NCBI lineage: Eukaryota > Ciliophora > Karyorelictea > Loxodida > Loxodidae > Loxodes > Loxodes magnus. Next base: position 140,667 of record CAMPDV010000204.1, on the reverse strand, counting down.
AGGATAAGAACTTGATCTTATTCATAATTCTAGAAGATTTTATCAGAAAATCAACCTCAGTTCCCTCCATCTTTTTTATTATATAAAGTTATTATATTCAACATATATTTAATAATTCAATTAGAACTAAAAAGAAAAGTATACATTTCTTTCTTAAGCACTAAAATATTGACTTTATAGCTTATAATATTTTTAATTAGCTATTGAACTTCCTTCAATTCTTTTCTATCTACAGTAAAATTAAACAGATAAAATAAAAAAGTAAACATTTTGATGATAAAAATAACTTTAAAAAAGGAAAATTTTATAATTTTATTTATTTTAGTAATCTTAAAAGATAAATATGCTCTTTAGCTATATCTAAAATTCTAAGTGAAAGACTTATTTTAAATGATTAATTTTTATTTTTCTTCTTAACTTATTATTTCCCAAAGTGTAACTTAATGATTTATAATTATTAAATTTATTATACTTTAAAATACTATATCATATTAGAAACATTTCAAACCTAACATTTTAATAATTAACTAAACTTTTAACTCCTTTCTCTATAAAATAGGCATTAAAGTTAGTTTTGCTATACTTTAGATAAAAATAGTAAACTAGATATCATAAACTTATTTACTTTATGTAGCTTGCTAATTTTTAAGATTATTAAACATTATTTAGATTACAAGTTTCATCTGTAGTTTAGTATTACTAACAATAGATTATTTAATTGAAAATAAATATAAAAATTATATAGCAACTTAGAAAGGAATTTTTAGCTGCTTCAAGAAAGTAGAAGCATGGATGTAGTAGAACGAAGAGGAGATTAAAAAACTGCAGAAAAAGATTTATTATGCAATAAAATGTCTACAGAGGAAGAGAAACTGAGAAAATAAACGAAGGTTATTTTATACCAGGAGGTCTCAGAATTAAATCCTTCTGGAAAGATGAGCATGGAACAGCTCATCAAAGTAGTGTGAAACTTCTGGTAGAGGTTAAGAAGTTCTACAAGGAAAATATACAGCTAACAAAGTAGATCAATCTCGGAATTTAAGATAAGCTTGATTTAAGAATAACGAATCAGGAGAGGGAGATCGACAGCTTATGGGTTTACCAGCGAGAGTTGCTCAGCCAAGCAAACTCCTAAGTATAGAAGATTAAAGACTAAAACAAGAAGATTAAAGAATCTTATAGAGTTAGACGAGCCACTAAAAGTTGCAAAACCTTCTAGATCACAATATGGACTCTGAAGTGCAAGGATCATAAAAGATTAGGCAACAAGAAAAAGAGTTTGAAAATAATGCTATTTTTGTAATAGCATTTGATACTTGTACATGAATTGTCCGAAGTTTCAAAACTTTCAAAAAAAAAAATTGCATCCAAGAGAATAACTTCTTTGCAATAAGAATGGAGAAATCTATAGAAGAAAATGGAATAACAAATACAAGGAGGCAAGAAATATATGAGCAAAATAAAATTTTCCAGATTTGAGGGTTTATAGATTTACAAATATATTTTAAACGGCGGTAATATTCTCTGCTAAACAATTTTAATCTTAAGAAATAAAAATAAATAATTTTAAATACTTAATAAAAAAACTATATTTATCTAAATTTTTATATACTATATTCTGGGGTTATTTTATACCAAGATGCTATTTTTTAATATACAGAACAAGTCAGATCCGACAAATTTAAATTTAAGAATTCTAACATGAAGCAACAACAGACCTAAAGAGGTTGTTCCAGAAGGAGACTGAAAAAAATGCTTGTTGATAGGTAACTAGGGAGAAAATAATTCAATAGCAAACTGAATTACCTTTCATTTCATAAGATAATTAATTAAATATTTATAAGATTTTAATTTTTGTCTTTTTCCTTAAAATTTTAGTTTTGATAGTTAGATTTTTATTTATAAATTTATTAATATAAGCCATATTAAAAATTAATCTTTGATGGTTGTATTTAAAAATATCTTAATTTTAAAACTTAGTTTAAATTAATTTAATGTCTTATAAAATAAAATTATACAAGACTTCAAGAAATTTTCGTATCAACTCAAAGCAAGAAAAAAATTATAAGCTGCTCTTCTTAAGGTCTCTTCTTTGTTTTTGTTATCTCAACCTTTTTAGAATCATTAACTGACTACAAGGAAAAAAAATGGAAAACAGTTTATATAGTAATTAATTGCATAAGTTCCTTCATAAAAGATAAAAAAGTTCCAACATAGTTCTACAACAGAAAAATAGTGCCAAGCATGGAAAAATAATGGCTTAAGGGAGCATCATCAGTAAGTTAAAAATAAATGATTCTCTATAGGACTTTACATAAGAAAAACATTTGGAATGAACTTAAAGCCAAAAAATTAAACCTTTTTGAGACTAATAAAACTTGTTATTAACTTAAAATCCAACGGAAATAATTCAATAAAGGCATCGAAACTCATTTTATTGACGAAGACTTAACATACACTGCTTTAACTCTTTTGAAATGTAGGATAAAAAGATAGAAGTGCTATGTTATAATTTATGATTAATGAATCATAAGAAAAAAAGCTTTTATACAGATATAAAGAAATAAAGATGAAAAAGAACTTTTAAAGAAATAGATACAATTCTGTATTAATAGACTCAACAATACCAATTCTAAAAGGTCAATTAAAATATTCCAGTTGAGGTTAAATTATGAAACTCAAAAAGCAGGTAATAATCAAGAACCAAGAGGAAAGGTAATTTTTATAATTTGGAAAAGTACCTAGTGAGAGACTGTTACGTTACAGCTTTTGTGAATATAAGAAAATGCAAGATAATATACTTGTAAGGAGTTGGCGAGATTCTGACTAATGTATTGCAACTATGGCTTGTAGACAAAGAAATTTATATAAAAAAATATTGAACTAAAATAATTGTCCACCTTTTTATGATAGAGCTATTTTATTAAATATTATATAATAAAATGGATGTTAGCAACGTCCAGGAGAGCTAGTGGATAATCTGGGGCAGTTTATATGACATTACGAGTAATCACGAACTAAATGCTACCACGGGAAGAGTGAACAAGCTCGGAAAAGACAAGCCTAACTTGCCCGAGGATTCTCTCTAGCAGTATGAAAGTTTGACTGATGAACCTTCTAATTAATGACTTAATAACTAATTCTTATTTGAATCTTATTCAAAAAGACTGGAGCATTTGATTCAAGATTCGAGAATAACCTTTAATAAGTAGATTTTAATTTGAAGAAGCTGATGTGACTAATTGGCCTTTTAGAATTTTAGCAAGAAGTATGAGAACATTTTTTTAATATTAAATATTAATATTGAAAGATCTGCGCGTAACAAGATGCTTCGCGCTCTATAATCATCATTATTTATTTAAGATAACTTAATAAATTTGAATATCGTATAACTTAATTTAATAAGTAAGAAAAATTAAAGCATCTAAAAAGATAAATGTATTAAATAATCTTTAAATTTTAAATAATTATTACAATATATATTTGAAATTAACTTTTAAAATTAACTTATAATTTATATATAACATAATCTTATTTTTCAAAATAAAAATTTGGAGAAACAATCTTAACCATTAAATCTGAAGCAAAGATGATTATTTGAAAAAAATTTCCTTTTGTTAGTTAATTTTCTATTTATTATATTATATATATTATTGCATATCTAAATTTTATTCAAACTCAATCAACATTTTTCCTCATATTTATAATTTTAACAGAGTAAATTTTAATAACTTTTATTCTTTTTAATTTCTAAATATTTTCACATATTTAAATTTTTTATAACAATTTTAACTCTTAAAATCTCTAATGATTCAAATGTAATATTTATAAACTATTTTTTGGCATTTTTAGATATTTTATAGATTAGGAGTTATTCTAAAAGATTCACATTAGTATTTAGGTATATTAATTTTCTATTTTATATCTAGTTTTATTAAATATTTTCATGATTTATTTAATAATTTTTGAATAATCTCTCAAAAATTAAATTTAACAATAATCTTAATATCGTTTTATTTAGATATTGCAATTCCGTCCTAGATTTTTAATTTTTTGATTAAATTTTACAAAAATATTATTTAATAGCGAATATGATAGTTATTATGTCAGATGATTTAATATAAAAATTAATTATTTAAGATATATAAAACAAATTTATATTTATGGTTTAACTTAAAATTAATTTTTCTTTGAGCGAAAATATCTAAATTATAAATTATTATATAATTTATTATTTTTAATATTAAAGCAAAATTAAAAAAATAATGTAGTCAGAATTTAACTGTCCTAAATGCAATATCTAGTTCAACTATAAGGCTAATGTACCTTAAATTCTTCAATGTAGACATAACTTGTGTAAAAAATGTTGCTTTGAGTTGTTTTAAAAATAACAAAAAATAACTTGCCATGTTCAAAATTGTGGCTAGTAAACTTTAGATGATCCATTAGATCTTGAAGTTAATAATGATTTAATAAATAGAATGAAATAAAACGCATCGAATAATTGCAAAACTCATTAAAGGTAAATTACTTGCTACTGTTTTGATGATTTATAATTTTTATGTTAGAAATGTATTGAAACTAATCCTCATACAAATCATAAAGTTAAAGAAATATTTGAAGCTTAATAAGAACTTAAAACTTAAATTCCTTAATATATCTAAAATATAAAAGAGAAGTAAAATATAATATAGAGTAACTGTTAATAAATTTAGTAAATAAGATAATAAATCATAATAAAAGATTAGGAATTTAAATAGTTTATTTAATAAGAAGCAGAATAAGCTATTGAGTTAATAAATAATAAAAGAAACTTTTATTACTAGGAACATTAAGAACTAACTGATGAATTATTAAAGGAGATAGATAAAAGATGTTAGAATTGATAAGAAATTTAAAATAAATTAAGAGAATAAAATATTCAAGTTTCAAATAATCCTATAGAAGTAATTGAGCTTTAGTAAAAACTATAAGATATTTTAAAATGAGGAGAAGATTAAATATAGCAAAAAGAGATATAATAGATAAACTAAATAAAGTTTAATGAATATAATAAAGTATAAATAAATTTCTAGATAGATGTTTAGCAGTTTCACAAAGATTTGCAAACTATAATTTAAAAAGGAAACTTAAACGAGTTTAAGATTCTTTTATTTGCAGTTAATGATACAAATATTATAGTGAAATATAACGTTGAAAAGGGAACTTCTGAAAAAATTCAAGTAAATACTTAGATTTTTTCAATCCATTATAGAGCATTATAAATAGCAGAAGATACTTTAGTAGTTACAGGTGGATGTGTAAATAGCACACATAGTAATAGAATATCAATAATAAAAGATACTAAAGTTTAAGAATATCAAATGATTATTCCAAGAAGAGGTCACAGTTTAGCATTTGATAAACATAGAAATTAACTACTTATAATATCTGGCTATAATGGTTAATATTTAAAGGAAAGCGAAGTGTTTAATTTGAAAACTTTAAAATCTTCAAAAATAGCTGATATACCAGAAGCTTCTAATATGGGTAGTGCAGTAATATTTAATGATATTTTATATAATTTTGGAGGATATAATGGTTCAAAATATTCGTAGAGTATATAGCAATATGAAATAAATAATGATAGATGATCTAAACTATAAATTTAACTACCTCAAGGTTCTTACACTCTTTCAGTTTTTGTTAATAAATAAATTTATATTTTTGATAATAATAATAACTTAACTTAAGTCAAAATTTTAGAAAATGGAAAATTAACTTAAGTAGGATAAAAATACTTAAATAATTATGTATCAACAATTCCACTTTGTAAAAACAACTAAATTTATTTTTACGATGATGGTTTAAAATTATCGTTATTTGATGTGTAGAGTTTAAAGTGGGAAAATAAAAATATTTGAAAACTAAAATAAACGATTTTAATATAATATTAATCTTAATATTTTTTACATTAATTTACTCATTATATGTATATATATATTTTTTTAAATAAAAGTATTTTAATATTATATATATGTAGATATTTTTAACTTTCAAAAATTTTTTATTTTTCTTAGACTAAAAATTAATTTTATAATTGAATATAAAAGATAAATTTTAATTGATGCATTCAGATATATTTCAAACTCTTCCATCAACCTAGAAAAGTTTTTTGGAGGTTATGTAAAGATTTTAATTTTTTTTATCAGATCTTGACTAATTCTCTTTTTTTATGTTCTATTTTACAGTATTACTATGTTTTTTCCCAATAATTATACTAGTTTCATTCTAATTTCTCATGTTACTTCTTATCCTTTTATTAGTAATTATAGCTAATATTTGAAACTTCTGATATTTTTGTAGTTTTATGAATTGCAATAGAAGCAACTTTTCTCTCATAGTTATGCTCTTTCAAACTTTATATTTTTATTTTCCTTCTATCACTTCTAAAATCTTGCGTTTGTCATTTTTGCTATTTCCGAACTATCTTCTCTATTCTTTCAACTTACTATCTGTTTCAAGTTTTAGTTTATATATTCACTATTTAGCTTTATAACATTATATGCTTTTAAATCTTCTTCTGTGAAATGATTCTGAATCCATTTCTTCATGCTTATTAAGATTTTCAATTGTTTAGCGTTATTCTTCTTAAATCTTTTGATATTTTCTTGTAAGAGTAAGATATTATATAAAATGGTGCCTTAATATTAGCAGATCTCTTCTTCAAAACCTATTCCTAGTAGGATGAATCCAATAATCTCTACCTTCTTAGATGGAGAATTAAAATTTGATAAAGGCAATTACTGAACTTTATGAAGGAATTTAATAACTAACCAACACTATGGAAATTCTAAAATCTGAAAACTCAATTTTAAGATAGGAAATAGACTTAAACCTGTCCCTGTAAATTAAGGAAGAATCTAATAGACAGGATAGATCGTAAAGAAAATATAAAGTGCTAGAAACTCTAAACAAGAAAAACTATAATAGCTCAGCTATCCAATGGATATAGAACAACAACCGATAGCATAAGGGGTTCCATATCAGAAAGTAGTATATGTTGGTATTGCAAACAGTCAGAACATAAGGCAAAGAACTGCTAAAAATTTAATAAAAAGAAAATAATAGAAAATAAATAGAAATATATATTTAAAATATACTGTATAAGTGAAGGCTTGTTTTATCGGAAAAAAAACTTTAACTGAACAATTAAGCTCATTATAACTAATAAGCAGTCAATTAAATAGAAAATGAATGAAATCTAAATTATCAGAAAAAATTAAGAAGAATAATCTTTAAATTTTCTAGACTCATGACAGTGAAGATCCAAGTCAATTTGAGGTGAACATTAATTAAAAAAAACTAATATTATAGAGAGCATAGCCCCACAAAAGTGTGCCATCCTTTAATTAAAGTTTTTTAAATTTTAAAAAGATTCTATATTACAGCTTTATCCAGTGCTAGCATTCCTTGGAATATCTTATCTTCTATAGGGTCAGTGTCGGAGTGCTGACTAAGAAACCTTAGTACCTGGCATCATTCAGCAAAACGTTACTTGATCCCCTAGTCTTATCTCGCTTGTCTCCTGCCGAGACAAATATTCCATTCTTCACATTGATTATTTCCTGGTAACGGAGTTAAAATCAATCACATTGGAAGGATTTTTCCTCTCTTTTTAAATTATATGCAATAAATTATTTGTGGCAAACCACATAAAGATGACATCACAATAATAAATTAGTCTATATTGTATTAATGATATTTAAATTGTTTTGTCAAAACTTACCAATAAGTTTTAGTACATTCAGAAACCTCTTAATACAATCATTAATTAATTTGTTTTATAGGTTTTAATTTAGAGTTTAAGTTACAATTAATACATAGCAACCATCTGATTATTTTACATTTCTAAGATTATAAAATTTTCATGCGCATCTACTTCTTAGAAATTCATAAAAATCATTTTTATAATCCTCGATATCATTTTTTTATTTGCTATAATAATAAGATAATCATTAATAATCGCTAATATAAAAAAGTTTATTCCAGATAGATAAATTATTTTAAATTATATATTTTAAATATAGTAAATAAAAAATTAGTTTATATAAGTTTTATTATTAGAATAATATCTTGCACATTATTTTTCAGATATCAACTATCATCTTTAAAAAAGATATATTTAGATACTCTATTTTATATCCATATATTACATTGGAAGTTATGCTAATTAAAATGTAATAAAAGGGGGATGGTGTTTGAAAAAAATTTCTTAGATTATTAATATTTTACTAACTAATAAATAAAATAATGTAAAATTATAAAGCAAGGAATGGCTGAAAAAGGTTTACTATTTGCATAAATTCTTGATTGTTAAGAAAAATTTCGAAATAAGTATGATTGCTATGCATTAAAATATTATTAATCTAAAAAGGAAATTATTATTTTTTTATGATACCCTTATTTTTTTTTACAAGAGAAATTATTTCTGCTTATTGAAATTAAAAGAACAATTTATTTAAAGCTTAAAAAGCATCCCGAAAAGAGAATTTAAAATCCATATCAGTTTAATTTAGCAGAGCAATTGGGAATTATACTTTAAAATAATAATTAATAAGTGTATTTTTAAGGTTTTAACGATTAATTTCTATAATTTAAAATAAAATTAACTAATTCAAATTAAAAGCTTTTTTGGAAAATATAATGTTAAATTAATCGCTATTAGCGAGCAGATACTCAGATTCCATTGTTTAAAACAAATTCACTTTCTAAATTAATCACTTTATATGCGAGATTCTTCTTTCTTAGTTTTCATTATATGTTGGATAAAAGGTAGTAAGAACTTTTCAAATCTTCTTAAGAATTATCATGTTTTGTCTATAGATGTTCTTGAAGTTCTACTACAGATGTAGTTTTTTCTTTGGTGCTTGCAAATTAATTTACACTATTTCTTTTCTAATGGGATTTTACATGTATTTATATAGTTGTTTTTATATTTATTGCAAAATTGATAAATAATTAATGAGATTATAGGGTGCGTAGCACTCTCCATGGTGCGCAGCTCTTTAAATTAATTTTATTTAAAGTTAATAAAATTTCAACTTGGAAGTTTCCTCCAGTGCTTCATTCTTTTGGAAATTCTGTCTTCTATTAGGACATGGTCGGAGTGTGCTCCAAGAGACCTAATTGACATGCATCTTTCAACAACCGTTACTCAATGCCTCAAGTTTTTTCCTCTTGTCTCCTACCTAGATTCTTGCTCAGTTTGTCGCTCCTGAATTACTTCCTGGTACTATATATTAAGTTAATCTCAGTTGGAGGATTGCTTCTCCCTATCCAAAATATATAATAATATATAAATGAACTGAAGTTATTCTACTTCTCAATCAGATCATCACTGTAAAGTTTATTAGTTTCGTGAAATATTCCATTTCCAGTCTTCTTCAGGACCATCTTCTTTTCTACATATTTAGCGGTAATGCGTTAATCTTTTTTTTTTTTAAACCGCCATAGTTGTTCGAAGGTGAACAACAAGGTCATCTTCATCAGAGGTTGGGGAAGTTAAGTACCCATAATCGACTTTATGTCTTCCTCTGCTTTGGTTTGGCCTCGAGACATAAAATTCTTAGACCTTCGACACTGGCTTGGCTTAGTTTATTTTTAATTCTGGAACGAAAAAGAAATAATATTGCGAGCTTCATCAGAGGTGGGGAATTTAAGTACCCATAATTGACACATGTCGTCCTCTGCTTTGGTGATGCAATGAGACACAATCCTACCATGTCCTTGGACCTCCAGCAAGTATTAAAGATTACGAGTATTCTAAAATTATATCAGTATTGAACATTTTATCAGTACTGAATAATTATACCAGTATTGAACAAGGTTTATCAGTATCTGATAATTTTATCAGTAAGAAACATTCTTGTCAGTATGAAACATTTTTTTTAAAGAGCTGCGCACCAACGAGAGTGCTACGCGCTCTATAATTAAATTTATTTATTTAAAAGAATCTTGCTTCAGTCAAGCCACATTCCAAATATATTATAATTTCTTCTTTGCTGAGCATACTCTCACTTTATTAATTTCCTGTTAAAATAAGTCATGCTTTAAGCAATATAAATAAATAACCAAACAAAAATTATAATTATAAATTTTATTGATATGGCTTTCGTTTGATGCATCAGCAATATATTTATTATTTCCAAATCTTTTGTAATCAGAATTGTTTTTTCACTCATGTAAGAAAAAATTTTTCTGATACATTCTTAGGCTTTAAGCAAAAAGGATCAATAATAGACATATTTAAAAAAAAATGGAAATGGAATAGAATATTCGACTATCTAAAAATTAGGCAAGGAACGCAAGAAGAAGAGCTAACAAAGAACTAGAGAAGAAGTAGAAATCAATGGAACACTTATCAAGCTCCTCTTCAGAAGGCAAAGTAATGGTTGGACAAGTTAATGAGAGCACTTCGCTTTCAATTGAAATGGAAAAGATGAAAAAATTAATTTCTAAATATGAAGAAGAAACATATAATCAAGGAGAAAGAAAATGAGAGCTTATGAATAACATTGAGGATCAAAATAACGAACTATTAATTCTTAGGAAATAGCTTATATAAAACAATATTGTGACAGAACAATAGCTCTATACTCAGTCTTAAAATAATTTCAAATAAGGGGTAAACATGAGTATTGAAGTCCTCCCTTCTTAAGCAAAAGATTAAGAAATAAATATAGAATAAAATGTTGATAAAAGTTTAATTAAAAGAATAGAACAAATAGAAAAATTAGTTTTGCCTTAGTTGAATAAAAAAAATAGACAAAAAATTGTTGATGTTGTAGGTCGAAATATCACTTATTAAAAAATTGTTAAAAATGATAAAAATTGAAAAAAAGAGAAGAAATAAAAACATGAAGGATGTTAAACAAACTTTGAATAACCGACTCAGGAATTTATAAATAGAAATTATTTAGTGGTAACATGGAAAATTCATTGTGGTAGCCACCCACATTCAAAAAAAGGCCGTGGTATACATCCACGTTAAAAAAAAGGCGGAGCGAAATCGGTTGGAATCCCGAAGAACTCCAAAACTCTTAACATTTAGTTTACATTATTATTAATAGACATATTTTAAAGGAAATATTTACTGTCAGTTCTACAAAATGATTGAATTTTCTTTATATCTGGTCAATTCTGATCTTTACTGAGTAATTATTTCAGATTTCATTCTTATGAAAGAGAAAAAAGGCAAGCAATTTTTCCTTTAAAGTCTTAACGTTATCAAAAGCAAAAAAATATCCTATTGAATAAATTTTAGTTCTAAAGCAACACTACTTAACGAAATAGATTAAGATGGATACTGTTTATAAAAAACTTTTTGTAAGAAGCATAACATTTTATTCTTTTAATAAGTATTTTCTTTACTCTTTATTTTTGATCTTTATAACTTTCTCTAAATAACTATCTTTTATAAGCATTAATCTGTCATTAAAAGAATTTCTATTAGAAAAAACGTTCGATACCATTAATAGGGATTTGCTATTAGGACATTTACGTAGAATTAAGTTCCCTCTTGCTCTAATAAATTGTCTTGATTCATTTTATTCACATCTAAACGTTAGATTTCTTTTGGATGGAACATTATCGAGAAATTTGAATTATACCAATGATGGTTTACAAGGAAGTTCTCATGTTCAGTTCTCGCCATTATTTTCTCTGACATCATAATTAGATATTTGGAAAATTTTTAAAAGCAACTTGGTTTTAAAATTTGTGGACGTTTATTTGTTTCCAAAGCTTTGGCAGAGGACTTATTATTGCTATCTAATGAAGATAATATAAATTAATTAATTTAGGCCACATGCGAAGTAGTTGGTTGAGTTAAATTGAAAATAAACGCTGAAAAATGTGAATATATCTGCTTTAAAAGTATTTAAAAAATTTAAATATCACAATTTGTCTCCTTCTAGGATATGTTATTAATGAAAATTAAAACTATAAAGCTCATTATTAAGAAATTTCAATGGTCTACGAAAAATGTGTGAGTGGGTCTATTTAAAAGTTATCTATATCAAATTATTACTCCTTAGAACTTTAAATAGATTTTTCGAACATTTATACTACCAAAGGTAAAGTATGGGTCAGATGTAATTCCTTGGGCTATTCTTCGGGTATAAAAAATAAAACATGATATAACCACTAGCTAAAGAAAAGTAGCAAGATGTACTTTACAAAGCTCTAATTCAACTTTTATGGAATCTAGCTTTATTGATTTGAATTTGTTACCTTTTGAATATTACATTGCAATGAGGTTCTTCAAATTCTATATAAAATCTTACAGGGAATCTTAAACGGATCCCAACTCTGATGTAGCATTTCTTTTTAACAAAGCAAAGAACAATAACCTTAAATATTTCAAGAATCTAAAATAAATGACTAAACATTTTTCAAATAGAGCTTTAAGATGCTAGTAGCATCAAATAATATTTAAACAAAATTAGAAATAAATTAGAATAAAAGCTTTATTAAGATGCAATAGAAAGGATGAGTGCGATGCCTACTACATGCATTTATTTTGATTAATAAGATAATAACATTGATTAACAGAATTTTCCAACTATACTTACACGATATTAAGCAAGACAATGATTCGAGAAATAGATCAATTTACAAATTAAGGACTTTTAGTTACAATTTTTTGTATGATTTGAAATAAAGACACTATTAAATAAAACATTCTGAAATTTACATTTGCGGAGAATAAGATACCTATTAACATATTTCTTAATGTGAAGCTCTGCAAGATTTAATAGAAGAATTTAAAAATTTCAGGAATTACGATTCACTTAAACTTATAACTTACAACCAATATTACATTAATCTAAACTTCCCTATTCGAATATAACTTTAATAAATTGACTAAAGGATTAAAGACTTTCATTCAAAGTTGCTTCGTAGAAATTAAATTGTAGATCAAAATGATGAACAAGTGAAGAGATATTGGAACAATTTGGTTAGTGAGCAAGCGAAAAAAAAGATTATAGAAAATTGAATCAAGATTGTTGAAATGGAAGTTTCAAAACATTTTTTATTACCTATATGAAATATGGTAAAAACATATTAAATTTAATTAATTAAGAACTTCTATCAAGTTTTCATTAAGAGTTATTATTTTTTAATTAGAAGAAATGTATCTTATTGCAATAAAAAACGAGAAAAATGATGTGAAAAAACAAAATTCATAATAGTTCGTAGAATGTTAATAAAAAGTAAAAAGAAGAAAAAACAAATAAATAAAAAATAGAATATAAATAAAAATAGTTAACTAAAAGCAAAAATAAATAAAATAAATTTTTAAGAAAGTATCTTATTAAAAAATTTAAATAAAGATCATAAAAATTTTTTATATATAATTTTAATTAAACCCTCTAAACGTAAGAATAAACACTAAAACGATTTTAAAACCTCATGATAAACTACTTTTTATATTCTTTAGTTATAATTTTTAGATAAAAAATTGCTAAAATAAAGATAATAAATAAAAATTTCATATTTTATTCTTTCTTATTTAAGAAATTGTAAGCAGCTTTTCTTGAAAAAGATTTAAAATCGATAATTTGTTCTACAAAATATTTAAAAGCTTAATTCTGTAGATATTCAAAAAAAACTTTAGTAACTTGAGTTAAATTAAGAAATAATAATAAAATTTTACTTATAAATTAAAAAAATTTAGGATGGAAATAAAATAGAAAGTTTTATCAAGATTTTATCTTAAAAACATTTTATTTCTAATTTTTTATTTAAAAAGTCATAAGATATAAATTCAATCGTATAAAAATATTAGCTCAACATATTCTGTAAAAATTAAAATCATTATTTAAAAATCTTTCCAAAAGCAATTACATCTAAATAGTTTTTAAGATTTATATTACATATAAATCTTAATTCAGAAAACTAAAAGATTACAAAGCATGCTAAAAATTATAAAATTGTATATATAATAGAAAATAATGCAACAAGTTTTGAATACTTATTATGTATTAGATAACTCAATCAAAACTTATAAATTTTTTTAAAGTAAGAAAAATCAAATTTTTCTTTCCAAGTCTTTTAAATTTTGCATAAAGATCATAAAAAATTTTTATTTATAATTTTAATTAAACCGCTCTAAACGTAAAGAATAAACGCTAAAACGGTTTTAAAACCTTATGATTAACTACTTTTTATATTCTTTAGTTATAATTTCGAGATAAATATAAACAAATAGTTAAAACTTACAAAGATAAGAAAGAAGAAATTCAATATTAAGAACATTCTTTCATTTTTAATGAATATGTAAACAGCTCTTCTTGAAAAAGATTAAAAATCTAAATTTGTTCTGCAAAATATTTAAAAGCTTAATACTGAAGGTAAGATTTCAAATAAAACTTTAGTAACTGCATGTTGAGTTATTAAAAAATAATAATAAAATTTTACTTATAAATAAAAAAAATTTTGATGAAAATAAAGTAGAAAATTTTATAAAGATAAATGTTTAATTTAAAAAAATTTTATTTCTAATTTTTTATTTCATTTAAAAAGATTTTTAAAACAAATCTTTATTTGCACACATACATAGATAAATTTTATCGCGAAGAAATCGCTAATACAAATTATATTAAAAATAGAAAATATCAGTTATCGACATGATTGAATTTATTTGATGACTATTTTCCTTGCTAAATTTAATATATTTAATGAAATTTCTATCATTTCAATTTGTTTAACAATAGTTGTTCTATTAACATGTTTCTATAATGTTAATTTATTTCTTATAAAAATTTTGTTCTAAATATTGTCTTTTGAATGTTTCTTTATGGAAAATAAATTTTCATTCATTAGTAAATCGTCTTTCTTTAGTCCATAGAACTTAAACATCTTGATTGTTTGCTAGAAATATAATATTTTTAATTTCAATTTTATGCATATAGTTTTCCTAAATCAAATTCTCGATATTTCATTGCTACTTTCCGAATCATAAAGTAAAAACATAAAAGTTTTTATCATATTATGTTAGAAAGAAAGCTAGTTGAAGTTTATATAGCAGGATTCATTAAAAATAAAAATAAGTTACTGTAAAGTTTTTCTTTTCAATGTAAGAATACTTTTGTAAATTTTATCCTTCATCCTAAATGACCCTTTCAATACTAATCAAGGTATAATCTCACTTCTAAATTTAGCTTTTTAAATTTAAGCATGCGATAAAGCATTTAAAAGTGACAGGGAGTATTATTCTTAAAGTAATTTAGAGTAAAATACATTTTTTCATAAATTTCAAATATCTTTGATTCCTCTAATAGCAGTGAAAAATCTATTTATCTTTTTCATATAAGTTAACTCCAATATATATTCCTTGGTTCCTTTTATTTGATCTATTATCCTTCTATTTTCAGATTCTTATTTTCAGATTCTTAATTTTTAAGAAATTGGATATCTTTACACTTACTAGTGCTTATTTGCAGAAAAATCTATTGGAAAACTCTATTGCATTAGTCAACTAACAATTATATTCTAAAGTAGAACATGCAAAATTTATACTTTATAAGTTAATACCTAGTATAATATTTCTTCCTGCAAAAGACCTATTACTATATAAATATAATAAGGTGAGAGTAAAGGATCATAAGAACTCTCTAACATAACTACATTACTTTAATGATGTTTGCGAGTCTTTTATCCATCATGAAAAAAATAAAGTTCAGATTTTTGTAGAGGACTTAAGTGTTAGAATAAATCCCAGTGGAAATTTTAATCTCCTAAAATTTTGAAAATATATTACTTTCTCAATACTATCAAACATTTTTTCTACATCAATAAGAGTTGCAAGTATCTTTATTTATCTTTTTACTTCAGTTTAATAAAGATCAATTATCCATTAAGTTACTCAGATTTATCGCACCATTTGCTTCTCACTGAAGTTTTTCCAAATTAAATAAGAATGTATATAAATATTTCTAAATTTTATAGCTGTAGAAAAAGCGTTAATTTCGTCATTTTTAGTTCTACCTTGAAAAAAATAGTGTCTTGTATTTTTAATCAGCTTTTTAACATCCATTATGTAATGAGATACTATCTTTAAAACATAGCATATTTTTATTTATTAAATTAGTAGAAATTAACGTCTTTTAACAAATTTTATGCTATTTTTACTTTAATTACTTAGATTTTTTTAGTAGTAATATACTAAAGTAAATAATTAATAAGTTCACGATGCCATCCAGGTTACCATTTAAAAAATTTAATGAGCTTGTAGATTCCAGCTTTTGCGAGTTCTGGTATTCTTGCTGTTTGTTCTTTTTCAATTTATATCCCTTCTTCCATTTATGTCATCTCTTACATTTTAACTCTAGACTATATTTTGAAATTAATCCAATTTTCAGTCATTCTTTAATCTATATATTTTACTTATTTATTACATCAGATCTAATTGTTAATTTTTTAAATCTATCTATTGACCTTTATTTTCCATGCTTATTCCTTAAATATCTGAAAAGTAGTACATTTCCTTCTAAAATGTTGCTTTCCATTAAGTAGTAGTATAATTTGGTATTTTTCTATGTTTGTATTTATTTACTCAAATTTTAGGGATTTCCTATTTCTATTTTATCTACTTCAGAATTTATGTTTATTCCTGTTTCCATTACCTTTTCAATTCGTTTTCTACTCTTGAAATATAATGTAGAACTGCTTAGATTACTCCCTTATTCTTTCTGGATATTTCAAATTGCTTTCATTTCTTTTTCAAAATAAGGATTCTGGATTCCTCGCTTTTATCGTCAATTTACTATTTCAGCTTTTTGTTCTCTTTTCTTAAGTATATCCACTTCATCCTATACGTTAGTTACCATCATTGCAATTCGTTAAATGCTAATCTATTCCTTCTCAAGACTGAATGTTTTGACTTCTTAATGCATTACATATTTGCTTTTTTCCTTATTTTTTCTTCTTTACTGATGTTTAGAAGTTTGGATAGCTTTCTTCTCAATTTATTTATTTTGTTACAAATATCCTTATTCTTTTGCTTAGAATGAGATTAGAAGCCTTAGTGCATTTATTACTTATTTTTTAGTAGTAATATTTGCTATGAAATCAAAAAATATAATTTTAATTTATTTTTATCAAACTAATATTCTTAAATAATATCACCTTTTGGAAAAAACGAAAGTTTTTATTAAATGAATACAAAAATTAAAGTTTAAAAGAGATTAAATAAATTATTTAAGAGATTTAGCTATTAAAATATGATTTATTATAGCTTTAATAAATAAGCAGATAAGTTATAAATATTTAAAGCAAGAAAAAATATTAGGAATAAAGTCAGGTTTCATAAATTCTAACCATCTAATTATATTATTATTTACTTTTAAAATTTATTTGCTTTGCTAATTTAATTTTTTGTCTTATAAAAATGCTTTTTATTTTAGATGCTTTAAATCATTAAATTCATAATTTCTATTTTAATCTAAATCAAATAGGTGGTAAGCTCTTTCTTTTAGGAGTTACTTGGAAGTTCAGCAAGGTTATTAGAATTGAGCGCTACTGGAGGATAAATTTTAGTAAAACAATTCTATGTCGCAAGAGATTTTCTTTGTAGGTCTCTCCAGGCTCAAGAACTCTAAATACCAGTAGAAATCTTATTTCATTATTGGTAGGAATATATTTACCCACAATCAACTATCTTTCTATGTGGTCACTTAATATTTTTAGGTTTAAACATTTTTATTATCATAAATCTGTTTTGCGAATCTTATTTATATTTCCGACAGTAGCAATTAAAGTATCTTCTGTAATTTATCTATTGTAAAAGGCTAACTCTTACTAGATTCAAGTATTTTCTTCCTTTAAACTATAAATTGGATATACTCTGTCAGATTTTTAATATGCCCATTATTGCAAAAATGGATGGCAGCTCGGTTAGGAGAACTAGTAGGTGTAATTTAGTGCAATGCATACTGTATTGCGATTAATCTCTCACTAGATGCCTTCTAATTAATTACTTAATAACTAATTCTTATTTAGATTTTACTCAAGAAAACTGGAGCATTTGATTCAAGATTCGAGAATAATCTTTAATAAGTAAATTCCTCATTTAGAGAAGCAGATGTGACTATTTAGACTTCTTGAATCTTAGCAAGAAGCACGAGAAATTTTTTAATTTTAAATATTAAAATAGAAAGATCTACACACCAATGAGGAGGTACATGCTCTATAATAATCTGTATTTATTCAAGATAACTTAATAATATAATATAATATAATTTAATAAGTAAGAAAAATTAAAGCATCTAAACAGTAAATGTATTTAAATAATCTTTTAATTTTAAATAATTATTATAATATATATTTGAAATTAAATTAACTTTTAAATACACTTATAATTTATATATAACATAATATTATTTTTCGAAAAAAAAAAGAGAAATAATCTTAACCATTAAATCTGCAAAGATGATTATTGAAAAAAATTACCTTTTTTAGTTTATTTTCTATTTGTTATAATTATATATATTGTTGCATATTTAAATTTTATTCAAACTCAATCAACATTTTTCATCATATTTATAATTTTAACAGAGAAAATTTTATAGCTTTTTCGTTTTAATTTCTAAATATTTTCACTTATTTAAATTTTTTATATCAATTTTAGCCCTTAAAATCTTATATAATTCAAATGTAATATTTTAAATTATTTTTTTGGTATTTTTTGGTATTTTTAGATATTTAATAGATTAGAAGCTATTCTAAAAGATTCACATTAGTATTTAGGTATATTAAATTTCTATTTTAGATCTATTTTTATTGGATATTTCCATGATTTATTTAATAATTTTTGAATAATCTTTCAAAAGTTAAATTTAACGATCGTCTTAATATCGTTTTATTTAGATATTACAATTCACTCGTAGATTATTTAATTTTTGTTAAATCTTACAAAAATTAAAATATTTAATAGCGAAGATAATTAAATTATTATGTCAGATGATTTAATATAAAAATTAATTATTTAAGATATATAAAAGAAATTTATATTTATTGTTTAACTTAGATTTAATTTTTCTTTGAGTGAAAATATCTAAATTATAAATTATTATAGAATTTATTATTTTTATATTAAAGCAAAATTAAAAAAATAATGTAGTCAGAATTTAACTGTCCTAAATGCAATATTTAGTTCAACTATAAGGCTAATGTACCTTAGATTCTTCAATGTAGACACAACTTATGTAAAAAATGTTGCTTTGAATTTTATTAAAAACAACAAAAAATAACTTGCCATGTGTAAAAATGCGGTTAGTAAACTTTAGATGATCTTTTAGATCTTGAAGTTAATAAGGATTTAATAATTAGAATTAATTAAAACACATCAAGTAATTGCAAACATCATTCTAGGTAAATCACTTTCTATTGTTTTGATGATTTATAGCTTTTATGTTAGAAATGTATTGAAACTAATTATCATACAAATCATAAAGTTAAAGAAATATTTGAAACTTAATAAGAACTTAAAACTTAAATTCCTTAATATATCTAAAATATAAAAGAGAAGTAAAATATAATATAGAGTAACTGTTAATAAATTTAGTAAATAAGATAATAAATCATAATAAAAGATTAGGAATTTAAATAGTTTATTTAATAAAAAGCAGAATAAGCTATTGAGTTAATAAACAATAAAAGAAACTTTTATTACTAGGAACATTAAGAACTAACTGATGAGTTACTAAAAGAGATAGATAAAAGATGTTAGAATTGATAAGAAATTTAAAATAAATTAAGAGAATAAAATGTATAACTTTCAAATAATCCTATAGAAGTAATTGAACTTTAGTAAAAACTATAAGATATTTTAAAATGAGGAGAAGATTAAATATAGCAAAAAGAGATATAATAGATAAACTAAATAAAGTTTAATTAATATAATAAAATATAAATAAATTTCTAGATAGATGTTTAGCAGTTTCACAAAGATTTGCAAACTATAATTTAAAAAGGAAACTTAAACGAGTTTAAAATTCTTTTATTTGCAGTTAATAATACAAATAGTATAGTGAAATATAACGTTGAAAAAGGAAATTCTGAAAAAATATAAGTAAATACTTAGATTTTTTCAACTTATTATAGAGCATTATAAATAGCTGAAGATACTTTAGCAGTTACAGGTGGATATGTAAGTAGCACATATAGTAATAGAATATCAATAATAAAAGATTCTTAAGTTAAAGAATATTAAATGATTACTTAGAGATATGGTCACAGTTTAGCATTTGATAAACAAAGAAATTAACTATTTATTATTTCTGGTTATAATGGTTAATTCTTAAAGGAAAGTGAAGTGTTTAATTTGATTAATTAAAAATCTTAAAAAATAGCTGATATACCAGAAACTTATTACTTTGGTAGTGCAGTAATATTTAATGATATTTTATATAATTTTGGAGGATCTAATGGTTAAAATTATTTATAAAGTATATAGCAATATGAAATAAATAATGATAGATGATCTAAACTATAAATTTAATTACCTCAAGCTTCTTACACTCTTTCAGTCGTTGTTAATAAGTAAATTTATATTTTTGATAATGCAAGTAGTTTAACGCAAGTAAACATTTTAGAAAATGGAAAATTAACTTAAGTAGGATAAAAATACTAAAAAAATTATGTATCTACAATTCCACTTTGTAAAAACAACTAAATTTATTTTTACGATGATGGTTTAAAATTATCATTATTCGATGTGAAGAGTTTAAAGTGGGAAAATAAAAATATTTTAAAACTAAAATAAACGATTTTAATATAATATTAATCTTAATATTTTTTACATTAATTTACTCATTATATGTATATATTTATATTTTTTTAAATAAAAGTATTTTAATATTATATATATATGTAGATATTTTTAACTTTCAAAAAATTTTAATTTTTCTTAGACTAAAAATTAAATTTATAATTAAGTATAAAAGATAAATTTTCATTGATGCATTCAGATACATTTCAAACTCTTCCATCAACCTACAAAGTTTTTCGGAGATTATTTAAAGATTTTATTTTTTTTATCAGATCTTGAATAATTCTCTTGCTTTATTTTCTATTTTACAGTATTACTATGTTTTTTCCTAATAATTATACTAGTTTCATTCTAATTTCTCATGTTACTTCTTATATTTTTTCTTAAATTCTTATTGTTTTTTCTTATCCTTTGAATAGTAATAACATTTGAATACTAGAAACTACTGAAATTTTGAAATTTTATGAATTGCAATAAAAGCAACTTTTCTTTCATAGTTATGTTCTATTAAACTTTATTTTTTTATTTTCCTTCTTTCACTTCTAAAATCTTGCGTTTCATTTTTTTTGCTATTTTCGAACTATCTTCTCTATTCTTTCAACTTACTCACTGTTTCAAACTATAGTTGATATATTTATTATTTAGCTTTATAAAATTATCTGAGATTCTTTTAAATCTTGTTCCGTAGCATGATTCTGAATATATTTCTTCATGCTTAGTAAGATTTTCAATTATTTTTCGTTATTCTTCTTAAATCACTTGATCTTTTCTCGTAAGATTACGATATTATATAAAATGGTGCCTTAAAACTAACAAATCTCTCCAGCAAAACCTATTTTTAGTAGGATGAATCCAATTATCTCTACCTTCTTTAGATGGAGAATCAAAATTTGATAAAGGCAATTACTGAGTTTTATGAGCGAATTTGATAACTAACCAACACTATGAAAATTCTAAAATCTGAAAACTCAATTTTAAGATAAGAAATAGATCTAAACCTTTCCCTGTAAATTAAAGAAGAATCTAATAGACAGGATAGATCGTAAAGAAAATGTAAAGCCCTAGAAACTCTAAACCAGAAAAACTATAAAAAATCAGCTATTCAATGGATATAGAACAAATACCATTAACATAAGAGATTCCATATCAGAAAGTAGTATAAGTTGGTACTGCAAGCAGTCAGAGCATAATGCTAAGAAATGCTTAAAAGTTTAATAAAAATAAAAGAAAATAATATAAAATAAATGGAAAGATATATTTTAAATATACTGTATAAGTTAAAGCTAGCTTTATCGGAAAAAAATGCTTTAACTGAACAAATAAGCTCATTATATCTAATAAGCAGTCAATTAAATAGAAAATGAATGGAATTTAACTATCAGAAAAAATTAAGATGAATAATCTTAAAATTTTCAAGATTCATGATAGTGAGACCAAGCAAATTTGATGTTAACACTTTTTTATAAATAAATAATATTATAGAGAGCATAGCCCGATAATGATATATAACTCTTTAATTAAAATCTATTCAATTTTAAAAAAGGTTCTACATTACAGTCTTATCCAGTGCTAGCATTCCTTGGAATATTTTGTCTTCATCAGGATCAGTGTCGGAGTGCTGCCCTAAGAAACCTTAGTATCTGGCATCATTTAACAAAACGTTATTTGATGCCTCAGTCTTATCTCGCTTGTCTCCTGCCGAGATTCTTGCTCCGTTCTTCACATGGAGTATTTCCTGGTAACAGAGTTAAAATCAATCACATTGGAAGGATTTTCCTCTCTATTTAAATTATATACAATAAATTAATTTGTTGTAAACTAAACAAAGATAAGATCATAATAATAAATTATGTTATTTTATGTTAGTGATATTTAAATTTTTTTGTCAAACATACCAATAAGTTTTAGTACATTCAGAAACCTCTTAGTACAATCATTAATTAATCTATTTTATAGGTTTTAGTTTAGAGTTTGAGTTACAATTAATTTATAGCAGCCATCTGATTATTTCTAAGATTGTAAGATTTTCAAGTGCATCTACTTATTATAAATTAATAAAAATCATTTTTATAATACTCGATATCATTTTTTTATTTGCTATAATAATAAGATAATCATTAATAATCGCTAATATAAAAAAGTTTATTCCAGATAGATAAATTATTTTAAATGATATATATTAAATATAGTAAACAAAAAATATTTTATATAAGTTTGATTATTAGAATAATATCTTGCACATTATTTTCTCAGATATCAACTATCATATTTAAAAAAGATATATTTAGATACTCTATTTTATATCCATATATAATAATGGAAGTTATGCTAATTCAAATGTAATAAAAGGGGGATGGTGTTTGAAAAAATTTTCTTAGATTATTAATTTTTTACTAACTAATAAATAAAATAATGTAAAATTATAAAGCAAGGAATGGTTGAAAAAGATTTACTATTTGCATAAATTCTTGAATGTTAAGAAAATATTTCGAAATAAATATGATTGCTAAGCATTAAAATATTATTAGTTTAAAAAGGAAATTATTATGTTTTAATGATAACCTCAAGTTTATGCTTTTTTTTACAAGAGAAATTGTTTCTGCTTATTGAAATTAAAAGAAAAATGTATTTTAAGCTTAAAAAATCTCGAAAAGAAAATTTAAAATATATGTCACTTTAATTTAGCAACGCAAATGGAATTATACTTTAAAATAATAATGAATAAGTGTATTTTTAAGGCTTTTACGATTAATTTCTATAATTTAAAATAAAATTAACTAATTCAAATTAAAAGCATTTTTGGAAAATATAATGTTAAAAATTAATCACTATCAGCGAGCAGATACTCAGATTCCATTGTTTAAAAAAGTTCACTTTCTAAATTAATCATTTTATATGCGAGATTCTTCTTTCTTAACTTCTCATTATATGTTAGATAAAAAGTAGTAATAATTCTCCAAATCTTCTTAAAGATTATCGTGTTTTGTCTACAGATTTTCTTGAAGTTCTACTACAGATATAGTTTTTTTCTTTGGTGCTTGTAAGCTAATTTACATTATTACTTTTCTAATGGAATTTTACATGTATTTTGAGAGCTGCTTTTATATTTGTTGCAAAATTGATAAATAAATAATTTCGATTATAGAGTGTGTAGCACTCTTGATGATGTGCAGCTCATTAAATTAATTTTATTTAAAATCAATAAAATTTCTCCTTGGAAGTTTCCTCCAGTGCTTCACTCCTTTGGAAATTCTGTCTTCTATTAGGTATGGCCGGAGTGATATCCCAAGTGACCTAATTGTCTGGCATCTTTCAACAACCGTTACTCAATGTCTCCTGTTATTTTCTCTTGGCTCTTACCAAGATTCTTGGTCAGTTTTTCGCTTCCGAAGTACTTCTTGGTACTATACATTAAGTTAATCTCGGTTGGAGGATTGTTTCTCCCTATCCAAAATAAATAAATAAATAAATTTGATTATAGAGCGCGTAGCACTCTCGTTGGTGCGCAGCTCTTTAAAAAAAAATGTTTAATACTGACAAGAATGTTTGTTACTGATAAAATTATCAGATACTGGTGGACCTTGTTCAATACTAGTATAATTATTCAGTACTGATAAAAATGTTCAATACTGATATAATTTTAGAATACTCGTAATCTTTAATACTTGCTGGAGGTCCAAGGACATGGCAGGATTGTGTCTCATTACATCACCAAAGCAGAGGACGACATGTGTCAATTATGGGTACTTAAATTCCCCACCTCTGATGAAGCTCGCAATACTATTTCTTTTTCGTTCCAGTATTAAAAATAAACGAAACCAAGTCAAGCCAACTTCGAAGGCCTAAGAATCTTATGTCTCGAGGTCAAACCAAAGCAAAGAAGACATAAAGTCGATTATGGGTACTTAACTTCCCCAACCTCTGATGAAGACGACCTTGTTGTTCACCTTCGAACAACTATGGCGGTTTTAAAATATTATATATAATAATATATAAATGAACTGAAGTCATTCTACCTTTCAATCAGATTCATCACTTTAAAGTTTATTAGTTTCGTGAAATATTCCATTTCCAGTCTTCTTCAGGACCATCTTCTTTTCTACATATCTATCGGTAATGAATAAATCCATTTTTATTAAAAGTAACTTACTTCAGTCAAGCCACATTCCAAATATATTATAATTTCTTCTTTACTGAACATGAGCAAAGTCCATCAAGATTTAACTCTCACTGTCATTTTTTCTTGTTAAAATAAGACATACTTTGAGCAATTTAAGCAACCGAACGAAAATTATACTTTTAATTTTCTTGAAAAGCTTTCGTTTGAATCATCAGCAATATATTTATTATGTCCAAATCTTATGTAATAAGAATTGCTTTTTTCCACTCATGTAAGAAAATGTATTCTGATATATTATTAGGCTTTAAGCAAAAAGGATCAATAATAGACATATTTTAAAGGAAAATGCTTACTGTCAGTTCTACGAAATGATTGAATTTTCTTTATATCTGGTCAATTCTGATCTTTACTGATTAAACATTTCAGTTTTCAGCTTAAGAAAGAAAAAAAAGGCATACAATTTTTCCTTTAAGATCTTAACGTTATCAAAAGTCTAAAAATCTCTTATTGAATAAATTTGAGTTCTAAAGCATTATTACTTAACGAAACAGATTAAGATGGATACTGTTTAGAAATAACTTTTTGTAAGAAATATAACATTTTATTTTTTTAATAAGGATTTGCTTTACCCTTTATTCTTAATCTTTATTACTTTCTCTAAATAACTATCTTTTATAAGCATTAATCTGCCATTAAAAGAATTTCTATTAGAAAAAACGTTTGATACCATTATCAGGATTTTCTATTTGGACATTTACGTAGAATTAAGCTCCCTTTTGCTCTAATAAATTGTCTTGATTCATTTTATTCACATCTAGACGTTAGATTTCTTTTGGATGGAACATTATCGAGAAATTTGAATTATACCAATGAGGGTTTACAAGGAAGTTCACATGGTCAAGTTCTCATCTTTATCTTCTCTGGCATCGTAATTAGATATTTGGAAACTTTTAGAAACAACTTGGCCTCATATTTGTGGACGTTTATTTGTTTCCAAAGCTTGGGCAGATGATTTATTATTGCTATCTAATGAAGGTAATATGAATTAATTAATTTAGGCCACATGCGAAGTATTTGGTTGGGTTGAATTGACAATAAACGCTGAAAAATGTGAATATATCTGCTTTAAAAGTATTTAACAAATTTAAATATCACAATTTGTCTCCTTCTAGGATATGTCGTTAATGAAAATTAAAACTATAAAGCTCATTATTAAGAAGTTTCAATGAAGTACAAAAAATTTGCGAGTGGGTCTATTTAAAAGTTATCTAAATATCAAATTATTACTCCTTAGAACTTTAAATTGATTTTTTGAACATTTATACTACCGAAAGTAAAGTATGGGTCAGAAATAATTCCTTGGACTATTCTTCGGGGTATAAAAAAATAAAACATGATATAACCACTAGCTAAAGAAAAGTAGCAAGATGTGTTTTACAAAGCCCTAATTCGACTTTTATGGAATCTTGCTTTATTGATTTGAATTGATTACCTTTTGAATATTACATTGCAATGAGGTTCTTCAAATTCTATATAAAATCTTACAGTGAATCTTAAACGGATCCCAACTCTGATGTAGCATTTCTTTTTAACAAAGCAAAGAAAAATGACCTTAAATATTTCAAGAATATAAAATAAATGACTTTACAAACCTTTAAGATACTAGTAGCAGCAAATAATATTTAAAAAAAATTTGAAATAAATTAGAATAAAAGCTTTATTAAGATACAATAGGAAGGATGAGTACGATGCCTACTACATGCATTTATTTTGATTAATAAGATAATAACATTGATTAACAGAATTTTCCAACTATACTTACACAATGATTCGAGAAATAGATCAATTTACAAATTAAGGACTTTTAATTACAATTTTTTGTATGATTTGAAATAAAGACACTATTAAATAAAACATTCTGAAATTTACATTTGCAGAGAATAAGATACCTATTAACATATTTCTTAATGTGAAGCTCTGCAAGATTTAATAGAAGAATTTAAAGATTTCAGGAATTACGATTCACTTAAACTTATAACTTACAACTTACAACCAATATTACATTAATCTTAAACTCCATACTCGAAGATAACTTTAATAAATTGACTAAAGGATTAAATACTTTCATTCAAAGTTGCTTCGCTGAAGAAATTAAATTGTAGATCAAAATGATGAACAAGTGTAAGAGATATTGGAACAATTTGGTTAGTGAGCAAGCGAAAAAAAAGATTATAGAAAATTGAATCAAGATTGCTTAAATGGAAGATGCAAAACACTTTTTATTACCTATATGAAATATGGTAAAAGCATATTAAATTTTAATTAATTAAGAACTTCTATCAAATTTTCATTAAGAGTTATTATTTTTTAATTAGAAGAAATGTGTGTTATTGCAATAAAAAACGAGAAAAATGATGTGAAAAAACAAAATTCATAATAGTTCGTAGAATGTTAATAAAAAGTAAAAAGAAGAAAAAACAAATAAATAAAAAATAGAATATAAATAAAAATAGTTAACTAAAAGCAAAAATAAATAAAATAAATTTTTAAGAAAGTATCTTATTAAAAAATTTAAATAAAGATCATAAAAAATTTTTATATATAATTTTAATTAAACCCTCTAAACGTAAGAATAAACGCTAAAACGATTTTAAAACCTCATGATAAACTACTTTTTATATTCTTTAGTTATAATTTTTAGATAAAAATTGTTTAAATAAAGATAATAAATAAAAATTTCATATTTTAGTCTTTCATTTTTAAGAAATTGTAAGCAGCTTTTCTTGAAAAAGATTTAAAATCGATAATTTATTCTACAAAATATTTAAAAGCTTAATTCTGTAGATATTCAATAAAAACTTTAGTAACTTGAGTTAAATTAAATAATAATAATAAAATTTTACTTATAAATTAAAAAAATTTAGGATGGAAATAAAATAGAAAGTTTTATCAAGATTTTATCTTAAAAACATTTTATTTCTTGTTTTTTATTTAAAAAGTCATAAGATGTAAATTCAATCGTATAAAAATATTAGCTCAACATATTCTGTAAAAATTAAAATCATTATTTAAAAATTTTTCCAAAAATAATTACATCTAAATAGTTTTTAAGATTTATACTACATATAAACCTTAATTCAGAAAAGTAAAAGATTACAAAGCATGCTAAAAATTATAAAATTGTATATATAATAGAAAATAATGCAGCAAGTTTTGAATACTTATTATGTATTAGATAACTCAATCAAAACTTATAAATTTTTTTAAAGTAAGAAAAATAATTTTTTTCTTTTCAAGTCTTTTAAATTTTACATAAAGATCATAAAAATTTTTTATTTATAATTTTAATTAAACCGCTCTAAACGTAAAGCATAAACGCTAAAACGGTTTTAAAACCTCATGATTAACTACTTTTTATATTCTTTAGTTATAGTTTCTAGATAAATATAAACAAATAGTTAAAATTTACAAAGATAAGAAAGAAGAAATTCAATATTAAGAAAATTCTTTCATTTTTAATGAATATGTAAACAGCTCTTCTTGAAAAAGATTAAAAATATAAATTTATTCTGCAAAATATTTAAAAGCTTAATAATGAATGTAAGATTTCAAATAAAACTTTAGTAACTACATGTTGAGTTATTAAAAAATAATAACAAAATTTTACTTATAAATAAAAAAAAATTTGATGAAAATAAAGTAGAAAATTTTATCAATATTTTATCTTAAAAACATTTTATTTCTAATTTTTTATTTCATTTAAAAATATTTTTAAAGCAAATCTTTATTTACACACATACATAGATAAATTTTATCGCGAAGAAATCGCTAATACAAATTATATTAAAATAGAAAATATCAGTTATCGACATGATTGAAATTATTTGATGACTATTTTCCTTGCTAAATTTAATATATTTAATTTAATGAAATTTCTATCATTTCAATTTGTTCTAGCAATGGTTGTTCTATTAGCATGTTTCTTTAAAGTTAATTTATTTATTATAAAAATTTTGTTCTAAATATTGTCTTTTGAATGTTTCTTTATGGAAAATAAATTTTCATTCATTAGTAAATCGTCTTTCTTTAGTCCATAGAACTTAAACATCTTTATTTCTTGCTAGAAATATAATATTTTTAATTTCAATTCTATGCATATAGTTTTCCTAAATCAAGTTCTCGATATTTCATTGCTACTTTCAGAAATATAAAGTAAAAACATAAAAGTGTTTTACCATATTATGTTACAAAGAAAGCTAGTTGAAGTTTATATAGCAGGATTCATTAAAAATAAAAATAAGTGACTGTAAAGTTTTTCTTTTCAATGTGAGAATACTTTTGTAAATTTTATCCTTCATCCTAAATGACCCTCTCAATATTAATCAAGGTACAATCTCACTTCTAAATTTAGCCTTTTTAAATTTAAGCATGCGATAAAGCATTTAAAAGTGACAGGGAGTATCATTCTTAAAGTAATTTAGAGTAAAATACATTTTTTCATCAATTTCAAATAGCTTTGATTCCTCTAATAGCAATGAAAAATCTATTTACCTTTTTCATATAAGTTAACTCCAATATATATTCCTTGGTTCATTTTATTTAATCTATTATCCTTCTATTTTCAGATTCTTATTTTTTAAGAAATTGGATAGCTTTACACTTACTAGTACTTATTTGCAGAAAAGTCCATTGGAAAACTCTATTGAATTAGTCAATTAACAATTATATTCTCAAATAGAGCATGAAAAATATTTAAAGTCATATGCCCAAATCATACAAGCAAAATTTATACTTTATAAATTAATACTTGTATAATGTTTCTTCCTGCAAAAGCCTTATTACTATATAAATATAATAAGGTGAGAGTAAAGGATCATGAGAACTCTCTAACATAACTCCATTACTTTAATGATGTTTGCGAGTATTTTATCCATCATAAGAAAAATAAAATTCAGATTTTTGTAGAAATACTCAAGTGTTAGAATAAATCCAAGCTTAAATTTTAATCTCCTAATATGTTGAAAAAGTAACTTCTCTCAATACTATCAAACATCTTCTCTACATCAATAAGAGTTGCAAGCATCTTTATTTATCCTTTTACTTCAGTTTAATAAAGATCAATTATCCATTAAATTACTCAGATTTATCACATCATTTGCTTCTCACTGAGAAACCATTTATGTTTAAATGATAAAGTTACACTCTTGCAGAATTTTGTAATTTTATTTGCTAAATTCTTGCTATAAATTTTTAGTATAGTGTTAATAAGTGAAATTAAACTTCAATTTGCTATGAAATCGAAAAAAAATGGAAACTAATTAAAAATCGCTAATTTAAACTCTTAGCGACTCTTCTTTATCTAACAATAAAGAAGCTGTGATCTTATAAAAAAAGCATAGGCAGATGTTTACACCTTCATAAATCTAGAATTTGGAAACGCTGCAACTGAAGTAAATAAAATGAATAGCCAATTTAATAAGATAAATACTAAAACAATGTAGCTAATAGACAATAAATACTTTTCTTAGGGTTCCACTAAGATAACTTAAATATTCCTTGGAGCGATGTCACCAGTTGAAGCGCATTTTAAAAGTTGAGAAATATACTTATCAAAAGAAAGCAAATTTTGCCGCCACAATTTAATAAAAGATATGAAAAATATCTTCAGGAAATTTAAATAATAGGGGGATTAATAAAGATATTTAAGATTCAGAAAATACTTTAAATAATCAAAATGAAAATAATAAAGGAATTATAAAATGATCCATATTTACTTAAAACTTAGAGTATAATCATGTATAGTACTCAAATTATAAATTCAACAATCTTTTAAACCAAAAGAATTAAGAAAATTAAAATATAAAAAATCTAAATAATCTTGAAATCAAAAACATATAACTTTAAGCCTAACTTACTGAAGTAAAGATTCAAATGTAATCCTAGGAATAAGAGTTTGAAACTAGTAAAAAATAGTTCTTAAATTAGATTAAAGAACTTGAATAATAAATATAAAATCTATAAAATAATCTAATTATTTTTAATTAAAAATTTCTATAAGCTTAAGAAAATCAGGATCAAACTAATTAAAGGATTTTAAGTAAGTATGAAGCAGTAATAGAATAGTACAAAATGTATGTAAATAAAGCTTTCAAGAAATTAAAGAAAATTTAAAATTAAAATTAAATACTAAAATCTAAATACTAAAAGTAATAACTATAGTTGAAATGTAATTAATTAATTTTTGGAAAAAAGCAAAATAAATCTAAAGAGATAGAAATTTAAACAGATTGTATTTCTCAATATAATAGTTAAACTGCATAAACTGATGAAATTAATTAAATCTATTAAATAGATAAATTTTAAGAGTAGATAAGAAGTCATTCATTAGTTCCTTAAAAATCCAATTAATCTTCAATAATCATTTAAAATTCTTCGACATAAACTAGCTCGTATGAATTCTTGTATATGTCTTAATCTAGTTTATAGGATGTTTTAGAAGAACTTGAGCTATATAAAAAATAATTATCTAAATTTGATTACATTTAGTAATTATATTACGAAATCTCTTAGTAAAAGAAGACTATTGGGTTTGAATTATCGGAAACTAAAGCCCAAAACCAATAGTTGATCATTTAAAATTAATGACTTATAAATAAAGAAAAATAACTATAAAACAGCTAATAACTTTAAATAATCAGCTAAAAATATAAAATTAGTAGAATTTGAAATAAAACATGGAGTTTCAAGAAGAATTATAATAGAAAGATATGGAATTCCAAATATTGCTATCTTAAAAGCATAATGAAATTTAACACTTAAAAAGTTGTAATATATAATAACTACTAACCATAGAAAAATGTAATATAGACATATAAAAACAATATTATCTCAAACTTTAATAAACAGCAGAAAATTCTACTTAAACAGAATTACTAAGCTAAAATAAATAAATTTAGACAGATTAAAACCTTTAAATAAAATGTAATGTAGAAAATAAAATTATCTAAACAATTAATTTATAATAAGATTAGGAAATTTAAGTTTAATGATAACATTAAGAAGTTGAAGCTAACACTGAAAAATTGGAATAAAGTTAAAAATTTTGTCAAACAAACTTTATAGATATAAATCACTAAAAACTACAATAAACATATCATTAACTTAATATGGAATTTATTTTAAATACCTAGAATAACTTAGAAAACTAGAAGAAATTATATTAAGAAAATAAGAAATTAGCATCTAGTACAAAAAAAATTGAATAATAAAATCAATTTTGCTAGACAAGTTTGCTTGATGAGAATTATATAAAACTCCAGTAATTCTTTCATTAGCTAAATATGAACTTCATTTGTAACAATTAAAAGTTTGAGTAAAACTTAAGAAAATAGTAAGAAATTAATGAATAATTAATGAAATAATTATTTGATCTAAAAACCAAACCTTGATAAAAAGATTAAGTGAGCTAAACAAACATTAATTATATTGAAAACTAGAATCGCACTGTTATCAAATAATCAAATCCTTTCAAAAGAAAACATGAAGAAGATGGAATTTAAATTCCTCCAGCTAAACGCACTATTAAATGAAAAAATGAAAGAGAAAGTGAAAAGATAATACGTTAATAAAATTTTCAATCTCCTCAACTCTAAAACTTTATCAGACAAGGTTCGTGAAGGAGGAATTAATATTAAATGAGCAATGTTCAAGGAAGGTATATAACAATTAATAAAGAATTAACTCAAGGCACTGTAGATAGTACCTAAAATGTTATTAAAATAGACAATAAACTACTAGAATCTTATTCGATTAAGTAATTTACATTTTAATCTAATATTTCCACCAGCACCCTGAGTATAAAAAAGAACTTGTACATATTTAAAGAGATTCATAAGGGACTAAAATATATTAGCATATATTAGAGAGGGCTCCTGGTGGAGCGCAAGAATCTAAGAAAATAAAAATAGGACATGTAAATATAAGTTCAATAGCTAGTAAACAGGTGGCATTATAATAATTCATCCTTGATAATTAATTTGACATTTTTCAATAAACGAAAAATGCTAGTAATAAACATATTGCTCAATTGTTATAGAATAATATCGTACCTATTACTAAAACGCAAATAATCGTGCAGGTGGAGTATGTCTATTAGTAAAAAAAGTAGCTTGATTCTTGTTAAAATGAATTAGATTTCTCAAATCTTCCTGGACATTTTATAAGCGTGAGAGTTGGAAATTTAATAATCGCATCATGTTATTTGCCTACAAATGAAAAGCCAAATATTTGTAAGGACATTGCATATGAATACCTTAATAATATCATAAATAATAGCGACTAGAACCATACTATCCTTTGTGGCAACTTTAATGCCTTACTTCCTAACTATGGTAATAACTCATGACAAAATAAATAATAATACTTAAATATTACTAGACTTTATAGAAGCAAATGAATTAATAATTTTAAATGATAATGAGTTCAACACATTTATTCATAGAGCGAATAATTAATGCTATTGTAATGACTACTTCTTGGCAACTTAACATTTAAATTCTGATGATTTCGTTGACTATAAAGTTATCCAAGATTCGGGTTTGTATACTGACCATTTTCCATTAAGTATTACATTAAATTATAATTTAAAAAGAAGTGAATAAGATTAGCAATAACGATTACTCTTTAAAATTTCTAAACTATAGGATTTGGAAACGAGAAACTATTATTAAAATCTATTTTTGGGATAATTTTATCAATTCTAGTAACTTGATTAAAACGATGTTTAAAATTAGTACTAATTCATCTGCGATCTTATTAGTTATAATGCTGAGATTGCACTTGGATCTTAAAATAAAAGAAAAAACTATTATCAATTGCCAAGTTACTTAGCTACGTTATTTGCTCAAGCAAAAAAGGATAATATTGCATATTAGGACGCATTAGCTTTGTATGAACGTTATAATTAAGAAGTTTCCAAACTTAACTAGCTTAAAATTTAATCTTATAAGCGTTATCTTCACAAATTTTGGAAATGAAAAAAATAAAAAGCTAAGGAAAAACATAAAGATCTTAGTAAAATGCTTAAATAATGTTTGAACAAGCTAAAAACCTGATAAACCCTAAAATGCGTAATTAGATGAATTTTAATTTTAACTAACAACAGCAATTTATTGAAAATTGGGAAACTAACGTTTTTGATAAACATTCGAAAATAAGTAAGATAGAATTTGACTTCTCAAATAGAAAAATAGAGGAAATATTTAGAAATAAATCTTTTATCTTAAATTAGAAATTAAGTCATTTATAAAATATGCCTCTTTTTACGTGATTTGAAATTAAAAAAATTATATCTTAGCTTGCAAATAATAAAGCTACATGTAATGATGGTCTAAAAGCTGAACTTATTAAATATGGAGGTTAAGATTTGCATCAAATTATTCCAAGTTTCATTAATAACATGCTTAGAACATTTAAAATACTTAATGCAATGAAAAAAATAAACATTCTTCCGATTTTCAAAAAAAGAAGCAAAAGTAATTGGTGTAATTGACGAACTATAGCTTTATTGAACTGTCTACTCAAAATTTATGATAAAGCACTAACATAACGACTTTATAATTATATTTATGAACGAAACATTTTACATCCAGCCTAATTTGGATTTATTCGTAAACGCTCCACTACTTAGCAAATTTTAACAATTTAGTAAATTATAGACTTGCATCGTAGATGGCCCCATAAAAAGTAATTAATTGCTACTTTAATAGATGTAGAAAAAATGTTTGATAGCATATCTAGGAAATTACTTTTTGATCATATTAAAAGACTAAGGCTACCTTTGAATCTAATATTGGCACTAGAATCTTTTTACGATAATGTTGATGCTAAGTTTATAATTGATGGATATATTACAAGAATAATTAAATATAATAATGGAGTATTATAAGGAAGTAGTCATGCACCTGTACTTGCAATTTTATACTATGATATTGTTATAAGATATTTAGAAGATAATCAGAAGAAATTAGGATTTCAAATATTATCTAAAACTTTCGTAGTACGAGCCTTCGCTGACACTTAATCCAATTGTCTTCTTCCTAGAAAAATGCCTAAAAATAATTACAAGCTACATCTATAGTTTTTGATTGAGTAAAATTTACAATTAATGTAGCCAAATGTGAAGTAATAGAATTCTTTAAAAAAAATAAATGAAAAGAAAGCTAACTTTCTATTAATATAAAGCTCAATGGGATTCCAATTGCTTAAAAAGATGAAGTTACCTATTTAGGATATTAGTTAGGAATAAAATAAAATTACAAATTACATTGTACAGCAGTAGCTACCAAATACAGAGTAGCTATTTAAAAAGCTACTGCAATACTTTCTAAATATGGATTAGTATCCCCTCTCAACTTCAAAACTCTTTTTAGAACTTTTATTTTGCCTAAGGTTGAATATGGAAATGATATTACTCCGTGAGCTACTATTTCTGGAATTAAAGGAATAAAAAACAAGATAACAAAATCGTAAAGACTTATCTTAAGATAGGCGTTTAGATCTTAAGAATTCACATTAAATGAGTCATGCTTTATTGACCTAAACTGGCTTCCTTTTACACATATAGCAACTAAAAATTTAATGCACTTTTATTAAAAATTAATGTAATATAGCAAAGAAAATCCTAACTCAGATACTGCTTTTCTATTAGAAAAATGCACTAAATTTAATTTACCATACTAGAAACATATAAAGAAATGTATCGATTTGTATAATTTTGACATGTCACATGTTTAGAATAATATGGATTTTTATAAGCTCACAGAATAAAAAATAAAACATAAATTCTTAATGGAATGTCTCTCTAGGAATACACTTATGCCAACAGCAAAAAGAATTATAGACTAAATAGAAAATAATTAAAGTGTATTTCCTGAAATTACTTATACCAAATATAATAAACACTATATTAGAGAGACTATTTCTATCTATAAACTGAGGACTTTTTCTTATAATTTTCAATAAGAACTTAGTAATCGCCACATTAACGTTAGATATAGTATTATTTGCTTATGTGGCTAAGATTTTGATGAAACTGATCATATTTTTGAATGCTAATACTATGCAGATATTATTGAGGAATTCGAAAGTCATAAAGTTTTTAAAGAAAAAGACAAGAAGAAACTAATTCTTTATGACTAAAACTATATAAGCAAACATCTTTCAAAAAATAAAATTCCTAAAATAGACAAATTAATCAAAAATTTTAATTTCAAATTACTCAAAAAGCGTCTTGAAATGTTTAAACTACAAGATGAATTATTAGAAGATTTTCTAGAGGGAAAAAAAGAAAAATTTAATCAAGAAAATAAATAAAAATATATGATAGTGAAAGAACAAGAAGAAATGATTGAAATTTACAAACTTTTATCTTTCAGCATATTTTTAATATTTATAGTCTAAGCTATATTTATTGCAACTATGTCTCAATATTCTTAAATATTGTAACTATTATATTTTAATTAATTAATAAAAAAGGTACTAAAATTATATAATAAAGCCCTTACAAAGAAATTATATAAATTGATAGTATGAACTATTTGAAAGTAAAATGGGATTTTTGAAAAAGAAACAAACAACAATGAAATTTGAGTTATTGTGTAAATAGCAGACATATTTAGTAAATAAGCAAAGGGAAAACCAAATTACTAGTAACTTTAATAGACATGAAGAAAACGTTCGATTCTATAGAGAGAAAATTGCTCTTTGGTTAATTAGAAAGGTTAAAACTTCTTCTAGACCTTATAAATGCTTCTTAGTAATTTTTAATAGCTTAAATTCATCTTTTCTAATAGAAGAAACGTAATTAAGAAGATTTTAGAATAATAATGGAGTAATGCAAGGTTTTTCATGTGGATCAGTATAAACCTTGGTGAGCAGCAAGTCAGGCATTGAAATACAATTAGTCACATATTTAGGAATATTATTGTATTAAAAAAAGAAACTCAGGTTCGCTGTAAAAAACAGGGTTTAAATATTTAACCACAACAAAAAGATGTTTATTAATTGATAAGGTATAAAAAAGTGACACTTTGACATTTTTAAAACTTTTGTCGATTTTTTACTTTACCTGGAATGGAATATGGAGGAGAATTAGTACCTTGAACTGTTTAAAAAGATATCACTTCAATAATAAATAAAATTGATTCAAATATAGCTTAAAATTAAATTTGATTACGAAAAAGAGAAAGATTAATATAAATAAATAATAAATCAATATAATTAAAAAGATGGTGGATGCTGAGAATTGTCTTCTTGACTAAACTTTCTGGCTTTATGGCTAGGAACAAGTTCATTTCCTGTTGCTGAGAAAGTCCCTGGTCAGAGTCATTTTATGAAGGGAACTCTGTCTTCGAGATTATCCGCTCTTGATAGGGGCTTGAAGCCTGGCTGCTCATAGTGATGGAGCTCCCTGGAAGCTGTGTCTGGAACACAACAGGATATCCCCGTTATTCTTTAAAAAGAGATCTTCGGGTCGTCTAACTAGAAAGGAGTTTCCATTCCCAAAAATATTTTGTAGTTAAAATTAAATAAATGAATAAATAATAAATCAATTTAATTTAGAATGCGTAGCACTTTGTGGACGCGCAGTTCTTTCAATATTAATTTTTAAAATTAAAACAAGTGTTTTCATATTTCATGATGTCATTTTAGCCGTCCAATGAATCTCATCAGCTTCTCCATATGAGGAATCTACATTTTAAAGATTATTCTTGATGCAAATCCTCAAATCTTCTTGAATAAGATTCAAATAAGAATTGGTTATTAATGATATTAGATTGCCCGTCAGTCAATATTTATAATTCTAGAGAACCCTCAGGTAAGTTAGATGTGCATCTTCATGAGTTTGTCACCCTTCACCGTGGTAGTATCTAGTGCAAGATTACTCGCAATGCAGTATACACTTCACCAGATTACCTAATTGTTCCCCCGACCACAGACATCCTTATTATATATATATAATAAATCTATGAAATAGATGTAAAAAAAGAAAGAGCTCTAAATTTTTAAATACCTATAACTCCTATTAAGCAATATCACTAAAACTAAATCTTAATTTTGTCAAGAATTTTAAAATGTTAAAAGTTAGAAGAAGGAATTAGACTATATATTAGCACAAATATTAGCAAAATTGTATCATAATAATTAATACTGATCTATAAGATATCTGCACCATATTATGTATACTACTTAACACTGGATGGAAAATCAGTATAATTTGAAGCAGCAGCAGATTGATATAAAAAAAGATCAGACAACTTTCAAATGTTTCTATTCTTTAATATCTTTTAATTCTTACTAATTGATTTAATATCTTTATTTACTTCTTCTTATATATTGACTATCATTATTATAATTTTTTAAAACCGCCATAGTTGTTCGAAGGTGAACAACAAGGTCATCTTCATCATAGGTTGGGGAAGTTAAGTACCCATAATCGACTTTATGTCTTCCTCTGCTTTGGTTTGGCCTCGAGACATAAGATTCTTAGACCTTCGACACTGGCTTGGCTTGGTTTCGTTTATTTTTAATTCTGGAACTAAAAAGAAATAATATTGCGAGCTTCATCAGAGGTGGAGAATTTAAGTACCCATAATTGACACATGTCGTCCTCTGCTTTGGTGATGCAATGAGACACAATCCTGCCATGTCCTTGGACCTCCAGCAAGTATTAAAGATTACGAGTATTCTAAAATTATATCAGTATTGAACATTTTTATCAGTACTGAATAATTATACCAGTATTGAACAAGGTCTACCAGTATCTGATAATTTTATCAGTAATAAACATTCTTGTCAGTATGGAACATTTTTTTTAAAGAGCTGCGCACCAACGAGAGTGCTACGCGCTCTATAATCAAATTTATTTATTTATTTATCATAAAAACATAATAATTTCCTTTTTATACTAATAATATTTTAATGCGAAGCAATCATACTTATTTCTAAATATTTTCTTTACATTCAAGAATTTATGCAAATAGTAAATCTTTTTCAGCCATTCCTTGATTTATAATTTTAAATTATTTTATTTATTAGTTAGTAAAAAATTAATAATATAAGAAATTTTTTCAAACACCATCCCCCTTTTATTACATTTGAATTAGCATAACTTTCAATGTAATATATGGATATAAAATAGAGTATCTAAATATATCTTTTTTAAAGATGATAGTTGATATCTGAAAAATAATGTGCAATATATTATTCTAATAATCAAACTTATATAAACTAATTTTTTATTTACTATATTTAATATATATCATTTAAAATAATTTATCTATCTGGAATAAACTTTTTTATAAAAACGATTATTAATTATTATCTTATTATTATAGTAAATAAAAAAATGATATCGAGGATTATAAAAAGGATTTTTATAAATTTCTAATAAGTAGATGCATTTGAAAATTTTATAATCTTAGAAATAATCAGATGGCTGCTATATATTAATTGTAACTCAAACTCTAAATTAAAATCTATAAAATAGATTAATTAATGATTGTATTAAGAGGTTTCTGAATGTACTAAAACTTATTGGTAAGTTTTTACAAACAATTAAATACTGTTAGCATAATATAACATAATTTATTATTGTGATGTCATCTTTATTTAGTTTGACACAAATTAATATATTTCATATAATTTAAAAAGAGAGGAAAAATCCTTCCAATGTGATTGATTTTAACTCCGTTACCAGGAAATAATCAATGCGAAGAATGGAATATTTGTCTTGGCAGGAGAAAAGTAAAATAAGACTGGGGGATCAAGTAACGTTTTGCTGAATGATGCCAGGTACTATGGTTTCTTAGGGCAGCACTCCGACACTGACCCTATAGAAGTCAGGATATTCCAAGGAATGCTAGCACTGGATAAGACTGTAATGTAAAACCTTTTTAAAATTTAAAAAACTTTAATTAAAGGATGGCACACTTTTGTAGGGCTATGCTCTCTATAATATTAGTTTTTTATTAAATTAATGTTCACCTCAAATTGACTTGGAACTTCACTGTCATGAGTCTAGAAAATTTAAAGACTTCTCTTCTTAATTTTTTCCGATATGTTAAATCTTATTAATTTCTATTTAATTGACTGCTTATTTGATATAATGAGCTTATTCGTCCAGCTAAAGCATTTTTTTCCGATAAAGCTAGCTTTAACTTATACAGTATATTTAAAATATATCTTTCCATTTATTTTATATTATTTTCTTTTATTTTTATTAAATTTGCAGCAGTTCCGTCTTTATTTTCTGACTGTTTGCAATACCAACTTATACTACTTTCTGATATGGAACCCCTTATGCTATCGGTTGTTGTTCTATATCCATTGGATAGCTGAGATACTATAGTTTTTCTGGTTTAGAATTTCTAGAGCTTTAAATTTCCTTTACGATCTATTTTTTCTATGAGATTCTTCCTTAAATTTACAGGGATAGGTTTAAGTCTATCTTCTAACTTAAAATTGAGTTTTCAGATTTTAGAATTTCCATAGTGTTGGTCAGTTCTTAAATTCGTTCATTAAGTCCAATGATTGCCTTTGTCAAATTTTAATTCTCCATCTAAGAAGGTAGAGATTATTGGATTCATCCTACTAGGAATAGGTTTTGAAGAAGAGATCTGCTAATATTAAGGCACCATTTTATATAATATCTTATTCTTACAAGAAAATATCAAAAGATTTAAGAAGAATAACGCTAAACAATTGAAAATCTTAATAAGCATGAAGAAATGGATTCAGAATCATTTCACAGAAGAAGATTTAAAAGCATATAATGTTATAAAGCTAAATAGTAAATATATAAACTAAAACTTGAAACAGATAGTAAGTTGAAAGAATAGAGAAGATAGTTCGGAAATAGCAAAAATGACAAACGCAAGATTTTAGAAGTGATAGAAGGAAAATAAAAAAATAAAGTTTGAAAAAGTAAAACTATGAGAGAAAAGTTGCTTCTATTGCAATTCATAAAACTACAAAAATATTAGAAGTTTCAAATATTAGCTATAATTACTAATAAAAGGATAAGAAGTAACATGAGAAATTAGAATGAAACTAGTATAATTATTGGGAAAAAACATAGTAATACTGTAAAATAGAACATAAAAAAAGAGAATTAGTCAAGATCTGATAAAAAAAATTAAAATCTTTACATAACCTCCGAAAAATTTTTCTAGGTTGATGGAAGAGTTTGAAATATATCTGAATGCATCAATTAAAATTTATCTTTTATATTCAATTATAAAATTAATTTTTAGTCTAAGAAAAATAAAAAATTTTTGAAAGTTAAAAATATCTACATATATATAATATTAAAATACTTTTATTTTAAAAAATATATATATACATATAATGAGTAAATTAATGTAAAAAATATTAAGATTAATATTATATTAAAATCGTTTATTTTAGTTTTCAAATATTTTTATTTTCCCACTTTAAACTCTACACATCAAATAACGATAATTTTAAACCATCATCGTAAAAATAAATTTAGTTGTTTTTACAAAGTGGAATTGTTGATACATAATTATTTAAGTATTTTTATCCTACTTAAGTTAATTTTCCATTTTCTAAAATTTTGACTTAAGTTAAGTTATTATTATTATCAAAAATATAAATTTATTTATTAACAAAAACTGAAAGAGTGTAAGAACCTTGAGGTAGTTAAATTTATAGTTTAGATCATCTATCATTATTTATTTCATATTGCTATATACTCTACGAATATTTTGAACCATTATATCCTCCAAAATTATATAAAATATCATTAAATATTACTGCACTGCCCATATTAGAAGCTTCTGGTATATCAGCTATTTTTGAAGATTTTAAAGTTTTCAAATTAAACACTTCGCTTTCCTTTAAATATTAACCATTATAGCCAGATATTATAAGTAGTTAATTTCTATGTTTATCAAATGCTAAACTGTGACCTCTTCTTGGAATAATCATTTGATATTCTTAAACTTTAGTATCTTTTATTATTGATATTCTATTACTATGTGTGCTATTTGCACATCCACCTGTAACTACTAAAGTATCTTCTGCTATTTATAATGCTCTATAATGGATTGAAAAAATCTAAGTATTTACTTGAATTTTTTCAGAAGTTCCCTTTTCAACGTTATATTTCACTATAATATTTGTATCATTAACTGCAAATAAAAGAATCTTAAACTCGTTTAAGTTTCCTTTTTTAATTATAGTTTGCAAATCTTTGTGAAACTGCTAAACATCTATCTAGAAATTTATTTATACTTTATTATATTCATTAAACTTTATTTAGTTTATCTATTATATCTCTTTTTGCTATATTTAATCTTCTCCTCATTTTAAAATATCTTATAGTTTTTACTAAAGCTCAATTACTTCTATAGGATTATTTGAAACTTGAATATTTTATTCTCTTAATTTATTTTAAATTTCTTATCAATTCTAACATCTTTTATCTATCTCCTTTAATAACTCATCAGTTAATTCTTAATGTTCCTAGTAATAAAAGTTTCTTTTATTATTTATTAACTCAATAGCTTATTCTGCTTCTTATTAAATAAACTATTTAAATTCCTAATCTTTTATTATGATTTATTATCTTATTTACTAAATTTATTAACAGTTACTCTATATTATATTTTACTTCTCTTTTATATTTTAGATATATTAAGGAATTTAAGTTTTAAGTTCTTATTAAGTTTCAAATATTTCTTTAACTTTATGATTTGTATGAGGATTAGTTTCAATACATTTCTAACATAAAAATTATAAATCATCAAAACAGTAGTAAGTGATTTACCTTTAATGAGTTTTGCAATTATTCGATGCGTTTTATTTCATTCTATTTATTAAATCATTATTAACTTCAAGATCTAAAGGATCATCTAAAGTTTACTAGCCACAATTTTGAACATGGCAAGTTATTTTTTATTATTTTTAAAACAACTCAAAGCAACATTTTTTACACAAGTTATGTCTACATTGAAGAATCTAAGGTACATTAGCCTTATAGTTGAACTAGATATTGCATTTAGGACAGTTAAATTCTGACTACATTATTTTTTAATTTTGCTTTAATATTAAAAATAATAAATTCTATAATTATTTATAATTTAGTTTTATTTTTAGCTCAAAGAAAAATTAAATCTAAGTTAAAAAATAAATATAAATTTCTTTTATATATCTTAAATAATTAATTTTTATATTAATCATCTGACATAATAACTTAATTATATACGCTATTAAATATTTTAATTTTTGTAAGATTTAACAAAAATTAAATAATCTAGAAGTGAATTGTAATATCTAAATAAAACGATATTAAGATGATCGTTAAATTTAATTTTGAAAGATTATTCAAAAATTATTAAATAAATCATGGAAATATCCAATAAAAATAGATCTAAAATAGAAAATTAATATACCTAAATACTAATGTGAATTTTTTAGAATAATTCCTAATCTATAAAATATCTAAAAATACCAAAAAAATAATTTATAAATATTACATTTGAACATTTAAGATTTTAAGAGCTAAAATTGATATAAAAAATTTAAATATGTGAAAATATTTAGAAATTAAAAAGGAAAAAAGCTATAAAAATTTACTCGTTAAATTATAAATATGAGGATTAGTGTTGATTGAGTTTGAATAAAATTTAAATATGCAACAATATATATAATTATAATAAATAGAAAATTAAATATAAAAAGTTAAATTATTTTTCAAATAATAATCTTTGCTTCAGATTTAATGGTTAAGATTTTTTCTCCAAATTTTTCGAAAAATAAGATTATGTTATATATAATTTTTAAGTGTATTTTAAAAGTTAATTTCAAATATATATTATAATAATTATTTAAAATTTAAAGATTATTTAAATACATTTACTGTTTAGATGCTTTAATTTTTCTTACTTATTAAATTAAGTTTCACTTTATTAAGTTCTCTTAAATAAATAAAAATGATTATAGAGCGCGTAGAACCTCATTGGCGCGCAGCTCTTTCAATATTAATATTTTAAATTTAAAAAAATGTTCTCATGCTTCTTGCTAAAATTCTAGTATATAATTAATAACTTCTGCTTCTCCAAATGGGGAATCTACTCATTAAAGATTATTCTCAAATCTTAAATCAAATGCTCCAGTTTTCTTGAATAAAATCTAAATAATAATTAGTTATTAAGTCATTAATTAGAAGGCCTATCAGTCAAACTTTCATACTGTTAGTGAGAACCTCAGGTTTGTATCTTCCAAGCTTATCCACCCTTCCCTTGGTGGCATCTAGTGAGAGATTAATCGCAATACAGTATGCACTGCACTAAATTACACCTACTAGTTCTCCTGACCGAGCCGACATCTATTTTTGTAATAATAAGCATAATAAAAATTTGACAGAATATATCCAAATTATAGTTTAAAGGAAAAAAATACTTGGATATAGTAAGAGTTAGCCTTTTACAATAGATAAATTTCAGAAGATACTTTAATTGTTCCTTTTGAAAATTTAAATAAGATTCGCAAAAAAAGATTTATGATAATAAAAATGTTTAAATCTAAAATTATTAAATGACCACATAGAAAGATAGTTGATTGTGGGTAAATATATTCCTACCAATAATGAAATAAGATTACTACTGGTATTTAGAGTTCTTGAGCCTGGAGAGGCCTACAAAGAAAATCTCTTGCGA
The DNA here is from genome assembly GCA_946699065.1 of Loxodes magnus. Lineage (NCBI taxonomy): Eukaryota > Ciliophora > Karyorelictea > Loxodida > Loxodidae > Loxodes > Loxodes magnus. The sequence goes on along the minus strand of CAMPDV010000204.1, from coordinate 95,990 downwards.
CATAGAATTGCTTTACTAAAATTTATCCTCCAGTAGCGCTCAATTCTAATAATTTTGCTGAACCTCAAAGTAACTCCTAAAAGAAAGAGCTTACCACCTATTTAATTTAAATTAAAATAGAAATTATGAATTTAATGATTTAAAGCATCTAAAATAAAAAGCATTTTTATAAGACAAAAAATTAAATTAGCAAAACAAATAAATTTTAAAAGTAAATAATAATATAATTAGATGGTTAGAATTTATGAAACTTAATTTTATTCCTAATTTATTTTCATAGCTTTAAATATTTATAACTTATCTGCTTATTTATTAAAGCTATGATAAATCATATTTTAATAACTAAATCTCTTAAATAATTTATTTAATCTCTTTTAAACTTTAATTTTTGTATTCATTTAATAAAAACTTTCGTTTTTTCCAAAAGGTGATATTATTTAAGAATATTAGTTTGATAAAAATAAATTAAAATTATATTTTTTGATTTCATAGCAAATATTACTACTAAAAAAATAAGTAAGAAATGCACTAAGGCTTCTAATCTCATTCTAAGCAAAAGAATAAGGATATTTGTAACAAAATAAATAAATTGGGAGGAAAGCTATCCATACTCCTAAACATCAGTAAAGAAGAAAAAATAAGGAAAAAAGTAAATATGTAATGCATTAAGAAGTCAAAATATATCGTCTTAGGAAGTGATATATTAGTATTTAACAAATTGCAATGATGGTAACTAACGTATAGGACGAAGGAGATATACTTAAGAAAAGAGAACAAAAAGCTGAAATAGTAAATTGACGATAAAAGCGAGGAATCCAGAATCCTTATTTTGAAAAAGAAATGAAAGCAATTTGAAATATCCAGAAAGAATAAGGGAGTAATCTAAGCAGTTCTACATTATATTTCAAGAGTAGAAAACGAATTGAAAAGGTAATGGAAACAGGAATAAACATAAATTCTGAAGTAGATAAAATAGAAATAGGAAATCCCTAAAATTTGAGTAAATAAATACAAACATAGAAAAATACCAAATTATACTACTACTTAATGGAAAGCAACATTTTAGAAGGAAATGTACTACTTTTCAGATATTTAAGGTATAAGCATGGAAAATAAAGGTTAATAGATAGATTTAAAAAATTAACAATTAGATCTTGATGTAATAAATAAGTAAAATATATAGATTAAAGAATGACTGAAAATTGGATTAATTTCAAAATATAGTCTAGAGTTAAAATGTAAGAGATGACATAAATGGAAGAAGGGATATAAATTGAAAAAGAACAAACAGCAAGAATACCAGAACTCGCAAAAGCTGGAATCTACAAGCTCATTAAATTTTTTAAATGGTGACCTGGATGGCATCGTGAACTTATTAATTATTTACTTTAGTATATTACTACTAAAAAAATCTAAGTAATTAAAGTAAAAATAGCATAAAATTTGTTAAAAGACGTTAATTTCTACTAATTTAATAAATAAAAATATGCTATGTTTTAAAGATAGTATCTCATTACATAATGGATGTTAAAAAGCTGATTAAAAATACAAGACACTATTTTTTTCAAGGTAGAACTAAAAATGACGAAATTAACGCTTTTTCTACAGCTATAAAATTTAGAAATATTTATATACATTCTTATTTAATTTGGAAAAACTTCAGTGAGAAGCAAATGGTGCGATAAATCTGAGTAACTTAATGGATAATTGATCTTTATTAAACTGAAGTAAAAAGATAAATAAAGATACTTGCAACTCTTATTGATGTAGAAAAAATGTTTGATAGTATTGAGAAAGTAATATATTTTCAAAATTTTAGGAGATTAAAATTTCCACTGGGATTTATTCTAACACTTAAGTCCTCTACAAAAATCTGAACTTTATTTTTTTCATGATGGATAAAAGACTCGCAAACATCATTAAAGTAATGTAGTTATGTTAGAGAGTTCTTATGATCCTTTACTCTCACCTTATTATATTTATATAGTAATAGGTATTTTGCAGGAAGAAATATTATACTAGGTATTAACTTATAAAGTATAAATTTTGCATGTTCTACTTTAGAATATAATTGTTAGTTGACTAATGCAATAGAGTTTTCCAATAGATTTTTCTGCAAATAAGCACTAGTAAGTGTAAAGATATCCAATTTCTTAAAAAATAAGAATCTGAAAATAAGAATCTGAAAATAGAAGGATAATAGATCAAATAAAAGGAACCAAGGAATATATATTGGAGTTAACTTATATGAAAAAGATAAATAGATTTTTCACTGCTATTAGAGGAATCAAAGATATTTTAAATTGATGAAAAAATGTATTTTACTCTAAATTACTTTAAGAATAATACTACCTGTCACTTTTAAATGCTTTATCGCATGCTTAAATTTAAAAAGCTAAATTTAGAAGTGAGATTGTACCTTGATTAGTATTGAAAGGGTCATTTAGGATGAAGGATAAAATTTACAAAAATATTCTTACATTGAAAAGAAAAACTTTACAGTCACTTATTTTTATTTTTAATGAATCCTGCTATATAAACTTCAACTAGCTTTCTTTCTAACATAATATGGTAAAAACTTTTATGTTTTTACTTTATGATTCGGAAAGTAGCAATGAAATATCGAGAATTTGATTTAGGAAAACTATATGCATAGAATTGGAATTAAAAATATTATATTTCTAGCAAACAATCAAGATGTTTAAGTTATATGGACTAAAGAAAGACGATTTACTAATGAATTAAAATTTATTTTCCATAAAGAAACATTCAAAAAACAATATTTAGAACAAAATTTTTATAAGAAATAAATTAACATTATAGAAACATGTTAATAGAACAACTATTGTTAAACAAATTGAAATGATAGAAATTTCATTAAATATATTAAATTTAGCAAGGAAAATAGTCATCAAATAATTTCAATCATGTCGATAACTGATATTTTCTATTTTTAATATAATTTGTATTAGCGATTTCTTCGCGATAAAATTTATCTATGTATGTGTGCAAATAAAGATTTGTTTTAAAAATCTTTTTAAATGAAATAAAAATTAGAAATAAAATGTTTTTAAGATAAAATCTTTATAAAATTTTCTACTTTATTTTCATCATAAAGTTTTTTTATTTATAAGTAAAATTTTATTATTATTTTTTAATTTAACTCAATATCAAGTTACTAAAGTTTTATTTGAAATCTTTCATTCAGCATTAAGCTTTTAAATATTTTGCAGAACAAATTTCGATTTTAATCTTTTTCAAGAAGAGCTGTTTACATATTCATTAAAAATGAAAGAATTTTCTTAATATTTGAATTTCTTCTTTCTTATCTTTGTAAGTTTTAACTATTTGTTTATATTTATCTCGAAATTATAACTAAAGAATATAAAAAGTAGTTAATCATGAGGTTTTAAAACCGTTTTAGCGTTTATTCTTTACGTTTAGAGCGGTTTAATTAAAATTATAAATAAAAATTTTTTATGAATTTATGCAAAATTTAAAAGACTTGGAAAGAAAAATTTGATTTTTCTTACTTTAAAAAAATTTATAAGTTTTGATTGAGTTATCTAATACATAATAAGTATTCAAAACTTGTTGCATTATTTTCTATTATATATACAATTTTATAATTTTTAGCATGCTTTGTAATCTTTTAGTTTTCTGAATTAAGATTTATATGTAGTATAAATCTTAAAAACTATTTAGATGTAATTGCTTTTGGAAAAATTTTTAAATAATGATTTTAATTTTTACAGAATATGTTGAGCTAATATTTTTATACGATTGAATTTATATCTTATGCCTTTTTAAATAAAAAATTAGAAATAAAATGTTTTTAAGATAAAATCTTGATAAAACTTTCTATTTTATTTCCATCCTAACTTTTTTTAATTTATAAGTAAAATTTTATTATTATTATTTAATTTAACTCAAGTTACTAAAGTTTTTATTGAATATCTACAGAATTAAACTTTTTAATATTGTGTAGAACAAATTATCAATTTTAAATCTTTTTCAAGAAAAGCTGCTTACAATTTCTTAAAAATGAAAGACTAAAATATGAAATTTTTATTTCTTATCTTTATTTTAACAATTTTTTATCTAAAAATTATAACTAAATAATATAAAAAGTAGTTTATCATGAGGTTTTAAAATCGTTTTAGTGTTTATTCTTACGTTTAGAGGGTTTAATTAAAATTATTTATAAAAAATTTTTATGATCTTTATTTAAATTTTTTAATAAGATATTTTCTTGAAAATTTATTTTATTTATTTTTGCTTTTAATTAACTATTTTTATTTATATTCTATTTTTTATTTATTTGTTTTTTCTTCTTTTTACTTTTTATTAACATTCTACGAACTATTATGAATTTTGTTTTTTCACATCATTTTTCTCATTTTCAATTACAAAAAGCACAAATTTTTTCTAATTAAAAAAATAATAACTCTTAATGAAAACTTGATAGAAATTCTTAATTAATTAAAATTTAATATGTTTTTACCATATTTCATATAGGCAATAAAAAATGTTTTGAAACTTCCATTTAAGCAATCTTGATTCAATTTTCTATAATCTTTTTTATCGCTTGCTCACTAACAAAATTGTTCCAATGTCTCTTACACTTATTCATCATTTTGATCTACAATTTAATTTCTTCAGCAAAGCAACTTTGAATGAAAGTATTTAATCCTTTAGTCAATTTATTAAAGTTATTTTCGAGTAGGGAAGTTTAGATTAATGTAATATTGGTTGTAAGTTATAAGTTTAAGTGAATCGTAATTCCTGAAATCTTTAAATTCTTCTATTAAATCTTGCAGAACTTCACATTAAAAAATATGTTAATAGGTATCTTATTCTCCGCAAATGTAAATTTCAGAGTGTTTTATTTAATAGTGTCTTTATTTCAAATTATACAAAAAATTGTAACTAAAAGTCCTTAATTTGTAAATTGATCTATTTCTCGAATCATTGTCTTGTTTAATATCGTGTAAGTATAATTGGAAAATTCTGTTAATCAATGTTATTATCTTAGTAATCAAAATAAATGCATGTAGTAGGTATCGCACTCATCCTTCCTATTGCATCTTAATAAGACATTTATTCTAATTTATTTCAAATTTTGTTTAAATATTATTTGCTCTTACTAGCATCTTAAAGGTCTATTTGAAAATGTTAAGTCATATATTTTAGATTCTTGAAATATTTAAGGTTATTGTTCTTTGCTTTGTTAAAAAGAAATGCTAAATCAGAGTTGGTATCCGTTTTAGATTCAGTGTAAAGTTTTATATAGAATTTGAAGAACCTCATTGTAATGTAATATTCAAAAGGTAATCAATTCAAGTCAATAAAGCAAGATTCTTTAAAAGTTGAATTAGAGCTTTGTAAAGTACATCTTACTACTTTTCTTTAGCTAGTGGTTATATCATATTTTATTTTTTATACCCGAAGAATAGACCAAGGAATTACTTCTGACCCATACTTTACCTTTGGTAGCATAAATGTTCGAAAAATCTATTTAATGTTCTAAGGAGTAATAATTTGATATTTAGATAATCTTTAAATATACCCATTCACACATTTTTTTTTCTTAATTGAAACTTCTTAACAATGAGCTTTATAGTTTTAATTTTCATTAATAACATATCCTAGAAGGAGACAAATTGTGATATTTAAATTTGTTAAATACTTTTAAAGTAGATATATTCTCATTTTTCAGCATTTATTGTCAATTCAACCAAACCAAATACTTTGCATGTGGCCTAAATTAATTAATTCATATTACCTTCATTAGATAGCAATAATAAGTCATCTGCCCAAGCTTTGGAAACAAATAAACGTCCACGAATATTAAGGCCAAGTTGTTTCTAAAAGTTTCCAAATATCTAATTACGATGTCAGAGAAGATAATGGCGAGAACTGGACCATGAGAACTTCCTTGTAAACCCTCATTGGTATAATTCAAATTTCTCGATAATGTTCCATCCAAAAGAAATCTAACATCTAGATGTGAATAAAATGAATCAAGACAATTTATTAGAGCAAAAGGGAACTTAATTCTACGTAAATGTCCAAATAGAAAATCCCTGCTAATGGTATCAAACGTTTTTTCTAATAAAAATTTTTTTAATGACAGATTAATGCTTATAAAATGTAGTTATTTAGAGAAAGTAATAAAGATCAAAAATAAAGAGTAAAGAAAATCCTTATTAAAAAAATAAAATGTTATGCTTCTTACAAAAAGTTTTTTATAAGCAGTATCCATCTTAATCTATTTCGTTAAGTAGTATTGCTTTAGAACTAAAATTTATTCAATAGGAGATTTTTTTGCTTTTGATAACGTTAAGATTTTAAAGGAAAAATCGCATACCTTCTTTCTCTTTCATAAGAATGAATACTCAGTAAAGATCAGAATTGACCAGATATAAAGAAAATTCAATCATTTTTTAGAACTTACAGTAAATATTTCCTTTAAAATATGTCTATTATTGATCCTTTTTGCTTAAAGCCTAAGAATGTATCAGAAAAAATTTTTCTTACATGAGTGAAAAAAACAATTCTGATTACAAAAGATTTGGAAATAATAAATATATTGCTGATGCATAAAACGAAAGCCATATAAATAAAATTTATAATTATAATTTTTGTTTGTTTATTTATATTGCTTAAAGCATTAATTATTTTACAGGAAAAAAAATACAGTGAGAATGAAATTTTGATTGGCTTTGTCTATGCTCAGCAAAGAATAAATTATAATATATTTGGAATGTGGCTTTACTGAAGCAAGATACTTTTAATAAAAAAAGATTAACGTATTACCGTTAGATATGTAGAAAAGAAGATGGTCCTGAAGAAGACTGGAAACGGAATATTTCACGAAACTAATAAACTTTACAGTGATGAATCTGATTGAAAAGTAAAATGACTTTAGTTCATTATTATGTAATTATATATTTTAAAAATGGAGAAGCAACCCTCCAACTGAGATTAACTTAATGCATAGTACCAGGAAGTACTTCAGGAGCGGAAAACTGACCAAGAATCTTGGTAGGAGCCAAGAGGAAAAAAACTGGAGGCATTGAATAACGGTTGTTGAAAGATGCCAGACGATTAGATTTCTTGGGGCATCACTCTGACCATGCCCTAATAGAAGACAGAATTTCCAAAGGAGTGAAGCACTGGAGGAAACTTCCAAAGAGAAATTTTATTAGCTTGAAATAAAATTAATTTAAAGAGCTGCGCACCATCAAGAGTGCTACGCGCTCTATAATCTCATTAATTATTTATCAATTTTGCAAAAAAAAAACTATATAAATACATGTAAAATTCCATTAGAAAAGTAATAGTGTAAATTAATTTGCAAGCACCAAAGAAAAAACTACATCTATAGTAGAACTTCAAGAAAAACTGTAGAAAAAACATGATAATCCTTAAAAAGGTTTGGAGAATTCTTACTATTTTTTATCTAACATATAATGGAAAACTAAGAAAGAAGAATCTCGCATATAAAGTGATTAATTTAGAAAGTGAACTTTTTAAACAATGGAATCTGAGTATCTGCTCGCTAATAGTGATTAATTTAACATTATATTTTCCAAAAAAGCTTTTAATTTGAATTAGTTAATTTTATTTTAAATTATAGAAATTAATCGTTAAAACCTTAAAAATACACTTATTAATTATTATTTTAAAGTATAATTCCCAATTGCTCTGCTAAATTAAACTGATATGGATTTTAAATTCTCTTTTCGGGATGTTTTTTAAGCTTTAAATAAATTATTTTTTTAATTTCAATAAGCAGAAATAATTTCTCTTGTAAAAAAGGATAAACTTATGGTATCATAAAAGCATAATAATTTCCTTTTTAGATTAATATTATTTTAATGCTTAGCAATCATACTTATTTCGAAATATTTTCTTAACATTCAAGAATTTATGCAAATAGTAAATCTTTTTCAGCCATTCCTTGCTTTATAATTTTACATTATTTTATTTATTAGTTAGTAAAAAATTAATAATCTAAGACATTTTTTTCAAATATTTCCTTCTTTTTTTACATTTGAATTAGCATAGCTTCCAATATGATATATGGATATAAAATAGAGCATCTAAATATTTCTTTTTTTAAAGATGATAGTTGATATCTGAGAAAATAATGTGCAAGATATTATTCTAATAATCAAACTTAGATAAAATGATTTTTTATTTAATATATTTAATATATTTAATATATATCATTTAAAATAATTTATCTATCTGGAATAAACTTTTTTATAAAAGCGATTATTAATGATTATCTTATTATTATAGCAAATAAAAAAATGATATCGAGGATTATAAAAATGATTTTTATTAATTTCTAAGAAGTAGATGCACATGAAAATTTTATAATCTTAGAAATGTAAAATAATCAGATGGTTGCTATGTATTAATTGTAACTCAAACTCTAAATTAAAACCTATAAAATAGATTAATTAATGATTGTATTAAGAGGTTTCTGAATGTAATAAAACTTATTGGTAAGTTTTGACAAAACAATTTAAATATCACTAACATAAAATAGCATAATTTATTATGATATTATCTTTGCTTAGTTTACCACAAATTAATATATTGTATATAATTTAAAAAGAGAGGAAAAATCTTTCCAATGTGAATGATTTTAACTCTGGTACCAGGAAATATTCTATGTGAAGAACGGAGCAAGAATTTTGTCATGAGACAAGCGAGATAAGACTGAGGCATCAAGTAACGTTTTGCTAAATGATGCCAGATACTAAGGTTTCTTAGGGTAGCACTCCGACACTGACCCTATAGAAGTCAGGATATTCCAAGGAATGCTAGCACTGGATAAAACTGTAATGTAAAACCTTTTTAAAATTTAAAAAACTTTAATTAAAGGATGGCACACTTTTGTGGAGCTATGCTCTCTATAATATTAGTTTTTTTTAAATTAATGTTCACCTCAAATTGACTTGGATCTTCACTGTCATGAATCTTGAAAATTTGAAGATTATTCTTCTTAATTTTTTCCGATATGTTAAATCTTATTAATTTCTATTTAATTGACTGCTTATTAGATATAATGAGCTTATTCGTCAAGCTAAAGCATTTTTTTCCGATAAAGCTAGCTTTAACTTATACAGTATATTTAAAATATATCTTTCCATTTATTTTATATTATTTTCTTCTATTTTATTAAATTTGCAGCAGTTCCATCTTTATGCTCTGACTGTTTGCAATACCAACATATACTACTTTTTGATATGGAACCCCTTATGCTATCGATTGTTGTTCTATATCCATTGGATAGCTGAGATACTATAGTTTTTCTGGTTTAGAATTTCTAGAGCTTTAAATTTCCTTTACGATCTATTTTTTCTATGAGATTCTTCCTTAAATTTACAGGGACAGGTTTAAGTCTATCTTCTAACTTAAAATTGAGTTTTCAGATTTTAGAATTTCCATAGTGTTGGTCAGTTCTTAAATTCGTTCATTAAGTCCAATGATTGCCTTTGTCAAATTTTAATTCTCCATCTAAGAAGGTAGAGATTATTGGATTCATCCTACTAGGAATAGGTTTTGAAGAAGAGATCTGCTAATATTAAGGCACCATTTTATATAATATCTTATTCTTACAAGAAAATATCAAAAGATTTAAGAAGAATAACGCTAAACAATTGAAAATCTTAATAAGCATGAAGAAATGGATTCAGAATCATTTCACAGAAGAAGATTTAAAAGCATATAATGTTATAAAGCTAAATAGTAAATATATAAACTAAAACTTGAAACAGATAGTAAGTTGAAAGAATAGAGAAGATAGTTCGGAAATAGCAAAAATGACAAACGCAAGATTTTAGAAGTGATAGAAGGAAAATAAAAAAATAAAGTTTGAAAAAGTAAAACTATGAGAGAAAAGTTGCTTCTATTGCAATTCATAAAACTACAAAAATATTAGAAGTTTCAAATATTAGCTATAATTACTAATAAAAGGATAAGAAGTAACATGAGAAATTAGAATGAAACTAGTATAATTATTGGGAAAAAACATAGTAATACTGTAAAATAGAACATAAAAAAAGAGAATTAGTCAAGATCTGATAAAAAAAATTAAAATCTTTACATAACCTCCGAAAAACTTTTCTAGGTTGATGGAAGAGTTTGAAATATATCTGAATGCATCAATTAAAATTTATCTTTTATATTCAATTATAAAACTAATTTTTAGTCTAAGAAAAAATAAAAAATTTTTGAAAGTTAAAAGTATCTACATATATATAATATTAAAATACTTTTATTTAAAAAATATATATACATATAATGAGTAAATTAATGTAAAAAATATTAAGATTAATATTATATTAAAATCGTTTATTTTAGTTTTCAAATATTTTTATTTTCCCACTTTAAACTCTACACATCAAATAATGATAATTTTAAACCATCATCGTAAAAATAAATTTAGTTGTTTTTACAAAGTGGAATTGTTGATACATAATTATTTAAGTATTTTTATCCTACTTAAGTTAATTTTCCATTTTCTAAAATTTTGACTTAAGTTAAGTTACTATTATTATCAAAAATATAAATTTATTTATTAACAAAAACTGAAAGAGTGTAAGAACCTTGAGGTAGTTAAATTTATAGTTTAGATCATCTATCATTATTTATTTCATATTGTTATATACTCTACGAATATTTTGAACCATTATATCCTCCAAAATTATATAAAATATCATTAAATATTACTGCACTACACATATTAGAAGCTTCTGGTATATCAGCTATTTTTGAAGATTTTAAAGTTTTCAAATTAAACACTTCGCTTTCCTTTAAATATTAACCATTATAGCCAGATATTATAAGTAGTTAATTTCTATGTTTATCAAATGCTAAACTGTGACCTCTTCTTAAAATAATCATTTGATATTCTTAAACTTTAGTATCTTTTATTATTGATATTCTATTACTATGTGTGCTATTTACACATCCACCTGTAACTACTAAAGTATCTTCTGCTATTTATAATGCTCTATAATGGATTGAAAAAATCTAAGTATTTACTTGATTTTTTTCAGAAGTTCCCTTTTCAACGTTATATTTCACTATAATATTTGTATCATTAACTGCAAATAAAAGAATCTTAAACTCGTTTAAGTTTCCTTTTTTAATTATAGTTTGCAAATCTTTGTGAAACTGCTAAACATCTATCTAGAAATTTATTTATACTTTATTATATTCATTAAACTTTATTTAGTTTATCTATTATATCTCTTTTTGCTATATTTAATCTTCTCCTCATTTTAAAATATCTTATAGTTTTTACTAAAGTTCAATTACTTCTATAGGATTATTTGAAACTTGAATATTTTATTCTCTTAATTTATTTTAAATTTCTTATCAATTCTAACATCTTTTATCTATCTCCTTTAATAACTCATCAGTTAATTCTTAATGTTCCTAGTAATAAAAGTTTCTTTTATTATTTATTAACTCAATAGCTTATTCTGCTTTTTATTAAATAAACTATTTAAATTCCTAATCTTTTATTATGATTTATTATCTTATTTACTAAATTTATTAACAGTTACTCTATATTATATTTTACTTCTCTTTTATATTTTAGATATATTAAGGAATTTAAGTTTTAAGTTCTTATTAAGTTTCAAATATTTCTTTAACTTTATGATTTGTATGAGGATTAGTTTCAATACATTTCTAACATAAAAATTATAAATCATCAAAACAGTAGTAAGTGATTTACCTTTAATGAGTTTTGCAATTATTCGATGCGTTTTATTTCATTCTATTTATTAAATCATTATTAACTTCAAGATCTAAAGGATCATCTAAAGTTTACTAGCCACAATTTTGAACATGGCAAGTTATTTTTTATTATTTTTAAAACAACTCAAAGCAACATTTTTTACACAAGTTATGTCTACATTGAAGAATTTAAGGTACATTAGCCTTATAGTTGAACTAGATATTGCATTTAGGACAGTTAAATTCTGACTACATTATTTTTTTAATTTTGCTTTAATATAAAAATAATAAATTCTATAATAATTTATTATTTAGATATTTTCGCTCAAAGAAAAATTAATTTTAAGTTAAACCATAAATATAAATTTGTTTTATATATCTTAAATAATAAATTTTTATATTAAATCATCTGACATAATAACTATCATATTCGCTATTAAATAATATTTTTTGTAAAATTTAATCAAAAAATTAAAAATCTAGGACGGAATTGCAATATCTAAATAAAACGATATTAAGATTATCGTTAAATTTAATTTTTGAGAGATTATTCAAAAATTATTAAATAAATCATGAAAATATTTAATAAAACTAGATATAAAATAGAAAATTAATATACCTAAATACTAATGTGAATCTTTTAGAATAACTCCTAATCTATAAAATATCTAAAAATGCCAAAAAATAGTTTATAAATATTACATTTGAATCATTAGAGATTTTAAGAGTTAAAATTGTTATAAAAAATTTAAATATGTGAAAATATTTAGAAATTAAAAAGAATAAAAGTTATTAAAATTTACTCTGTTAAAATTATAAATATGAGGAAAAATGTTGATTGAGTTTGAATAAAATTTAGATATGCAATAATATATATAATATAATAAATAGAAAATTAACTAACAAAAGGAAATTTTTTTCAAATAATCATCTTTGCTTCAGATTTAATGGTTAAGATTGTTTCTCCAAATTTTTATTTTGAAAAATAAGATTATGTTATATATAAATTATAAGTTTATTTTAAAAGTTAATTTCAAATATATATTGTAATAATTATTTAAAATTTAAAGATTATTTAATACATTTATCTTTTTAGATGCTTTAATTTTTCTTACTTATTAAATTAAGTTATACGATATTCAAATTTATTAAGTTATCTTAAATAAATAATGATGATTATAGAGCGCGAAGCATCTTGTTACGCACAGATCTTTCAATATTAATATTTAATATTAAAAAAATGTTCTCATACTTCTTGCTAAAATTCTAAAAGGCCAATTAGTCACATCAGCTTCTTCAAATTAAAATCTACTTATTAAAGATTATTCTCGAATCTTGAATCAAATGCTCCAGTCTTTTTGAATAAGATTCAAATAAGAATTAGTTATTAAGTCATTAATTAGAAGGTTCATCAGTCAAACTTTCATACTGCTAGAGAGAATCCTCGGGCAAGTTAGGCTTGTCTTTTCCGAGCTTGTTCACTCTTCCCGTGGTAGCATTTAGTTCGTGATTACTCGTAATGTCATATAAACTGCCCCAGATTATCCACTAGCTCTCCTGGACGTTGCTAACATCCATTTTATTATATAATATTTAATAAAATAGCTCTATCATAAAAAGGTGGACAATTATTTTAGTTCAATATTTTTTTATATAAATTTCTTTGTCTACAAACCATAGTTGCAATACATTAGTCAGAATCTCGCCAACTCCTTCCAAGTATATTATCTTGCATTTTCTTATATTCACAAAAGTTGTAAAAGTTTCGCTAGGTACTTTTCCAAATTATAAGAATTGCCTTTCTTCTTGGTTCTTGATTATTACCTGCTTTTTGAGTTTTATAATTTAACCTCAACTGGAATATTTTAATTGACCTTTTAGAGTTGGTATTGTTGAGTTTATTAATACAGAATTGTATCTATTTCTTTAAAAGTTCTTTTTCATTTTGATTTCTTTATATCTGTATAAAAGCTTTTTTTCTTACGAGTCATTAATCATAAATTGTAACATAGCACTTCTATCTTTTTATTCTATATTTCAAAAGAGTTAAAGCAGCATATGTTTAATCTTCGTCAATAAATTAGTTTAGATGCTTTTATTTAGATATTTCCGTTGCATTTTAAGTTAATAACAAGTTTTATTAGTCTCAAAAAGGTTTAATTTGTTGGCTTTAAGTTCATTCCAAATGTTTTTCTTATGTAAAGTCCTATAGAGAATCATTTGTATTTAACTTACTGATGATGCTCCCTTAAGCCATTATTTTTCCTTGCTTGGCACTATTTTTCTGTTGTAGAACTACGTTGGAACTTTTTTATCTTTTATAAAGGAACTTATGCAATTAATTACTATATAAACTGTTTTCCATTTTTTTTCCTTGTAGTCAGTTAATGATTCTAAAAAGGTTAAGATAACAAAAACAAAGAAGATACCTTAAGAAGAGCAGCTTATAATTTTTTTCTTGCTTTGAGTTGATACGAAAATTTCTTGAAGTCTTGTATAATTTTATTTTATAAGACATTAAATTAATTTAAACTAAATTTTAAAATTTTAGATATTTTTAAATAGGACCATCAAAGATTAATTTTTAATATGGTTTATATTAATAAATTTATAAATAAAAATCTAACTATCAAAACTAAAATTTTAAGGAAAAAGACAAAAATTAAAATCTTATAAATATTTAATTAATTTTCTTATGAAATGAAAGGTAATTCAGTTTGCTATTGAATTATTTTCTCCCTAGTTACCTATCAACAAGCATTTTTTTCAGTCTCCTTCTGGAACAACCTCTTTAGGTCTGTTGTTGCTTCATGTTAGAATTCTTAAATTTCGATTTGTCGGATCTGTCTTGTTCTGTGTATATTAAAAAATAGTATCTTGGTATAAAATAACCCCAGAATATAGTATATAAAAATTTAGATAAATATAGTTTTTTTATTAAGTATTTAAAATTATTTATTTTTATTTCTTAAGATTAAAATTGTTTAGCAGAGAATATTACCGCCGTTTAAAATATATTTGTAAATCTATAAACCCTCGATCTGGAAAGTCTTATTTTACTCATATATTTCTTGCCTCCTTGTATTTGTTATTCCATTTTCTTCTATAGATTTCTCCATTCTTATTGCAAAGAATTTATTCTCTTGGATGCAATTTTTTTTTTGAAAGTTTTGAAACTTCGGACAATTCATGTACAAGTATCAAATGCTATTACAAAAATAGCATTATTTTCAAACTCTTTTTCTCGTTGCCTAATCTTTTATGATCCTTGCACTTCAGAGTCCATATTGTGATCTAGAAGGTTTTGCAACTTTTAGTGGCTCGTCTAACTCTATAAGATTCTTTAATCTTCTTGTTTTAGTCTTTAATCTTCTATACTTAGGAGTTTGCTTGGCTGAGCAACTCTCGCTGGTAAACCCATAAGCTGTCAATCTCCCTCTCCTGATTCGTTATTCTTAAATCAAGCTTATCTTTAATTCCGAGATTGATCTACTTTGTTAGCTGTATATTTTCCTTGTAGAACTTCTTAACCTCTACCAGAAGTTTCACACTACTTTGATGAGCTGTTCCATGCTCATCTTTCCAGAAGGATTTAATTCTGAGACCTCCTGGTATAAAATAACCTTCGTTTATTTTCTCAGTTTCTCTTCCTCTGTAGACATTTTATTGCATAATAAATCTTTTTCTGCAGTTTTTTAATCTCCTCTTCGTTCTACTACATCCATGCTCCTACTTTCTTGAAGCAGCTAAAAATCCCTTTCTAAATTGCTATATAATTTTTATATTTATTTTCAATTAAATAATCTATTGTTAGTAATACTAAATAACAGATGAAACTTGTAATCTAAATAATGTTTAATAATCTTAAAAATTAGCAGCCTACATAAAGTAAATAAGTTTATGATATCTAGTTTACTATTTTTATCTAAAGTATAGGAAAACTAACTTTAATGCCTATTTTAAAGAGAAAGGAGTTAAAAGTTTAGTTAATTATTAAAATGTTAGGTTTGAAATGTTTCTAATATGATATAGTATTTTAAAGTATAATAAATTTAATAACTATAAATCATTAAGTTACACTTTGGGAAATAATAAGTTAAGAAGAAAAATAAAAATTAATCATTTAAAATAAGTCTTTCACTTAGAATTTTAGATATAGCTAAAGAGTATATTTATCTTTTAAGATTACTAAAATAAATAAAATTATAAAATTTTCCTTTTTTAAAGTTATTTTTATCATCAAATGTTTATTTTTAATTCTATCTGTTTAGATAAAAATCCTACTATAGATAGAAAATAATTGAAGAAGATTCAATAGCTAATTAAAAATTTTTATAAGCTATAAAGTCAATATTTTAGTACTTAAGAAAGAAATTTATATTTTTCTTTTTAGTTCTAATTTAATTATTAAATATATGTTGAATATAATAACTTTATATAATAAAAAAATGGAAGGAGATGAGGTTGATTTTCTGATAAAATCTTCTAGAATTATGAATAAGGTCAAGTTCCTATCTTGTCACTGAGAAGGTCCCTGGTTAGAGCCAATCTCAGCAAACGAGAAAAATCTTTCTGGCTATCCACTCTTGCTAGTGGTTTGAAACTTTCCTACCTATAGTTACGGAACTCCCTAGCAGAAGTTTATTCAATTAAGCAACATGATATCCGCGTTATGTGCAACAAGAGAGTGCCCTGGATCGAAAGAAGTTTCCAATCCTTCAAAAGAGTAAATTTTTAAGTTAATCATTAAACTAAAAATAATAACTTTATAAATCTTTTATATCTTAAGCTAATTAAGCATCTCTACCTCTTTAGATAGAATATTAGTTTAAATATGATAATTAATAGATATTATATTTTTACTTTCTGCTATAAACATTAAAGAATATCCCCTAAGTAAAAACTAGCAACTAAAATAGAAATAAACATAGAACTATTTTAATACATTTAAATACAGTACTCTAGAAATATAAAGTGCTAAATCTATATACTAGAAGATATGTTACTTATTCCCTAAAAGTAATAAAATAAATCAATCAAAATATATAAGAGAGCATTATTTTTTAGCATCATTAAGGGTAAAATAAACTAGCCTGCTTAATAGATTATAATTGACTATTATTTCTTGATAATTAATTGTTCACTCATTTCTAAATAATATGTTAAAACTGAGAAGGATTCATTAAGAATTAAATGCTTCAGTAATAATTTCAATATTTAAAAGGGGAAATAGAGATGATTGGAAAAACTGAAGAATTATTTCTCTTATTAATACTATTCTAAAACTATATGATAAAGCTTTGACTAAAAGACTTTGCAATATGATTTATTAGAGAAATTTGATTCATCCTTTTCAAATGGGATTCATGAAAATAGATAAACTACTTAATAAATTTGGGTGATATAATTGAAAATTAATAACTATCGGAAATGTGCAAAAGTGAAAACTAAATTGATCGCAATATTGATAGATATTGTTTACTCAATAGAAAAATACTTTTATTTTATTAGCTTAAGAGAGTAAAACTACTATTTGGACTAATAAAAGCCTTAGAATCGATTTACAAAAGCCTGAACTCTTTTTTTATCATAGATGAAATGAACACTAGAACATTATAATAAAACAATTTAGTTATGTAAGAAAGTTCAACTGGACCAGCTTTAGCATTGTTGTATTATGACATTGTAATTCGAT
The DNA here is from genome assembly GCA_946699065.1 of Loxodes magnus. Taxonomy (NCBI): domain Eukaryota; phylum Ciliophora; class Karyorelictea; order Loxodida; family Loxodidae; genus Loxodes; species Loxodes magnus. The sequence goes on along the minus strand of CAMPDV010000204.1, from coordinate 78,526 downwards.
ATATGGAAAGTAAAAGTACCCAATCAAGATTCAAATGCCAGGGCTTTAGTGTTAGCTTTGCTTGTAGAGGATGGATAGTTGATTTGATTCTTCTTTCCAAATCTGCGCAGTAGATATAGAATCTAATAAATGAAACAATTAGAGTTTTTGCATGAACTCATTTAAAGATCAATGTTACAAAATCTGAATGTATCTAATTCCTAAAGAAAAATCATAAATAATAAATCTTAAATTTATGATTAGAAAATTAACCAATTGCTTAAAAAGAGCAAGTAACATATTTAGGAGTTATTCTACATAAAAAGAAGAATTTTAATCCCTATTGCAAAGAAGTCGCATTCAAATATACAGTTGCATTAAAGAAAGCTGTTTTTTAACTGATGAGATATAAGAATATAACCCCTTGACATTTTAAAACTTTATGTAGACATTTTACATTACTTGAAGCAGAATATGGAGGAGACTGGTACCATGAAGTATTCAAAAAGGAGTTATTATTGTTCTGAACAGAATTGAATCAAGCATGAGATTGATTTCAAGGAAATGTTTTTAAGTAGCAACTTCAACATTTAATGAATCATTATATATAGATCTGAATTGATTACCTTTGAAGTACATTATGGCTATGAGATTCTTCAGATTCTACTATAAAATGAATCAAATAAATAAATAAGATTAGAGAGCGCGTAACCCTTCAATGGATCGCAGCTCTTTAATAAAGATTTTTAATGTCCACAATTTTTTTCTGAAGTCTTCCACAGTGCTAGCATCTTTTGTGAGTCTCGTCTTCTATAGAGCGTGACCAGAATGCTCCCTAAGAGACCTTAGTATCTGTCATCTTTCATCAATTATGCTACTTTATGTCTTTTATTCTTTGTCTTCTCTCTTTACTCCTACCAAGATTCTTGTTCGGTTCTTCTCCCATGGGTATTTCCAGATCTTAAGTCAATGTTTGTTGAAGAATTAGTCCTATTTATAAGAAATCATTGATTTTCCAAGATCGACAATAAACTCTCTTTTATTACCAACTGGACAAAATAATTTCAATGCTATGATCAAGTTCAGCAATTATCAGACCTCTATATTATCATATACAAAATTCCAAGATTATTACAAATTAAAAAACCTTTACTAAATATACAAGAGACAAAATACGACAATATTTCTATAATACAGATACTCAAAAGTATAAGAGAATGAAAACAGCTAAAGTATATACTGAGTAGAATAGCTAAGCTGAACAAAGAATTTGACAAGAAATTATCAATATATATAAACTTGGAACCCAATCCTATAGTTTTCTAAAAGATCTTTAAGATTGTCACCATTATATTTATAATCCTTACTGTATGTGTGGAGAGTATGATACGTTTGAGCACATTTTTAAATTTATATACTATTCTGATATAAGAGATTGAATACCGTAAAAGATTGAGAATTATGATTTATGACATTTTTTATTAAAAGTCTAAGAATTTATATACTCCTTTCAGAAGTCTTACTTGAAATCCTTAGCTTTATAAATAAAAATTCTTCATTAGAAATTTTTGTCAAGAAGAAAATAATTATTAGAAAAAGAAAAAGAAAAAGAAAAAAGGAAAAAATGAAAGATGAGATTATTATAAGAGTAAGTAAAAATTGATGAGATCAAGAATAAATTAAAAAATTAAAAAGACTTACTAATGTCTATATCTGAAGGGAATGAATCTTGCAGTTATAGAATACAAAATCTCTTTTAGTTTAAAGCTTAAATAAATATTTTGTAGAACAAAATTTAGATTTTTAATCTTTTTCAAGAAAAGCTGTTTACACTTTCATTTAAATGAAAGAATATAAAATTAAATTTCTTCTTTCTTATCTTTATAAGTTTTAACTATTTGTTTATATTAATCTCGAAATAATAACTAAATAATATAAAAAGTAGTTTAAGATGAGGTTTTAAAATCGTTTTAGCGTTTATCATTTACGTTTAATGCGGTTTAATTAAAACTATATATAAAAAATTTTTATGATCTTAAAATTTAAAAAACTTGAAAAGAAAAAAACTTATTTTTTTACTTAAAAGAGATTTAAAAGTTTTGATTGAGTTATATAATGCATAATAAGTATTCAAAACTTGATACATTATTTTCTATTATATATAAAATTTAGAATTGTTAACATGCTTTATAATTCTCTAGTTTTATTAAATTCAATAAGATCTTTTATAAAATGTTATTTATGTATTTTAGTATAAATCTTAAAGAATATTTAGATGAAAAAGTTTCTGGAAAAATTTTAATATTTATGATGATTTAAGAATTTTTTTTATTTTACATCTAATGACTTTTTATTCGAAATAAAAATTATAAATAAAATATTTTTAAATTGAACATTTATCTTGATAAAATTTTTTACTTTATTTCCATTATAAAATTTTTTCTATTTTTAAGTAAAATTTATTATTATTTTTTTTATTTCAATAGCAAGTTGAAAAAATTTAAGTTTTATTTGAAAATTACTTTTTATCTACAGTAAATATTAAGCTTTTTAAATAATGTTTTTTAGAACAAAATTTAGATTTTTAATCTTTTTCAAGAAGAGCCGTTTACATTTTCATTTAAAAATTGAAGAATATTCTTAATATTGAATTTCTTTTTTAATCTTTGTAATTTTATCTATTTTATTATATTTATCTCCAAATTATAACTAAAGAACCAAAAAAATAGTTTTTTAAATGTTTTAAAATCGTTTTAGCGTTTATCATTTACGTTTAATGGGGTTTAATTAAAATTATATTTAAAAAAATTTTATGATCTTAGATCTTGGGCATTTTTTATGTATGATTTTTTTTCAAATAAATTTAGCTTGCTTTTTTTTCATTTTTTATTTTTTTGTTTATTTCACCTTTTTTTTCTTTCTATTTTGAATATTTTTTTACTTGCTATATTTTTTTCTTTTATTTATTTTGTTTTAAAAACTCAATTTCTTATTTTTTTTTAAAAAGAAATGTTCCTTTAATTTTTAATTATTGCGGAATTTATATTAGTAAGCATATATTAAATTTTATAAAAATCTACTTTGTACTTTTTCGCATTTTTCAGTTATTTATAATTTTTAAGGTATTTTAAATATTTTCTTTAAATATTTCTTTTTTATCTATTCTTAAAATATTTTTTTTTATGTTGTTTTTCTTATTTATTTTTTGAAAATATCACACATTTTTTTTTGTAAAAAAATCAAGACTCTTAAAAAGAACTCGATGAAATTCTTTTAAAGACTGATTTAATCTTTTATATTATAGTTTTTCAAAAATAATCAAGATCAAGGAGAAAAGCTAATAAAATATTTTATATAAAAAATTGTTAGTTTTTTACAAATTTATTTCAAACAGTTCACATCTCTATTGATTCGTTATGATATTATACTTTAAGAACTTAAATTTCTAAAATATTGGATTTTTATTTTTTAACGTATAAGATCTAAAAGGAATTTCACAGATAGTTTCTTATTCAGTAGAATGAAAACTTAAAATAATTACTCAGTAGAGATCAAAATCGATCCGGAATAATCAAATTTCTATCATTTCTCAGAGCTGATAGTAAGCATTTCCTTTAAAATATGTCTATTAATGATATTTTTTTGTTAAAGCCTAAGAATTAATCAGAAATAATTTTTACATGAAAGAAAAAACAATTCTTATTGCAGAAGATTTGGATATGCTTCATATGTTGCTGATGGTTCAATCGAAAGCTTTTTGAAGAAAATTTATAATTATAATTTTTGTTTGTTAATTTATATCGCCTCAAGTATGTTTTATTTTAACAGGAAAAAAATTACAGTGAGAGTGAAATCTTGATGGGTTTTGCTCATGCTCAGCAAAGAAGAAATTATAATATGTTTGGAATTCGGCTTGACTGAAGTAAGATACTTTTAATAATAATAATATTAATTTTTACTTTCTGTTTTAGGGATTTTTAGCCCCATCAGAAGGACAACAGTTCATGATCTCTGATGTTAAATATAAAAGTTTAGGTGACTCAATTTAGCGAGATTGGGAACTCGGATTTCTCCAGGTTTTCTCTCCTTTAACTTGCCTTAGCTTCATCTTGATCTTGTATATTGAACCATTCCGGTTACAATGCATTCTTTTCAATCTGACTTCTTTTTTTTGCTGCTCTTTCATCCAATAGTTTCTTTATTTCTATTAAATATCCAAAACTTCTGATAAAGATGTCATACGCTTCAACAGCAGAAACATTTCTTTTTTATTTTTAATTATTTTCCTTAGAGGGTTTGCTCTTTTTAGGCTTCGATTTCTATTTTTATAGCTCCAGTTTCGCTTTGCTCTTTCTTTAATGTTTACAATTTCTCTTCTATTTTTCCGAGTCTATTATTCAGTTCAGTCTGTTTCTGAAGCTAATTTTAGAATTAGCTATTCTGACTTTGTGATATGTTTCAAAAGGTGCTTAGCTCTCTTTCCTAGGACATGAGTCTTGACTTTATTCCTTCTGCTAAGTTAAGTTGCTGCATAAGCTTCTCATTGTCTTTCATTAGCTTTTTGACCTCTTCCTGGAGGTTTAGTAGCACTTTAATGAGCTGTTCCATACTCATCTGATCAGAAGGGTTAAATTCTGAGACCTCCTGGTGCAAAGCAGACTTTTCCTGTTTTATAGGCTTCTCTTCCAATGTTGGAGTAAGCATATGAGTGCTTTTCTGAGTTTGTTTTTGTTCTCCGTAGCTATATTATATTCCAGGTTGTTAAGATTATTAAGAAAAGGGTAAAGATTAAATGTAAGAAGACTATTCGAGATTTGCTTCTGATTTCCTCTCCTTCTTCGAGAAGGTGGTGTAGAAACCCTTTTTGAAACCTTCCATTTTTTTTCTTGTAAGATATTTTTAATAAAAAAGTTAACGCATTACCGCTTGATATGTAAAAAAGAAGACTAGAAATGAAATATTTAACGAAATTAATAAACTTTACAGTGATGATTCTATTTGAAAGGTAGAATAACTTCAGTTTATTATTATATTATTATAAAATAAATAGGGAGGAGCAATCCTCCAACTGAAACTAACTTAAACTCTGGTACCAAGAAGTGCCTTATAGTTGAAGAACTAAACAAAAATTTTGGTAGGAGCCAAGAGAAGAGAAGACAAGATCGAAGAGGTATCAAGTAGCATTAATGATGAAAGATGACAGATACTAAGGTCTCTTAGGTTAGCATTACGATCATGGTCCTATAGAAGGCAAAACTCTTAAGGGAATGCTAGTACTGTGGAAAACTTCAGCAGCGAATTTTTTTCAACTTTAAAAAACTTATTAAAGAGCTGCGCACCATTGAGGTGCTACGTGCTCTATAATCTCATTTAATTATTTATTATTATTTATTTATCAATTTTGCAATAAATATAAAAAACTCTATAAATACATGTAAAATATCATTAGAAAAAAATAATTTAAATTAGATTAAAAGCACAAAAGAAGAAAATTTACTTCTGTAGTAAAACTTCAGGAAAAACTGTAGACAAAACATGATAATCCTTAAGAAGATTTGAAAAGTTCTTACTACCTTTTATCCAACATATAATGAAAACTAAGAAAGAAGAATCTCACTTTTATAAAAGTGATTAACTTAGAAAGTGAATTTGTTTTAAACAATGGAACCTGAGTATCTGCTTGCTAATAATGATGAATTTTTATTGAAACATTATATTTTCCAAAAAAAGTTTTTAATTTGAATTAATTAATTTTATTTTAAATTATTAAGTTAACCATTAAAGCCTTAAAAATACACTTATTAATTATTATTTTAAAGTATAACTCCCATTTGCATTACTAAATTAAAACGATATATATTTAAAATACTTTTTTCAAAATTTTAAAAAGCCTAAAATTTTATCTTTTTCTTTACTTTCAATAAGCAGAAATAATTTCTCTTGTAAAAATAAAAATATAAGATTGAGAATAAAATTTTACGTCTATTTTACTAAATTTTTTAAATTGAAGCATTCTATTTTGCTTATTAGTCTAACTTTGTTTTTTTATAACCAAAAACATAAACTTATAGAACAAAAAATTTAATTATAAAAACTAAAAATTACTGAAATTGAAAATCTAAACTTTTGTATTTAAAAAAGATCTTAGTTTAGTGCCAAATCTTTATAACATTAAAATTATAAAACTGACTTAAATGACAAAAATATTTTAATTAATTAATTCTTTTTTATTTTTATATATCATTAGAATTTAAATGCAAACTACTCATTGTACAAGGTGTGATTCTTTATTTAATTCTAAAGCAAATAAACCTTAAATTCTATAATGCTAGCATCATTTATGCAAAAAATGCTGTTTCGATCTCTTCCAGAAATAAAAAAGAATAGTCTGTCCTCTGAAAAACTGTGGTTCACCTACTTAAGGAGATCCCATAAGATTAGAAATTAACTAAAGACTGGTATAAGATATTGAAACTCTTCGATAGGTCTGCGTTTTTCATAATCAGTCTAATAAGTTTTACTGCTTTGATGATCAAAGGCTTATCTGCTAAAAGTGCATATAAACTAACTCTCATCCTAATCATAAAATCGAAGAAATCAGTGAAGTTAACTAAAGCTTCTTAAACGAAATACCAGCTCTTCTAGCAAGCATCTTATAGAAGTAGAATATTATTTCACGTAACTGCCAAAAATTCTAACAAGTAAGGTAAGAACTAATTCTTAAAGACTAAGAGTTCAAAAAATTCGTAAAAGAACAGACAGAGCTAACTATTGAGTTTATAAACTACAAAAAAAACCTTTATTGCTATGAACACTAAGAATTAACTGAAGAGCTTGTAAACGAAATAGACCAAAAAACATAAAAATGAAAAGAAATTTAAAGTCAGTTTAAAGAAAATTAAAATGAGCCAGTAGAAGAAAATTAACTACCTAAAAATCCAATTGAAGTTATAGAGCTTTAGCATAAACTGAAAGAAATGCAATAATGAAGTGAAGGTTGGATATATGAAAAAGACATAAATATGATTAATAAAATAAATTACTAGAAATATAGTGAGAGATAAATAAGCTTTGAGATAGACATCTAGAGAATAAGAAATGATTTAAGAGAGTTTATTTAACTGAAAGATATTAACCAGTTTAGAAACTTATTCTTTACAATTGGAAGTACTAGTAGTATAGTAAAATATAATCTTGAAAAGGAATAATGAGAAAAGTTGAGGGTTAATACTTAGAACTTTGGAATGTATTTTAGAGCGTTATAAATAGATCAAGAAACCCTAGTAGTCACGGGAGGTGTTTAGAATAACTAGTATAAAAGAAGAGTTTCTATTATATGGGATAATCAAATTTAAGAAGCTTAGATGTTGATTGAGAGGTGTAACCATAACATAGCTTATGATAAGCAAAGAAACAAAATCTTTATAATATCAGGATATAATGAATAGAATTTAAAGGCTTGCGAAGTGTTTAGTATAACCATATTAAAATCTTAAAGGATAGCAGATATTCCTGAAGTATCACATTCAGGAAGTGCAATAATACTAGGAGATACTTTATATAATTTTGGAGGCCAAAATGGATAAAATTATTCTTAAAATATTTGATAATATGACATAACTTAAGATATATGAAATAAAATGCTTATTTAATTACCTCAGGTTTCTCATACTCTTTCTGTTCTAGTGAATAAAAGTATATATATAATAGATGATAATTCAAATTTAAAAAGTGTGAACATATTAGAGAATGGAAAATTGAGATAAGTAGGATATAAAAACTAAAAAGATAATGTAGATGTCTTACCATTATTTATTATAGATAAAATTTATTTCTACGATCGTAGTTCTAAATTATCCATATTAGATGTGAAAAGTTAGAAATGGGAATGCATATGCATATGAATAAAAATTTAATTTAATAAATAATTAAACATTTTTAAAGAAAAATTATTTTTACTGAATATATTAAGATAGAAGGGAAAGTTCATTAACTCAGATAATTTTATTTAAGCTTAAAAATTAATTTAGCTTTAGATTAGAAAGGTTTAATTTTTTTACTAATTAACTTTTTTTAATTAAATACATTATTTTCAAGTTTATTTTTAAATATTTAATAAATTTTTGTAAGTAGTAAGTTGCTAATTTCTTTTATATAACGTTATTTTAAATTTGGTATGAAAATAGATTGAAAATTAATTCCTTTTAAAAGTTTTATATTGTATTAATATTTTTTTAATTCTAAAATTTAAAGGGTTTATTTATTTTTACTAGTTAATTTATTAAAAATTAGCCTTTTTGATAGTTTAATTTTATGAATTTTCGAAATTATTTTTGCTAAAAATTTTATTATTAAAAATGTATTAACAAACCATTTTTTATGATATGTTTAAAATGATTCAAATAATATTTCTTTTTCTTTTTAAATAAAATTATATTCAAATATTTAAATTTATTACTTTTATATTTTATTTAGATCATTAAAATGAAGTAACTTTTTTATTATTAATTTGATTAAAATTTGAGGAAAAAAAATTTCATAACCTTATAATTATTTATTAACTTATTTCATTTTCACAAAATTATACTTATATTTTCTATTTAAAATAAAAAGTAATTTTAATTTATATCTATTACTATTGTATTAATTAATGGTGTTTTATATCCAAAAAATTATTTTAAGGAAATAAAATACTAAATTAAAAATATTTTTATCTACTTTTTTGCTATTTTATTTAGAGATTTTTACACTTAATTAAAAAAAATGTTTGCTTTTTTTATTATGAAACATTAGTATCTAAAATATCTAAAGCACTAAAAAGATTTTCCTGAAGAAAGACTAATTAAAAAAAATTTGGAATTACTTCATGATAAAAAATAATATTTGATTTTAAAATAGATTTAAAAATAAAAATAAATATTTTATAATTAATTTTTTATCTAATCTCTAAAATTTAATAAGCATAATCAAAAAATAATTCGAAATAATTTAAAATTAAGTAGTACTAGTTTTATTACTTGTCATGAATTGAGTGTATAATAAATATTTAATTTTATCAGTTATACAATATTTAAATTTACATTTTTCTTAAAATTAAGTATAATATTACTTTTATGGTTTTATTCATAAATTATTAAAGTATAATTTTGATAGTAAAGATATTTTAATTAAATTAAAAAGCTAATACAAATTTTTTTATTTTTAACCTTTTTGAAAAATATTTATTGAGAAATTTTAATGCAATTGTAATTTATTTAAAGGTCAAACAGTTATAAAATAGATATCATAATTTCAATTATTTAAAAGAGTTAAAACCAAATTAATGTCTTAATAGAAAATAAATTCCCAAAGATATTTGCAAATGAATAGTTATATAATTAGAATTATATACTTAGTACAACTTAGTTTACTAAAACTATTTCTATTTAAAGTAGAAATAGTTAAAATTGATTCACTTACTTATAGAAAAAATAAATTATAGCTGTATTAAATCAAATATTTATGCTTAAATCTCATAAATAATTTAATATCTTTATTAATTTCAGTTTTGTATTAGTTTATCAAAAGTTTTTATCCAAAAAACAATTCTTATTGATAGACATTATGTTAATCTAAAATAAATTAATAAAAGTAAAAAATTTAATTTTATTATTTTTATTTTTATTATTATTATTATTATTATTATTATTATTATTATTATTATTATTATTATTATTATTATTATTTTTATTATTATTATTATTTTAATTGTATGCATTAAAAAAAATTTGGAGGTAAATATAGTTTAAAAATAAATTTTAAATAATAAAAGTAAAATAAATAAAAAGTTTGTTTAAAGATATTAATTATAAATAAGTAATAAAATTATAATATAGTAATATGGTAAAATCATCAATTCATCTCATGTTTCTAATAAAAATTATTCTATTAATTATTTAAAAGTAATTAAGTGCTAAATAGGATTTTTAAATGAAAAATGATAAGGAAATAGAAATGTTAATTGAAAAATTATTAAAGAATTAGATGATTTATTATTTATTAAATTTTAGGGTTTGAGAATAGTATAATTCTCGCATTGCTGCCTTCTCTTAACAGCATCTTGACGGATATATAGCAAGGATATTGTATTGATAAGTTTTTAACAAACAAGGACAACTATATATATTGAATGCATACTCCATGATCATAGACTTCAAGCCACTACCAAAACCGGATATTCAATAGATGTTTTTCCTTCAATCAATAAGAATAAAATTAATCTTTGGAATAATTTCCTCAATCAGAACATCAAAGATGAGTAAATCTCGAATAATAGTTAAAATAATAAAAATAAAAGCTTTAAAAATTAGTATAGATACTAAAGAAAATAAGTGAAAAACTTAGCCTTAAATTTTAATTTATAGAGGAGATTATTACTAAGATCTAATCTCAAATGGGACAAATAAAGAAAGAAATTGATAATTAATTCAGTCAAATCCTCAAATATTTTAATTTTCGTAATTCTAATTTTTTTAATTTATATTATAGAGTACATAGCAACTCAATAACTCACAGTTCTTTAAATTAAGTTTTTAAAATCTTAAAAATCTCACAATCAAGATTACACTTTCGCTCTTATTCCCTCGTAAATCTTGTCTACAATGAGGTTGTGGTTGGAGTGATGCCCCGATCTAATCGTCTGGCATACTTCATCTATAGCGTTACCCGAATGACTTTCGTCCTATCCTTTTTGGCTCCTGCTAAGTCTCTTGAGTTATTCTTCGCGTCCAATGTTTCCTTGGTCCTAAGTTTTGACGATCTCAGTTGAAGAATTGCTCCTCCCTATTGAAAATAAATTTCTAATATTAAATAAAAGAACTGAAGGAAAAGGAGTCATTATAATTGGAAATTATTTAAAGATTTTATTAATAATAGGGATGTATATCTATAGATATAGAACAAATAGATTTTTATAAAGCATAAGAAGAAAAATACGTTGCTATATATGTTAAAAGCAACATCATACAACAAATACTAAAAAACTAAGAAATTTACAGCTAAAATAAATAGACTGAATTGAATGATTTTTTTTAATTTGACCAACAAAGACCCGTAAAATCTATAAAAAGAAGTCTATAATTCAAGATTAATTAACAAAATAGTTTATTCAAGCACCTGGATTACACTTAATTAACTAAAATTAAAAAAATTATAGTGGACAACAAAGTCCTAACAACCCTTTAGTTTAAGAGAATACAAGTACATGATTTGGTGGCTTTCAAGTTTCTCTTCTAAAAGTATAAGATTAATTTTACTTTTTTTACGCATAAACATTTTTAAATCTAAATGAATAAAAAAGTTTATTAATGAAAATTTAATACTCTAAAATTACATGAAAGATAAAAAAAATTAAAATATTTTAAATAAAATTAAACATAAAATAATAAATATATTAATTAAAGTAATTAGAAAATTGACTAAAAAGATGAAATTTTCTAAAAAATTATCTTTATTTCCAATATAATATATAAGATCAAGGTTATTTCTTAAAATTTTAATTTTAAAAATTTTAAGAATCTACACTATTTATATCTTTAAATGTAGTTTAACGAAAATTAATACTTTATAAGTATACGCATTAGTTATCCTTTTTTATTTTCAAAACTATGATATAAAATAAATATAGTTTTTAAGAATTTAAATTTTCTTACTTTTTTAATTAAATTCTAATTTATAAAATTTACTTTAAAGTAGTAGATCTATTATAAAAGGCTACCATTGCAAGAGCACATTATCTTCTTTAAATAGAATATAGAACTTTTTGTCTGTAAACCATTCTTGGTTAGATTCTTATTAACTTCTGTCTAAGTATATTGTCTTGTATTTTCTTATATTCTCTAAAGCTATATAAATTTCTCACTAAACGCCTTCCGAATTACTTATTGATATCTTTTTTTGTTTTGCTTACTTATTTTTTGTCCTTACATTAAACTACCATTGGAATCTTTTAGTACACCTATTAGAGCTGATGTTACTGCCCTAACCATTATTATCGAATAAAATTTTAAAATATATTTTGTATTTCTTAGATTTTACCAATCAAGCTATCCTCTTTTTATTGAGGCTAGATTCCTCAGCCATTTTTTATGTGCTGGTACCAAATACCCTACCTCAGACTAAGGTTTATTCTAGATTCTGATTTTTTATTGTATACTCTATTACTATTTATAAAAATTAATGTTAGTTCTTTTCAAATTCTTTAATCTACTTGTCATTTAAGTTTTTTATAACTAGAGCAGTGTTTTACAAAATTTGGAAGAATTACTATAAATTATATTTAACATTTAATTGATTAATAATACTATCATTCTTTATTTATTCAGTAATCATTAGAACTTCTTCTATTTAGTATGTTTAGGATTAATGCCACAAATGTTAATTGCAAGGACTTTATTCTGAACAATTTACTTCTAAATATCTTGTTCCTAAGGACATTCGTCTAATTTTTTTCAACAGTTATCTTATTCTATCTTAAAAGAATGTAAACTACGTATCTTTTTTGCTGAGAATTGTTTTAATTATATCACATTTTTTATGCTTATATTATTGAAGAATTTTCCTAGTATCTTATAGTATTTGTCTTGTTATGATGGTCTAAAATTCAGGAGACTATTACTCCATATCTTCTAGTCTGTCTTATATTCTAATTTTTTTTTGCTAAATTTTTGACTCTTTGTTGTTTTCCATTTTCCCTGATTCTTTTTATTATATCCCTTCTATCATTTTATTTTAAAATAAGTATTTTTATTTAAATTCTATTAATATTAAAAAAAGAATTAAAAATTAATCCAAATATATATAATATGCTTATTTTGGAAGATTTTAAGTATAAATTTGATATAATTAAAAAGATGGCAGTAGTTGAGGTTGCTTCTCTTATCAAGGCTTCTAGTCTTATGGATAAGATCAAGTTCCTACCTGTCGCAAAGAAAGTCCGTGGCTAGAGTCAACCTCAGCAAGTGAATAAAATCTTTCTGGTTATCAAATCTTGCTTGCAGCTTTAAACCAGCCAGTCAACCCATAGTTACGGATCTCCCTGGCAGAATTTTATTGACTTAAGTAGCAGAATATCCGCGTTATATGCTTCAAGAGAGTACTCTGGATCGTATAGCTGGAAAGGAGTTTCCAGTCCCTCTAAAAAGAAACTTTTAATTTTGTCATTAATTAATTTATTACTAGAATAATATCTTGCACATTATTTTTCAGATATCAACTATCATCTTTAAAAAAGATATATTTAGATACTCTTTTTATATCCATATATTACATTGGAAGTTATGCTTATTCAAATGTAATAAAAGGGGGATGATATTTGAAAAAAATGTCTTAGATTATTAATTTTTTATTAACTGATAAATAAAATAATGTAAAATTATAAAGCAAGGAATGGCTGAAAAAGGTTTACTATTTACATAATTCTTGATTATTAAGAAAAATTTCGAAATAAGTATGATTGCTATGCATTAAAATATTATTAATCTAAAAAGGAAATTATTATGCTTTTATGATACCATAAGTTTATCCTTTTTTACAAGAGAAATTATTTCCACTTATTGAAATTAAAAGAATAATTTATTTAAAGCTTAAAAAACATCCCGAAAAGAGAATTTAAAATCCATATCAGTTTAATTTAGCAGAGCAAGTAGGAATTATACTTTAAAATAATAATTAATAAGTGTATTTTTAAGGTTTTAACGATTAATTTCTATAATTTAAAATAAAATTAACTAATTAAAATTAAAAGCTTTTTTGGAAAATATAATGTTAAAAATTAATCACTATTAGCGAGCAGATACTCAGATTCCATTGTTTAAAAAGTTCACTTTCTAAATTAATCACTTTATATGCGAGATTCTTCTTTCTTAGTTTTCCATTATATGTTAGATAAAAAATAGTAAGAATTCTCCAAACCTTTTTAAGGATTATCATGTTTTTTCTACAGTTTTTCTTGAAGTTGTACTATAGATGTAGTTTTTTCTTTGGTGCTTGCAAATTAATTTACACTATTACTTTTCTAATGGAATTTTACATGTATTTATATAGTTGTTTTTATATTTATTGCAAAATTGATAAATAATTAATGAGATTATAGAGCGCGTAGCATTCTCGATGGTCCGCAGTTCTTTAAATTAATTTTATTTAAAGCTAATAAAATTTCTCTTTGGAAGTTTCCTCCAGTGCTTCACTCCTTTGGAAATTCTGTCTTCTATTAGGGCATGGTCAGAGTGATGCCCCAAGAAATCTAATCGTCTGGCATCTTTCAACAACCGTTATTCAATGCCTCCAGTTTTTTTCCTCTTGCCTCCTACCAAGATTCTTGGCCAGTTTTCCGCTCCTGAAGTACTTCCTGGTACTATGCATTAAGTTAATCTCAGTTGGAGGGTTGCTTCTCCCTTTTTAAAATATATAATTACATAATAATGAACTGAAGTCATTCTACTTCTCAATCAGCTTCATCACTGTAAAGTTTATTAGTTTCGTGAAATATTCCATTTCCAGTCTTCTTCAGGACCATCTTCTTTTCTACATATCTAGAGGTAATGCGTTAACCCTTTTTTATTAAAAGTATATTGCCTCAGTCATGCCACGTTCTAAATATATTATAATTTCTTCTTTGCTGAGCATAGGCAAAGTCAATCAAAATTTCACTCTCACTGTATTTTTTTTCCTGTTAAAATAAGTCATACTTTAAGCAATATAAATAAACAAACAAAAATTATAATTATAAATTTTATTGATATGGCTTTCGTTTTATGCATCAGCAATATATTTATTATTTCCAAATATTCTGTAATCAGAATTGTTTTTTTCACTCATGTAAAAAAATTTTCTGATACATTCTTAGGCTTTAAGCAAAAAGGATCAATAGTAGACATATTTTAAAGGAAATATTTACTGTCAGTTCTACAAAATGATTGAATTTTCTTCATATCTGGTCAATTCTGATCTTTACTGAGTAATTATTTCAGTTTTCATTCTTATGAAAGAGAAAAAAGGCATACAATTTTTCCTTTAAAATCTTAACGTTATCAAAAGCAAAAAAAATATCCTATTGAATAAATTTTAGTTCTAAAGCAATAATACTTAACGAAATAGATTAAGATGGATACTGCTTATAAAAAACTTTTTGTAAGAAGCATAACATTTTATTTTTTTAATAAGGATTTTCTTTACTCTTTATTTTTGATCTTTATTACTTTCTCTAAATAACTACATTTTATAACCATTAATCTGTCATTAAAAGAATTTCTATTATAAAAAACGTTTGATACCATTAATTGGGATTTGCTATTTGGACATTTACGTAGAATTAAGTTCCCTCTTGCTCTAATAAATTGTCTTGATTCATTTTATTCACATCTAAACGTTAGATTTCTTTTGGATGGAACATTATCGAGAAATTTGAATTATACCAATGAGGGTTTACAAGGAAGTTCTCATGGTCAAGTTCTCATCTTTATCTTCTCTGGCATCATAATTAGATATTTGGAAACTTTTAGAAACAACTTGGCCTTAATATTTGTGGACGTTTATTTGTTTCCAAAGCTTGGGCAGATGACTTATTATTGCTATCTAATGAAGGTAATATGAATTAATTAATTTAGGCCGCATGCGAAGTATTTGGTTTAGTTAAATTGACAATAAACGCTGAAAAATGTGAATATATCTGCTTTAAAAGTATTTAACAAATTTAAATATCACAATTTGTCTCCTTCTAGGATATGTTATTAATGAAAATTAAAACTATAAAGCTCATTGTTAAGAAGTTTCAATTAAGAAAAAAAAATGTGTGAATGGGTATATTTAAAGATTATCTAAATATCAAATTATTACTCCTTAGAACATTAAATAGATTTTTCGAACATTTATGCTACCAAAGGTAAAGTATAGGTCAGAAGTAATTCCTTGGGCTATTCTTCGGGTATAAAAAAAATAAAACATGATATAACCGCTAGCTGAAGAAAAGTAGCAAGATGTACTTTACAAAGCTCTAATTCAACTTTTATGGAATCTTGCTTTATTGACTTGAATTGGCTACCTTTAGAATATTACATTACAATGAGATTCTTCAAATTCTATATAAAACTTTACACTGAATCTTAAACGGATCCCAACTCTGATGAAGCATTTCTTTTTAACAAAGCAAAGAACAATAACCTTAAATATTTCAAGAATCTAAAATAAATGACTTAATATTTTCAAATAGACCTTTAAGATGCTAGTAGCAGCAAATAATATTTAAACAAAATTGGAAATAAATTAGAATAAAAGTTTTATTAAGATACAATAGAAAGGATGAGTGCGATGCCTACTACATGCATTTATTTTGATTACTAAGATAATAACATTGATTAACAGAATTTTCCAACTATACTTACACGATATTAAGCAAGACAATGATTCGAGAAATAGATCAATTTACAAATTTTGGACTTTTAGTTACAATTTTTTGTATAATTTGAAATAAAGACACTATTAAATAAAACACTCTGAAATTTACATTTGCAGAGAATAAGATACCTATTAACATATTTCTTAATGTGAAGCTCTGCAAGATTTAATAGAATTATTTAAAAATTTCAGGAATTACGATTCACTTAAACTTATAACTTACAACCAATATTACATTAATCTTAAATTCCATACTCGAAAATAACTTTAATAAATTGACTAAAGGATTAAATACTTTCATTCAAAGTTGCTTCGCTGAAGAAATTAAATTGTAGATCAAAATGATGAACAAGTTTAAGAGATATTGGAACAATTTTGTTAGTGAGCAAGCGATAAAAAAGATTATAGAAAATTGAATTAAGATTGTTGAAATGGAAGTTTTAAAACATTTTTTATTACCTATATGAAATATGGTAAAAACATATTAAACTTTAATTAATTAAGAACTTCTATCAAGTTTTCATTAAGAGTTATTATTTTTTTAATTAGAAAAAATGTGTGCTATTACAATAAAAAACGAGAAAAATGATGTGAAAAAACAAAATTCATAATAGTTCGTAGAATGTTAATAAAAAGTAAAAAGAAGAAAAAACAAATAAATAAAAAATAGAAAATAAATAAAAATAGTTAATTAAAAGCAAAAATAAATAAAATAAATTTTCAAGAAAGTATCTTATTAAAAAATTTAAATAAAGATCATAAAAATTTTTTATATATAATTTTAATTAAACCCTCTAAACGTAAGAATAAACACTAAAACGATTTTAAAACCTCATGATAAACTACTTTTTATATTCTTTAGTTATAATTTTTAGATAAAAAATTGTTAAAATAAAGATAAGAAATAAAAATTTCATATTTTAGTCTTTCATTTTTAAGAAATTGTAAGCAGCTTTTCTTGAAAAAGATTTAAAATTGATAATTTGTTATACAAAATATTTAAAAGCTTAATTCTGTTGATATTCATAAAAAACTTTAGTAACTTGAGTTAAATTAAAAAATAATAATAAAATTTTACTTATAAATTAAAAAAATTTAAGATGGAAATAAAATAGAAAGTTTTATCAAGATTTTATTTTAAAAACATTTTATTTCTAATTTTTTATTTAAAAAGTCATAAGATATAAATTCAATCGTATAAAAATATTAGCTCAACATATTCTGTAAAAATTAAAATCATTATTTAAAAATTTTTCCAAAAGCAATTACATCTAAATAGTTTTTAAGATTTATACTACATATAAATCTTAA
The DNA here is from genome assembly GCA_946699065.1 of Loxodes magnus. Lineage (NCBI taxonomy): Eukaryota > Ciliophora > Karyorelictea > Loxodida > Loxodidae > Loxodes > Loxodes magnus. Next base: position 60,805 of record CAMPDV010000204.1, on the reverse strand, counting down.
TTCAGAAAACTAAAAGATTACAAAGCATGCTAAAAATTATAAAATTGTATATATAATAGAAAATAATGCAACAAGTTTTGAATACTTATTATGTATTAGATAACTCAATCAAAACTTATAAATTTTTTTAAAGTAAGAAAAATAATTTTTTTCTTTTCAAGTCTTTTAAATTTTGCATAAAGAGCATAAAAAATTTTTGTTTATAATTTTAATTAAACCGCTCTAAACGTAAAGAATAAACGCTAAAACGGTTTTAAAACCTCATGATTAACTACTTTTTATATTCTTTAGTTATAATTTCGAGATAAATATAAACAAATAATTAAAACTTACAAAGATAAGAAAGAAGAAATTAAAATATTAAGAAAATTCTTTCATTTTTAATGAATATGTAAACAGCTCTTCTTGAAAAAGAATTAAAATCGAAATTTGTTCTGCAAAATATTTAAAAGCTTAATGCTGAATGAAAGATTTCAAATAAAACTTTAGTAACTTGATATTGAGTTAAATTAAAAAATAATAACAAAATTTTACTTATAAATAAAAAAACTTTATGATGAAAATAAAGTAGAAAATTTTATAAAGATTTTATCTTAAAAACATTTTATTTCTAATTTTTATTTCATTTAAAAAGATTTTTAAACAAAATCTTTATTTACACACATACATAGATAAATTTTATCGCGATGATATCGCTAATACAAATTATATTAAAATTAAAAATATCAGTTATCGACATGATTGAAATTATTTGATGACTATTTTCCTTGCTAAATTTAATATATTTAATTTAATGAAATTTCTATCATTTCAATTTGTTTAACAATAGTTGTTCTATTAACATGTTTCTATAATGTTAATTTATTTCTTATAAAAATTTTGTTCTAAATATTGTTTTTTGAATGTTTCTTTATGGAAAATAAATTTTAATTCATTAGTAAATCGTCTTTCTTTAGTCCATATAACTTAAACATCTTGATTGCTTGCTAGAAATATAATATTTTTAATTCCAATTCTATGCATATAGTTTTCCTAAATCAAATTCTCGATATTTCATTGCTACTTTCCGAATCATAAAGTAAAAACATAAAAGTTTTTACCATATTATGTTAGAAAGAAAGCTAGTTGAAGTTTATATAGCAGGATTCATTAAAAATAAAAATAAGTGACTGTAAAGTTTTTCTTTTCAATGTAAGAATATTTTTGTAAATTTTATCCTTCATCCTAAATGACCCTTTCAATACTAATCAAGGTACAATCTCACTTCTAAATTTAGCCTTTGTAAATTTAAACATGCAACAAAGCATTTAAAAGTGACAGGGAGTATCATTCTTAAAGTAATTTAGAGTAAAATACATTTTTTCATAAATTTCAAATAGCTTTGATTCCTCTAATAGCAGTGAAAAATCTATTTACTTTTTCATATAAGTTAACTTCAATATATATTCCTTGGTTCCTTTTATTTGATCTATTATCCTTCTATTTTCAGATTCTTATTTTTTTACTCTTATTTTTTAAGAAATTGGATAGCTTTACACTTACTAGTGCTTATTTGCAGAAAAATCTATTGGAAAGCTCTATTGCATTAGTCAACTAGCAATTATATTCTCAAGTAGAACATGCAAAATTCATTCTTTATAAGTTAATAACTAGTATAATATTTCTTCCTGCAAAAGACTTATTACTATATAAATATAATAAGGTGAGAGTAAAGGTCATGAGAGCTCTCTAACATAACTCCATTACTTTAATGATGTTTGCGAGTCTTTTATCCATCATGAGAAAAATAAAGTTCAGATTTTTGTAGAGGACTTAAGTGTTAGAATAAATCCCAGTGGAAATTTTAATCTCCTAAAATTTTGAAAAAATATTACTTTCTCAATATTATCAAACATCTTTTCTACATCAATAAGAGTTGCAAATATCTTTTTTATCCTTTTACTTCAGTTTAATAAAGATCAATTATCCATTAATTTACTCAGATTTATCACACCATTTGCTTCTCACTGAGAAATCATTTATGTTTAAATGATAAGGCTACATTCTTGCATAATTTTGTAATTTTATTTGTTAAATTCTTGCTATAAATTTTTAGTATAGTATTAATAAGTGAAGATAGTCTTCAATTTTTCCATTCTCTTTTGCTACCTTTGTCGAATTTAGGAATAATGATAGGTCTATTCAATTTTCTTAGGATTCATTAAAATCCCAGCATATTATTGATAAATCATTGTTTAAAACAAAGACTTTTCTTTATCAATAAAGGAATCACAAAGTTGTTAGTTAAAATTCATTTAATCCCTCATTTTAGGGTTAATCATTTTTCCGCTTAGAAGTACTTTATTCTCTAATTTCCATTGAGATTGAAAAATTTTCTTTCACTTGAAGTTTTTTCAAATTAAATAAGAATGTATATATATGTTTCTAAATTTGCTAGCTGGAGAAAAAGGCATTAATTTCCTCTTTTTTTGGTTCTTCCTTGAATGAAAAATAATATCTTTTATTTTTAATTTCCTCTTTTAGCATCCATTATGTGATGAGATACTTAAATTTAATTTAATTTAAACAAAAGATTTTTGACGTCTTTGATTACAAGAATTGCTTCTTTCGATTATAGAAGTTAGTAAATGCTTTTAATTGTTTTTAATTTTGTCTTGATCTCATCCTTTTTCTTTAATTAGACCTTATTTCTACTCATATTTAGCTTCTTCCTTTTTCGCTTCTCCATTTCTAGAAACTAAAGTCTCCTTGTCATTAGCTTCTTATGAAATATTTTGATTTATAAGTCTAGATACTCCAATTTAAACATTGAAAATGAGTTTATGTATTCTTGATCGTATAGTATGAAACACCTTAAGTCATAATCCCCGATCTTTACCGATAGTCAATCCCTTATATTAGAATAGTATATACATTTAAAGATATGTTCGAAAGTCTCATATTCTCCCCACATAAAATATGGATTATCAATAGGATAATGACAATCTTAAAGATCCTTACGAAACTTATAAGTTTAGGTTCTAAGTTTATAGATACTGATAATTTCTCGTCTATATTATTTGTTTAATTTCGTTTAAGTAATTTGTGGAAATTGTTAAAGACTACCAAATTATTCTGTATATATTTTTGTTATCTTCATTCCATACATTTTTTAGTTGCTACATTATAGAAATATTGTTGTATTTTGTCTCTTATATGTTTAGTAAAAGTTTTAAGATTGATATTATTCTATTAATTCTGCAGATCAATATTTCTACACTATTTTAATTCTGTTTTGTTTAGTTTTTCTATAGATTACTTATTTGCATTAATTTCAAAATAATTTAATTAAATTAACGAGAAATAAAGCTTGTTCAAAAAATCAAGATTTTGGACTTGCAGAAGTAAAAAATTACAAACAGCAATATCCTCACGCGTAACAATCCAAAGAGCGCAATAGTCAAAATAATGATTTGGAGTTTGGCTACTTGTCCCATTCCCTGTCAGTTCCTTATTTAATGATTAACTTCAAAATATGAACAAATATTTTGTATTCTGAGAAATTAATATTTTTCTTTCTTAATATTATGAAATAATAATTTTTTTATTAATTAGTCATATAAATAATTAAAATAGTGTTTAAATATACTTTTTTTATATAATAATGAATAAATATTTCTGACTTAAATAATTTTCTTAACTTCATCTTTGGCAGAAATTAATCATAATCCTTTTCATATTTAATTAGAAATATTTCTAATTAAATTTGAATTTCAATAAATAAGCTATTTAAAACTTTTTATTTACTAATTGTATTTTAGCTTAGAAATGTTAATTTACTTTTTTATATTAAATCTTAAAAGAGAATATTTATATGATAAGCTTTAGAGTAGATAGCGATCATTAAAGGATAAGAATATTATTTTTATGATTACTTTTTTTTATTAATTACGTTAGATTAATTAAGATTTTATTTTTAGCATTATTATCTATTGCTAAAAAAGATAAATTAGCTTTCATTATATTCTTCAATTAATCTTTTTATATATAATTGAAATTAGGGAGGTTCCCAAACTTTAGCTTGCTCAGCTTACTTTGTGAGTGAAATCTCCAAAGGAACTAAAGCCATCAATCAAGAAGAAAAAGATTAAAAAATAGCTTCATTAGAGGTTGGGGAATAAGTACTCGTAATAGATTATGTCATCCACTATTTTGGACTATTCTTGAAATATGGAACGAAAGACTATCAAATGAGATAACTTTTTATTCTGGTTTGAAGTCAGGTGACAGGTAAGTACTGTTTTGTAGTCAAGAGACGTAATCTACCATGATTTAATTTCAGGATTAAATTTTTATTTTAGAATTCTTCTTACCTTTATATATTTATAAAGCGAATTATTTTTTAAAACTTATAACTTTATTGATTTGGCTTTAAATTTAAATTTTTCAATTTATTTATTAATAAAAATGTACAACTTATAATTATTATTTTATAAAGCTTTAATAATATCTTTTGCTAAGCTATCTTATAAAGCAAGGTAAATTTATTTATTATATATCAGAAATATATCTTCTTAAGTCTAAAATAATTTTCTAAATTTCTTTTTTTATTAGTTTTCAAATTATAAAAATGAAACTATGAAACCAGAATTTTTTTTAATAAATACAAAAAAGCAAAAATAGACTTTCTTTATAAAAATAGCGTTTAAAAAGAATTAGATTTAATTATATTTAATTTCAAGTCTTAAGGAATTATGATAATGAAACTAATAACCAATAAACTATGCAATATAAATCATACTTTTTCTACTTGAGTATTACTTTAGCAAATTTAAATATTAAATTTTTATTCAAAGTTGCTTCAAAGTAAAATTTAAACTCTTGAGAAAGGTGGCTAATGAATGAAAGAATTACAACACTAGTTTAAACACTTAGATAAGGACACAAGAGAAAAAATCTGTGAAAGGGTAATGAAATAAATTAGTAAATTGAGAATTTCTAATTGGAACGTCAAAAAGTACATTTTTGTTTATATTTTTATCAAAAAACTTTAAATAGAGTGAAATTATATTTAATAAAGCAATAAATTATCTTTTATTTATTGTATAAGCAAATCACTTTTATCTTATTTAGAATCTTATTATCTAATAAAATTAAGTTAAAATATGAGTAAATTTGCATGTTAAAAAATAGGATTCCTGAAAAAATTAATTAAATTAAAAGGTTTTCTTGGAAAATAAAATATTTCTTTAAAAATTCTTATCCCCCGAGTAGTGATCACGCTCACAGAATCCTTAATTAAAGATCAATCCCCTTGCAGGGTTATGCTTTTCCTCCAGGTTAAGTTTCTTATTCCATAATTTCCATCACATGTTTGTCAAAAGGTAGTATAGTTTTTTCAAATTTTTTTGCAGATTTTTTTATTTTTTCTGCAACTTCTCCAAACAAATTTAGTGCATACAGATTTAGCATTTCTTTTTAAAAATTTTTATTCTAGTTTATATTCTTTCTATTTCCATATAGATTGCCTATTTTATCATTTAGAGTGGGTTTCTTGGTATTATTTGTCTTTTCTTGCTCTATTAATTTTTTCGCTTTGTTGTTATAATACTCTATGATCTAAGTTAGTTCTTCTCATCTTCGTTTCATACTACTCTTTAGAATTATTGCAGAGTTTTTACAATTTTAAGTCCATGCGTTAAAATCAACGCCATGTTGGAAAAATTTAACTCCTTTTCCATATCTATTACAATTCTGATTAGTCGAAAAATCTTGCGTTTATTTTTAGTCCATTCCAATGACTTTTTATTGAATTAGATCAATTACATCGCTTCTTTTAGTAAATTTTCTTATATTAACCCATTCTTTCTGCTTTTTTCACTTTATCAGAGATATTTAAGTTTAAGTTATCGAGAGATGTTAGTTTTTCCTTGTCTGCTTTGTAGAACTGAATGAAACGTTTTTTGTTAATGTCTTTTCTATCCCCCTCTCCTCTTTTAAAATTAATTAAGAAAGCTAGTTTTGTTGAAGTTGAGACGTGATTTAAAAAAGATGCTTCTGTCTTTTTCCTGTTATGAGGGCATCAAGTCCTTCCTGATTTAATACATTTTATATTATTAAAAAAGCTTATAATTAACAGCAATTAGAAAAATATAGCAAATAAATTTAAAATTATTTGCTTCAATAATAAATTTTTCCTATTAGAAATGTATAAAATGCTATTTTTCTTTTAAGTAAAAATGCTTTAATCAAGTTTCCTTAAAATCAAAAGGAAAAACTGTGATTGATGCTATTAAAATTCAAGAGAGCAAAAATAAAGAAAAAAAAGGATATATGAAAGATAATCACAAGATTGAAATTAAATAGTTTACTTTAATAATTATTGTAAATTTTAATTACAGGTAATTAAAGTAAAAAAAATAAAAACATCTAAAAATTTTTGATTAAATAAAGAATCATTATATTGCTAAAAATTAAAACATAAAGGTAATAAGAAATAGTTAAATATTCAAATAATTTAAGTTATAATTAGTAATCTAAAGGTTAAAAAAGTTCCTAATACTGCTCATTAAAGGCATCAAATGCTTTATTTTTCCACTATTAGCTTTTTACATCAAATATTGATAATAACGAATTTTAATCGTAAAAATAAATTTTGTCTTTTATGCTAATTGGAAGGTTATTTACGAAGTTCTTTTAGTATTTTTATCCTACTTAAGTTAGTTATCCATTTTATAAAACATTTACATGAGTTAAACTACTTGCATCATCAAAAATATAAATTTACTTATTAGCAACAACTGAAAGGGTGTAAGAAGCTTAAGGTAGTTAAATTTATAATTTAGTTCATCTATCATTATTTATTTCATACTGCATTATACTTTTCAAATATTATTAATTATTATAACCTCCAAAATTATATAAAATATCATTTTATATTACTGCGCTACAATAATACGAAACTTCAGGCATACAAGCTATTTTTGATGGTTTTAAAGTTTTCAAATTAAAAACTTCGCAATCTTTTAAAGCTTAATTATTACAACCAGAAATTATGAATAGTTAATTTCTTTATTTATTAAATGCTTAACTGTGAGCTCATCTGGATGTAATCATTTGATATTCTTGAACTTAATCAAACTTTATTATTGTTAATCTATTGCTTGTCATATTCTGCTCATTATAATTATTTCAATTACCATACTAGTCATATTAATTAAAATTATCTATATTATTCGATTATCCTCCTGAAACAATTAAAGTGTCTTCTGCTATTTATAATGACCTGAAATGATTTAAAAAATTTTAAGTATTTATTTTAAGATATTCTGAAGTATCTTCTTCAATGTTATATTTCAGAATACTATTTGTATTTTAAACTGCAAATAAAAGAGTTTTAAAATTATTTTAGCAATTTTTAAATATAGCTTGTAAATCTCTGTGAAACTAATGAACTTCTATCTTAAAATTTATTTATATTTTATTATATTAGGTAAGTTTGGCTTTATTTATCTCTTATAAATCTTCTTCTTATATTTAATCTTCTCCTCATTTTAAAATATCTAGAAGCTTTTACTAAAACTCAATTACTTCTATGGGATTATTTGAAAGTTATATATTTTTTTCTTTTAATTTATTTTAAATTTCTTACCAATTCTAACATCTTTTGTCTATCTCTTTTAATAACTCATCAGTTAGCTCTTAATGTTCCTAGTAGTAAAAGTTTCTTTTATTGTTTATTAACTCAATAGCTTTTTCTGCTTCTTATTAAATAAACTATTTAAATTCCTAGTCTTTTACTATGATTTATTATCTTATTTACTAAACTTTTTAGCAATTACTTTGTATTATATTTTACTTCTTTTTTATGTTTTGAATATACTAAGAAATTAAATTCTTAAGTTCTTATTAAGCTTCAAATATTTCTTTTACTTTATGGTCTTTATGATAATTAGTTTCAATGCATTTCTAGCATAAAAGTTATGAATCATCGAAACAAAAGCAAGTGATTTACCTTGAATGAGTTTTACAGTTACTTAATGTATTTTATTTCATTCTATTTATTAAATCGTTATCAGCTTCAAGATCAAAAGGATCATCCATAGTTTACTGACCACAGTTTTATACATGGCAAGTTATTTTTTGTTATTTTTGAAACACCTCAAAGCAACATTTTTTGCACAAGTTATGTCTACATTGAAGAATCTAAGGTAAATTAGCCCTAGAGTTGAACTAGGTGTTGCATTTAGGACAATTTTATATTGACTGCATTACTTATTATATATTTTTATTTTAAATATTAAAAATTCTACTATAATTTTACATTTTTTCTAATTTCTTTCAATGTCAAATTAAATTTTATTTTACTCAACAAGTATAATTTTTTTATATATCTTATAAATTAACTTTTCATAATAAAACTGGCATAATGAAGTTATAATTTACTATATTAAATAAAATTTAGCGAAAATGTAATATATTAGGATAGAACTGTAAAATGATTAAAAAATGAGAAATTGAAATCTAAATTAAACTTTTTAAAATCGATAAAATTTTGATAAAGGGATTGGATGTCTAAGGAATTGTTTAAGGAAAAAGTGAAAAAAGAAAATTTGTTTCTTAGAAGGTCATATAAATGAAATCTATTTTATAATTTTTTAAAAAGTAAAAACATTCCCTAAAATATCCAAAAAAATAGGAAGTAAATCACTGCAGTACAGTTTAATTAATTTTATAAAATTTAAGAGTATTAGAAAAAAAGTTATAATATGAGTTCATTTAAAAAACTAGGATGAATAAAATAAATTTACTTTTGAAAATTTATTCTGCTTAAATTGTTGGGAGATTGAAAAATATTTGGTTGAGTTTGAATAATATTTTATTATTAACAGATATATTAATTATATTTAATAGAAAATTATTTTTAATTTATTTACTTTTTTTTAAATAAATAAATAAGATTAGAGAGCGCATAACACCTCAATGGCGCGCAGTTCTTTAAAAAAAGAGTTTTAAAGTTATAAAATTCTTGGCTGAAATCTTCCACAGTACTAGCATTTTCTTGTCAGTTTTATCTTCTATAGGGCCGTGACCAGAATGCTTCCTAAGAGACCTGGTATTTTTCATAATTAATGTTACTTGATATCTCTTAGTCTTGTCTTCTCTTAACTCCTATCAAGACTCTTGTCGGCTCTTCGCTCATAAAGTACTTCTTGGTCCCATAATTTAAGTCGATCTCAGTTGGAGAATTACTTCTCCCTATTTTTTTATTTAAATAAATAAACTCGATTATAAAGCGCGTAACACTCTCGATGGGGCGCAGCTTTTAAATTAAATAAATTTATTTTATTTAAAGTTAATCAAATTTCTCCTTGGAAATTTCCTCCAGTGCTTCACTCCTTTGGAAATTCTTTCTTCTATTAGGGCATGGACGGAGTGATGCCCCAAGAGACCTTATTGTAATGATTTTTTCAACAACCGTTACTCAATGTCTACAGTTTTTTCGTTTTGGCTCCTGCCAAGATTCTTGGTCAGTTTTTCGCTTTTGAAGTACTTCCTGTTACTATTCATTAAGTTAATCTCAGTAGGAGGATTGCTTCTCCCTATCCAAAATATATAATAATAAATAAATGAACTGAAATCATTCTACCTTTCAATCAGATTCATCACTGTAAAGTTTATTAATTTCGTGAAATATTCCATTTCCAGTCTTCTTCAGGACCATCTTATTTTCTACATATCTAGAGGTAATGCGTTAACCTTTTTTTATTAAAAGTATCTTGCCTCAGTCATGCCACATTCCAAATATATTATAATTTCATCTTTGTTGAATATAGGCAAAGTCCATCAAGATTTCACTCTCACTGTAATTTTTTTTCTGTTAAAATAAGATATACTTTGAGCAATTTAAGCAACCAAACAAAAATTATACTTTTAATTTTCTTGATAAGGCTTTCGTTTGAATCATCAGCAATATATTTATTATGTCCAAATCTTATGTAATAAGAATTGCTTTTTTCCACTCATGTAAGAAAATGTATTCTGATATATTATTAGGCTTTAAGCAAAAAGGATCAATAATAGACATATTTTAAAGGAAAATGTTACTGTCAGCTCTGTGAAATGATTGAACTTTGCTTATATCTAATTGATTCTGATCTTTACTGAGTAATTATTTTCAGTTTTCGAAAAAATCTGTGAATCTTCCTCTAAGATCTAATAAGTTAGCAAAAGTAGAAAAATATTAATTTATAAATTTAAGTTCTTAAAGTATTTATACTTAACGAAATAAATAGAGATGCATACTGTTTAGAAATGAATTTGTAAGAAATATAACATTTTAATTTTTTATAAAAGATCTTAAAACCTTATCTTCTTTATTTTGACTATTTAAAAAAAACTGCATTCTATAAGATTTAATAAGTCATTAAAAGACAATTTATCAAGACTTCCCTAATATTGCGGATTTTTCTTTAGTAAAAAAAAAGAGAAATGAAAAAACATATTCTTATAGTTAAAGAATGTTTTGAAAATAAAATTTTTAAATGAATGATATGAGAACTAAAAGCTTATTCAAAGAAGGAACATGAAAACGTAGAAAAGTAAATTTAAAAAATTTAAATAGTCTTTTTATTTAAAAAACGTAAAAATTTAATTTTAAAATCAATTTTACTGTTGTATGTAAATAAAATGAAACCTTAAAAATGATGAAATAAATAAAATATTAAAGAAAACTAAAACAAAGAAAAATAAAACAATAAAAAATAAAAAAAATCGAAAAATAGAAATTTTAACAAAAAGCAATATCTAAAATTAAAAAAAAGTTCAGTATTTATAGAAATTAAATAATAAAAATAAAAATTATTTTTAATAAGGATTATAAAAATTTTTAAATATAATTTTAATTAAACCGTTCTAAACAAAAAGAATAAATCTAAAACGGTTTTCAACCTCATGATTAACTACTTTTTATATTATTTAGTTATGATTTCGAGATAAACAAACTGTAAAAAAAAGATAAAAAAGAAGAAATTTTATATTATATTTTTTAATTTTTAATGAAAGAGTAAATAGTTCTTCTTGAGAAAGATTAAAAATCGAAATTTTGTTCTACAAAATGTTTATTTTAAAAGCTTAATAATGTAGATAAATTTTAAAATAAAACTTTAGTAACTTGATATTGATTTAAATTAAAAAGTAATAATAAAATTTTACTTATAAATAAAAAAAACTTTATGATGAAAATAAAGTAGAAAATTTTATAAAGATAAACGTTTAATTTAAAAACATTTTATTTCTAATTTTTTATTTAAATTAATAGATTTTTTAGACATGCTTTTACTTGCACACATACAGAGATAACTTTTATCAGAATAATTTTGCAAATATAAATTATATTAAAAATTATAAAAATAATTTCTCAATATGAAGATTATTTCTAGTCTATATTACTTGCTAAATTTAATATATTTAATTTAATGAAATTTCTATCATTTCAATTTGTTCTTACAATAGTTGTTCTATTAGCATGTTTCTATAATGTTAATTTATTTCTTATAAAATTTTGTTCTAAATATTGTCTTTTGAATGTTTCTTTATGGAAAATCAACTTTCATTCATTAGTAAATCGTCTTTCTTTAGTCCATAGAACTTAAGCATCTTGAGTGCTTGCTAGAAATATAATATTTTTAATTCCAATTATATTCATATAGTTTTCCTAAATCAAGTTCTCGATATTTCATTGCTACTTTCAGAAATATAAAGTAAAAACATAAAAGTGTTTTACCATATTATGCTAGAAAGAAAGCTAGTTGAAGTTTATATAGCAGGATTAATTAAAAATAAAAATAAGCTACTGTAAAGTTTTCTTTTCAATGTAAGAATACTATTGTAAATTTTATCCTTCATCCTAAATGACCCTCTCAATACTAATCAAGGTACAATCTCACTTCTAATTTAGCCTTTTTAATTTAAGCATGCGACAAAGCATTTAAAAGTGACAGGGAGTATCATTCTTAAAGTAATTTAGAGTAAATTACATTTTTTCATCAATTTCAAATAGCTTTGATTCCTCTTATAGCAGTGAAAAATCTATTTACCTTTTTCATATAAGTTAACTCCAATATATATCCCTTGGTTACTTTTATTTGATCTATTATCCTTCTATTTTCAGATTCTTTTTTTTTAACTCTTATTTTTTAAGAAATGGATAGCTTTACACTTACTAATGCTTATTTGCAGAAAAATCTATTGGAAAGCTCTATTGCATTAGTCAACTAGCAATTATATTCTCAAGTAGAACATGCAAAATTTATACTTTATAAGTTAATAACTAGTATAATATTTCTTCCTGCAAAAGCCTTATTACTATATAAATATAATAAGGTGAGAGTAAAGGTCATGAGAGCTCTCTAACATAACTCCATTACTTTAATGATGTTTGCGAGTCTTTTATCCATCATGAGAAAAATAAAATTCAGATTTTTGTAGAAAGACTCAAGTGTTAGAATAAATCCCAGCGGAAATTTTAATCTCCTAAAATTTTGAAAATATATTATTTTCTCAATACTATCAAACATTTTTTCTACATCAATAAGAGTTGCAAATATCTTTTTTATCCTTTTACTTCAGTTTAATAAAGATCAATTATCCATTAAATTACTCAGATTTATCACACCATTTGCTTCTCACTGAAGTTTTTCCAAATTAAATAAGAATGCATATAAATATTTCTAAATTTTATAGCTGTAGAAAAAGCGTTAATTTCGTCATTTTTAGTTCTGCCTTGAAAAAAATAGTGTCTTGTATTTTTAATCAGCTTTTTAACATCCATTATGTAATGAGATACTATCTTTAAAACATATCATATTTTTATTTATTAAATTAGTAGAAATTAACGTCTTTTAACAAATTTTATGCTATATTTACTTTAATTATTTAGATTTTTTTAGTAGTAATATACTAAAGTAAATTAATTAACAAGTTCACGATGCCATCCAGGTCATCATTTAAAAAATTTAGTGGGTTTGTAGATTCCAGCTTTTGCGAGTTCTGGTGTTCTTGTTGTTTGTTCTTTTTCAATTTGTGTTCCTCCTACCAGTTATGTCATCTCTTACATTTTAACTCTAGACTATATTTTGAAATCAATCCAATTTTGAGTTATTCTTTAATCTATAGATTTTACTTATTTATTACATCAGATCTAATTGTTAACCTTTTAAATCTATCTATTAACCTTTATTTTCCGTGCTTATTCCTTAAATATCTGAAAAGTAGTACATTTCCTTCCAAAATGTTACTTTCCATTAAGTAGTAGTATAATTTGGTATTTTTCATTGTTTGTATTTATTTACTCAAATTTTAGGGATTTCCTATTTTTATTTTATCTACTTCAGAATTTATGTTTATTCCTGTTTCCATTACCTTTTCAATTCGTTTTCTACTCTTGAAATATAATGCAGAACTGTTTAGATTACTCCCTTATTCTTTCTGGATATTTCAAATTACTTTCATATTTCTTTTTCAAAATAAGGATTATGGATTCCTCGCTTTTATCGTCAAATTACTACTTCAGCTTTTTGTTCTGTTTTCTTAAGTATATCCACTTCATCCTATACGTTAGTTACCATCATTGCAATTCGTTAAATGCTAATATATCACTTCCTAAGACGGAATGTTTTGACTTCTTAATGCCATTACATATTAATTTTTTTCCTTCTTTTTTTCTTCTTTACTGATGTTTAGGAGTATGGATAGCTTTCTTCCCAATTTATTTCTTTTGTTACAAATATCCTTATTCTTTTTCTTAGAATGAGATTATAAGCCTTAGTGCATTTCTTACTTATTTATTTAGTAGTAATATTTGCTATGAAATCAAAAAATATAATTTTAATTTATTTTTATCAAACTAATATTCTTAAATAATATCACCTTTTGGAAAAAACGAAAGTTTTTATTAAATGAATACAAAAATTAAAGTTTAAAAGAGATTAAATAAATTATTTAAGAGATTTAGCTATTAAAATATGATTTATTATAGCTTTAATAAATAAGCAGATAAGTTATAAATATTTATAGCTAAGAAAATAAATTAGGAATAAAATCAAGTTTCATAAATTCTAACCATCTAATTATATTATTATTTACTTTTAAAATTTATTTGCTTTGCTAATTTAATTTTTTGTCTTATAAAAATGCTTTTTATTTAAGATATTTTAAATTATTAAATTCATAATTTCTATTTTAATTTAAATTAAATAGGTGGTAAGCTCTTTCTTTTAGGAGTTACTTGGAGGTTCAGCAAGGTTATTAGAATTGAACTCTACTGGAGGATAAATTTTAGTAAAGCAATTCTATGTCGCAAGAGATTTTCTTTGTAGGCCTCTCCAGGCTCAAGAACTCTAAATACCAGTAGTAATCTTATTTCATTATTGGTAGGAATATATTTACCCACAATCAACTATCTTTCTATGTGGTCATTTAATAATTTTAGATTTAAACATTTTTATTATCATAAATCTTTTTTTGCGAATCTTATTTATATTTTCAAAAGTAACAATTAAAGTATCTTCTGTAATTTATCTATTGTAAAAGGCTAACTCTTACTATATCCAAGTATTTTCTTCCTTTAAACTATAATTTGGATATACTCTATCAGATTTTTATTATGCTCATTATTACAAAAATGGATATCAGCTCAGTCAGGAGAACTAGTAGGTGTAGTTTAGTGTAGTGCATACTGTATTGCGATTAATCTCTCACTAGATGCCTTCTAATTAATGACTTAATAACTGATTCTTATTTAGATTTTATTCAAGAAGACTGGATCATTTGATTCAATATTCGAGAGTAATCTTTAATAAGTAAATTCCCTATTCAGAGAAGCAGATGTAACTATTTAGACTACTAGAATCTAAGCAAGAAGCACGATAACATTTTTTTAATTTTAAATATTAAAATAGAAAGATCTGCGCACCAATGAGGAGCTACACGCTCTATAATTATCTGTATTTATTCAAGATAACTTAATAATATAATATAACTTAATTTAGTAAGTAAGAAAAATTAAATCCTCTAAAATGGCAAATGTAATTAAATAATCTTTAAATTTAAATAATTATTACAATATATATTTGAAATTAAATTAACTTTTAAATACACTTATAATTTATATATAATATAATCTTATTTTTCGAAAAAAAAAGAAAAAAAATCCTAACCATTAAGACTGCAAAGATGATTATTGTAAAAAATTACCTTTTTTAGTTGATTTTCTATTTATTATAATTATATATATTGTTGCATATTTAAATTTGATTCAAACTCAATCAACACTAATCCTCATATTTATAATTTTAACAGAGTAAATTTTAATAACTTTTATTCTTTTTAATTTCTAAATATTTTCACATATTTAAATTTTTTATAACAATTTTAACTCTTAAAATCTCTAATGATTCAAATGTAATATTTATAAATTATTTTTTGGAATTTTTAGATATTTTATAGATTAGGAGTTATTCTAAAAGATTCACATTAGTATTTAGGTATATTAATTTTCTATTTTATATCTAGTTTTATTAAATATTTTCATGATTTATTTAATAATTTTTGAATAATCTCTCAAAAATTAAATTTAACGATAATCTTAATATCGTTTTATTTAGATATTGCAATTCCGTCCTAGATTTTTAATTTTTTGATTAAATTTTACAAAAAATATTATTTAATAGCGAATATGATAGTTATTATGTCAGATGATTTAATATAAAAATTAATTATTTAAGATATATAAAACAAATTTATATTTATGGTTTAACTTAAAATTAATTTTTCTTTGAGCGAAAATATCTAAATAATAAATTATTATAGAATTTATTATTTTTATATTAAAGCAAAATTAAAAAAATAATGTAGTCAGAATTTAACTGTCCTAAATGCAATATCTAGTTCAATTTAAAGGCTAATTTTCCTCAAATTCTATAATGTAGACATGATTTATGTAAAAAATGTTGCTTTGAGTTGTTTTAAAAATAATAGAAAATTACTTGTCATGTACAAAATTGTGGATAGTAAACTTTAGATGATCCTTTAGATCTTGAAGCTAATAATGATCTTATAAATAGAATGAAATAAAATACATAAAGTAATTGCAAACATCATTCTAGGTAAATCACTTGCTATTGTTTTGATGATTTATAATTTTTATGTTAGAAATGTATTGAAACTAGTTCTCATACAAATCATAAAGTTAAAGAAATATTTGAAGCTTAATAAGAACTTAAAACTTAAATTCCTTAATATATCTAAAATATAAAAGAGAAGTAAAATATAATATAGAGTAACTTTTAATAAATTTAGTAAATAAGATAATAAATCATAATAAAAGATTAGGAATTTAAATAATTTATTTAATAAGAAGCAGAATAAGCTATTGAGTTAATAAACAATAAAAGAAATTTTTATTACTAGGAACATTAAGAACTAACTGATGAGTTATTAAAGGATATAGATAAAAGATGTTAGAATTGATAAGAAATTTAAAATAAATTAAGAGAATAAAATGTATAACTTTCTAATAATCCTATAGAAGTAATTGAGTTTTAGTAAAAATTATAAGATATTTTAAAATGATCTGAATATTAAATATAAGAAAAAGAGATATAATAGATAAACTAAGTCAAATTTAATGAATATAATAAAGTATAAATAAACTTTTAGATAGATGTTCAGCAGTTTCACAAAGATTTGCAAACTATAATTTAAAAAGCAAACTTAAGTGAGTTTAAAATTCTTTTATTTGCCGTTTATAATACAAATAGTATAGTGAAATATAACGTTGAAAAGGGAACTTCTGAAAAAATATAAGTAAATACTTAGATTTTTTCAAATAATTATAGAGCATTATAATTTGCTGAAGATACTTTAGTAGTTACAGGTGGATATGTAAATAGCACATATAGTAATAAAATATCAATAATAAAAGATAATTAAGCTAAAGAATATTAAATGATTACTTATAGATATGGACATAGTTTAGCATTTGATAAAAAAAGAAATTAACTATTTATAATATCTGGTTATAATGGCTAAAACATAAAGGAAAGCGAAATGTTTAATTTGAAAACTTTAAAATCTTAAAAAATAGCTGATATACCAGAAGCTTCTAATATAGGAAGTGCAGTAATATTTAATGATATTTTATATAATTTTGGAGGATATAATGGTTAAAATTATTTATAAAGTATATAGCAATATGAAATAAATAATGATAGATGATCTAAACTATAAATTTAATTACCTCAAGCTTCTCACACTCTTTCAGTTGTTGTTAAGAAGTAAATTTATATTTTTGATAATGCAAGCTATTTAACGCAAGTAAACATTTTAGAAAATGGAACATTAACTTAAGTAGGATAAAAATACTTAAATAATAAAGTTAATATAATTCCACTTTGTATAAAAGACAAAATATATTTTTACGATTAAGGTACAAAATTATCAGTATTCGATATGAAGAGTTTATAGTGGGAAAATAAAAATATTTGAAAACTAAAATAAATAATATAAAAATAAATTTTATTTAGATTAATTTTTAAATTACTTAATCAAGTATATGAAAAAACAATCCATTTATATTTTTATTTTTGGAATATTTTCAATGAATAATACTTTAAAATATTTAATAATTTAATAATTTTAAAAATTTGTAAATATAAATCAAGTAAGCAAAATAATTTACTAAATTATATAATAAAATTTATTTATAATCTAAATTTAACATCTTTTTATACTATTAAATTTAAATAAAATTAAGACCATAAATTATCTAGCAATCTTTTATATTCAGAAATGTTTATTATATCATGATTCATTAAATGTTGAATTTGCTACTTAAAAACATTTCCTTGAAATCAATCTCATGCTTGATTCAATTCTGTTCAGAACAATAATTACTCCTTTTTGAATATTTCATGGTACTAGTCTCCTCCATATTCTGCTTTAAGTAATGTAAAATATCTACATAAAGTTTTAAAATGTCAAGGAGCTATATTCTTATATTTCATCAGTTAAAAAACAGCTTTCTTTAATGCAACTGTATATTTGAATGCGACTTCTTTGCAATAGGGATTCAAATTCTTCTTTTTATGTAGAATAACTCCTAAATATATTACTTGTTCTTTTTAAACAATTGGTTAATTTTCTAATCATAAATTTAAGATTTATTGCTTCTAATTTTTCTTTAGGAATTAGATACATTCAGATTTGGTAACATTGATCTTTAAATGAGCTCATGCGAAAACTTTAATTGCTTCATTTATTAGATTCTACATATACTTTGCAGTTCTGGAAAGAAGAATTAAATCATATGCCCATCCTCTGCAAGCAAAACTAACATTCAAGCCCTGGCATTTGAATCTTGATTAGGTAATTTTACTTTCCAAATATCGAATTACAATTTCATAATACAGCAATGCTAAAACTGGTCTATGTGAACTTCCTTACATAACTCCATTGTTGTATTATAATGTTCTAGTGTTCAATCCATCTATTACAAATGAAGAGTTTAGGTTTTAATAAAATGATTCCAAGGCTTTTATTAGTCCAAGTGGTAGTTTGACTCTCTTAAGCTAATCAAATAAAAGTCTTCTTTCTATTGAGTCAAACATTTTTTCAATATCTATCAATGTTGCAATCAATTTAGTTTTCACTTTTGCACATTTCAGATAGTTATCAATTATCTATTATATCACTCAAATCTATTAAGTAGTTTATCTATTTTCATGAATCCAATTTGAGAAGGGTGAATCAAATTTTCAAATAAATCAGATCGTAAAGTCTTTTTGCACAAGCTTTATCATATAGCTTTAGAATAGTATTAATAAGAGAAATAGATCTTCAGTTTTTCCAATCATTTTTATTTCCTTTTTTAAATATTGAAATTATTACTGAAGTATTTAATTCTTAAGGAATTATTCTCAGTCTTAACATATTATTTAGAAATGAGTGAACAATTAATAGCAAATATCATCCACCATATTTCAGAAGTTCAACTTTTATTCTGTCTAGTCAGCTACTTTTCTATTAAGAATTTATTTTTGGTTTCTTAATAAAAGTTTATATTATTTCTCTTCATATGATTTAGAATTATTTTAGCTTGTGAAAACACTTCCTTAGAATCTTCATTAAGAAGTAGAAATTTCTTTTTTGCTTTTTAATTTTCACAGATTATACTTGAAGTATTTCGAAAGAAGTTTCGCTGTCTCATGAAGATTAGCTAGTTGTTAGTTTATTCTTGGAAATTTAATGTGAGCTTGCTTATATTCTGAATCAGCTCTTTTTGCCTGTATATATTTGTTAGTGAATCTGGAATAAATGAAGCTAATGTTTAATATTGTCTAGTTACTTTTGGTGGATTCATATTAATCTTCAAGATTATCTTAATCTATCTAACAGAATTCTAGATAAGTTTGTAGATTTTTAATATTTTTGCCTATCTATTGCATCTTATAACCTATTAATTTTATATTTTCTCATAGTTATCTTTTCCCAATAGACTATAGAATTATAGATAAAGTCGACAGTGATTGGAATATGATCAGAAAATAAAGTATTATTATGAGCAGTTTATTTGCAAACTAATTAAGTTCAAATGGTTGTTTATAATGATATAATCATTACAATACATTTTTCCTGTTCCTTTGTGTATACATGTATTAATGTTACTATCATTCACTATCTCAAGATCATTTTATAATCAAAATTCTTATAGCCTATTGGTATTATCATAAGTATTTTCAGGATTGTCTCCGAAACCTTATAAAAGAGCATTGAAATCTCCCATCAGTATATGTATCATTATATTAATTCAGCAATGTATTTAGTTGTTCATACGCTAAATCTTTAACATCTTAACTTTTTCCGCTATCAGGCATGTAACAAGATGTGATTAAAATATTATCCAGTTTAATTGTTATGAATCATTTCTTTTTCAACTTATGTATTTCTGTACTATTAAGTTCATCTCCTACAATTAGGCATACACCTCCTCCTTTTCCTGAGTTCTTAAAATATGTTTTAAATCCATTTATCAATATTGGAGGAAAGTCTTCTTTTTATCAGGTTTATTGATAAAATATCTATACTATTATCTCTGATAAATTCTTCAATATTCACGCTAGCTATTCCATTAATATTTATATGTCCCATCTTTATTTTTTAAATTTATTAGTCCTTTCTAATTTTTTCCTGCAGGTAGTCCACTTTCGTAAATGCAGATACTCTTTTATCCTTATTGGTTAATCTAAATGTGTACTAATCTTTTTCCATGTTCAGGATGTTAATGAAAATATTGTATCAAAATATATATTACTTACGCTTTCTATCTATATCAATTTTACTTTTCACACTATCACATGTACCTTATTCTAAATCTTAAGTAACTGTGACATATCTACCTTATATACATTTCATACTATGGACGTCTTCAAGTTTCTGATTTAATAAATGTTTAAAGTTATAGACCAGTTAGATTGACATATTATTTAATCACGCTCTTTTTTATTATTATGTTTACTCATACGTTTTGCTGGTGGAATTATTTTATCTTCTTCTCCATGTTTCCTTTTAAGAATATTAAGATTAATATTGTAAGGTTTAATTCTGATAAATAACATCAATCAAATCTGTTTAGTTTTATTAATCCTTTTTTCAGCTTTTAGTAGAATAATTAAATATATCTTTTTTCAAATTAGAATTAAGTTTTTAAAACTCCTCTATTTTTATCTCAAGTGTCTACATATTTTGGGTACTTTAAATTTAAGTTGAGTTAGTGATATTAATGCTATAGTAAAACAAAATCTTCATCTAGCAATTTAACTTGACATTATTAGTTATTATATTATGTTATAATAGTATTAGTTGATGCTTCCTATTAATTATTTTAAGTTTAAATTAGCTTGTTTGATTATATTTGTTTGAGTAAATTTTGGACACAGAAGAACTGTTTATTATTGATTTATCTGTTTAGATAATACTATCTTTTGTTTAAATATTTCCATATAATGTTTAAGTTTATGCATTTACATATTACTTCTTCTAAAATTACTATTAATTACTAATTTCTTTTGTATGTTAGATTTAATAATAATTCTTTAATCATTTGAATTTCCTTATTTTTTAATAGAATTTAATTTTGAAAAGTATATTTATTTCATACTTATCTTTACTTATCTAATTCAATATTCAAAGTTAAAATTTCCATTTAAGCTTTCTATTCTTAATCTATAAATTACTTATTTTATCATTTTTAATATTAAGAATATAACTGTTGGAGCTTATTAAATTCTAGGTAATTTGTTCAAGTAAATATTAGTTCTATTCTAATATAATCTATTATTATCACTGCTAAGTTTCATTATCAATTATTTCCTCCTATCATTTAAGCTTAAATCAACCTTAGCATTGGCTTCAATTAATTAGATTATAGTTCATCTATTTCATTTACTTAATTCTCATACTCTATTACATCTCTTAAACTATACTAATTATTTCATCTCTTTAAACCATTTAGCTACTGTAATAAGTGGAGAACTTAAGTCATTTCATGAACTAGTTTTTTGTGATATTACTATATATCAGATTTGAGTGACTAAAAGTTATTCTATAATAGTTTATATTTCTAATAAATTTTATATAACTTTTATAATCTACTTTTGATATTTCTTAGTTACTTATCAAAGTTTAAATATCTCAAACATATTTTCCTTTTATATTACCATTATTGCTATCTATTAGTATAAGTCAATCACTTTTCATTACACTAATTCATTATTTTATATCTTAAGTCACCACTTCTTTTAAACATAAATCATTACTAATCTTCCTTTCCTTCTCACTAGTTTCCTTATTTTACATTTAATGCTATTATTAGTATTCTTCTAAATCTCATCTTAACTTCATCTTCTTCACTACCATATATGCTACATTAATGCCCACCTTGAAGAGAGTTTCTAAGCATTTTTTATGGAACGCTTATGAATTTGCTTTCCGGTTTTTGACTAAAATTTTTAAGTAATTACCTTAATAACCTCATTATTAGGTTTACTTATTTAATTTGTAGCGACTCTAAATCTTTCGTTTGGAGGTTATATTGCACCAGTCTGTGCTTTACTATGAATTTGCAGCTTCTTTAAATTAATTAAAGAAGAGTCACTATTAAAAAATAGTGAATTCTATATTTCGTCCATTTGTCTATATTATTCTATCATTTTTGTAGTTCATCATTTCATTCTAGATTTAAATTCTTCTTCTAGTAGTTTCTAGTGAAAGCTTTTTATTCTAAATTCTATTTCTTATTTTAACTTTAATTGCTAATGTTTAGCATTTATTAATTAATAAATATCTTTATTTAAAATAATTATTATCAAGAAAATAATAGTCAATTATATCTATTAAGCAAGCTAGTTTATTTTACCCTTAATAATACTGAAAAATAATGCTCTCTTTTATATTTTTATTTATTTATTTTATTACTTTTAGAGAATAAGTAACATATCTTCTAGTATATAGATTTAGCACTTTACATTTATAGAGCACTGTAATTAAATGTATTAAAATAGTTCTATACTTATTTCTATTTAGCTGCTTATTTATACTTAGGGGATATTCTTTAATGTTTATAGCAGAAAGTAAAAATATAATATCTATTAATTATCATATTTAAACTAATATTCTATCTAAAGAGGTAGATATGCTCAATTAACTTAATATATAAAAGATTTGTAAAGTTATTATATTTAATTTAATGATTAACTTAAAAAGCTTCTCTTTCAAAGGACTGGAAGCCCCTTTCAACACAGGGTACTCTCTTGATGTACAATTACGTGGATATCCTGTTGCTTAATTGAATAAACTTCTGCTAGGGAGTTCCATAACTATAGGCTGGAAAGTTTCAAAACCACTAGCAAAAGTGGATAGCCAGAAAGATTTTGTTCACTTGCTGAGATTGACTCTAATCAGGGACCTTCTCAGTGACAGGATAGGAACTTGACCTTATTCATAATTCTAGAATATTTTATCAGAAAATCAACCTCATCTCCTTCCATTTTTTTATTATATAAAGTTATTATATTCAACATATATTTAATAATTAAATTAGAACTAAAAAGAAAAGTATACACTTCTTTCTTTCTTAAATACTAAAATATTGACTATATTGCTTATAAAATTTTTAATTAGCAATTGAACTTCCTTCAATTATTTTCTATCTACAGTAAAATTAAAAAGATAAAATAAAAAATAAACATTTTGATGATAAAAATAACTTTAAAAAAGGAAAATTTTATAATTTTATTTATTTTAGTAATCTTAAAAGATAAATATGCTCTTTAGCTATATCTAAAATTCTAAGTGAAAGACTTATTTTAAATGATTAATTTTTATTTTTCTTCTTAACTTATTATTTCCCAAAGTGTAACTTAATGATTTATAGTTATTAAATTTATTATACTTTAAAATACTATATCATATTAGAAACATTTCAAACCTAACATTTTAATAATTAACTAAACTTTTAACTCCTTTCTCTTTAAAATAGGCATTAAAGTTAGTTTTCCTATACTTTAGATAAAAATAGTAAACTAGATATCATAAACTTATTTACTTTATGTAGGCTGCTAATTTTTAAGATTATTAAACATTATTTAATTTACAAGCTTCTTCTGTTAGTTAGTATTACTAACAATTGATTATTTAATTGAAAATAGATATAAAAATTATATAGAAATTTAGAAAAGAATTTTTAGCTGCTTCAAGAAAGTAGTAGAAAGGATGCAGCAGAATGAAACTAGATGAAAAAGCTGCAGAAAAAGATTTATTATACAATAAAATGTCTACAGAGGAAGAGAAACTGAGGAAATAAATGAAGTCCATTTTAAACCAGGAGGTCTCAGAATTAAATCCTTCTGGACAGATAAGTAAGGAACAGCTCATCAAAGTAGTGTGAAACTTCTGGTAGAGGTTAAGAAGTTCTACAAGGAAAATATACAGCTAACAAAGTAGATCAATCTCGAAATTTAAGATAAGCTTGATTTAAGAATAACGAATCAGGAGAGGGAGATTGACACCTTATGGGTTTACCAGCGAGAGTTCTCAGCCAAGCAAACTCCTAAGTATATAGGATTAAAGACTAAAACAAGAAGATTAAAGAATCTTATAGAGTTAGACGAGCCACTAAAAGTTGCAAAACCTTCTAGATCACAATATGGACATTGAAGTGCAAGAATCATAAAATATTAGGCAACGAGAAAAAGCTATTTTTGTAATAGCATTTGATACTTGTACATGAACTGTCCGAAGTTTCAAAACTTCAAAAACAATATAACATCCAAGAAAATAACTTCTTTGCAATAAGAACGGAGAAATCTATAGAAGAAAATGGAATAACAAATAAAAGGAGGCAAGAAATATATGAACAAAATAAAATTTTCCAGATTTGAGGGTTTATAGATTTACAAATATATTTTAAGCGGCGGTAATATTCTCTGCTAAACAATTTTAATCTTAAGAAATAAAAATAAATAATTTTAGATACTTAATAAAAAAACTATATTTATCTAAATTTTTATATACTATATTCTGGGGATATTTTATGCCAAGATGCTATTTTTTTAATATTTATAAGATTCGAAGATAAGAATCACTCAGTTAAGAGGAACCTATATACTACAAGATAGATTCGACAATTTGAAATTTAAGAATTCTAACATGAAGCAACTACAGACCAAAAGAAGTTGTTCCAGAAGAAGACTGAAAAA
The DNA here is from genome assembly GCA_946699065.1 of Loxodes magnus. Taxonomy (NCBI): domain Eukaryota; phylum Ciliophora; class Karyorelictea; order Loxodida; family Loxodidae; genus Loxodes; species Loxodes magnus. The sequence goes on along the minus strand of CAMPDV010000204.1, from coordinate 36,011 downwards.
AAAACCCTGACGATAGGTAACTAGGGAGAAAATAACTCAATAGTAAACTGAATTACTTTTCCTTTCATAAGATAATTAATTAAATATTTATAAGATTTTAATTTTTGTCTTTTTCCTTAAAATTTTAGTTTTGATAGTTAGATTTTTATTAATATAAACCATATTAAAAATTAATCTTTGATGGTTGTATTTAAAAAATATCTTAATTTTAAAACTTAGTTTAAATTAATTTAATGCCTTATAAAATAAAATGATACAAAACTTCAAGAAATTTCAATATCAATTCAAAGGAGAAAAAAATTATAAGCTGCTCTACTTAAGGTCTCTTCTTTTTTTTTGTTATCTCAACCTTTTTAGAATCTCTAACTGACTGCAAGGAAAAAAATGGAAAACAGTTCATATAGTAATTAATTACATAAGTTCCTTCATAAAAGGTAAAAAAGTTCCAACGTAGTTCTACAACAGAAAAATAGTGCCAAGCATGGAAAAATAATGGCTTAAGGGAGCATCATCAGTAAGTTAAAAACAAATGATTCTCTATAGGACTTTATTTAAGGAAAATATTTGGAATGAACTTAAAACCAATAAATTAAACCTTTTTGAGACTAATATACTTGTTATTAACTTAGAATGCAGCAAAAATATCTCAATAAAAGTATCGAAACTCATTTTATTGACGAAGATTAAACATACGCTGCTTTAACTCTTTTGAAATGTAGGATAAAAAGATAGAAGTGCTATATTACAATTTATGATTAATGATTCATAAGAAAAAAAAAGCTTTTATACAGATATAAAGAAATAAAGATGAAAAAGAACTTTTAAAGAAATAGATACAATACTGTATTAATAGACTCAACAATACCAACTCTAAAAGGTCAATTAAAATATTCCAGTTGAGGTTAAATTATGAAACTCAAAAAGCAGGTAATAATCAAGAACCAAGAAGAAAGGTAATTTTTATAATTTGGAAAAGTACCTAGTGAGAAACTGTTACAGCTTTGGTGAATATAAGAGAATACAAGATAATATACTTGGAAGGAGCTGGCGAGATTCTGACTGATGTATTGCAACTATGGCTTGCAGACAAAGGAATCTATATAAAGAATATACTGAGCTAAACTAATTGTAAATCTTTTTACAATAGAGCTATTTATTAAATATTATTAATAAAATGGATGTTGCCTGTGGTCAGGAGAACTAGTAGGCAATCTGGTGCAATTTATATTGCATTGCTAGTAATCTTGCACTAGATACCACCACAGGACAAGCTCGGAAAAGACAAGCCTAACTTGCCCGAGGATTCTCTCTAGCAGTATGAAAGTTTGACTGATGAACCTTCTAATTAATGACTTAATAACTAATTCTTATTTGAATCTTATTCAAAAAGACTGGAGCATTTGATTCAAGATTCGAGAATAATCTTTAATAAGTAGATTTTAATTTGAAGAAGCTGATGTGACTAATTGGCCTTTTAGAATTTTAGCAAGAAGTATGAGAACATTTTTTTAATATTAAATATTAATATTGAAAGATCTGCGCGTAACAAGATGCTTCGCGCTCTATAATCATCATTATTTATTTAAGATAACTTAATAAATTTGAATATCGTATAACTTAATTTAATAAGTAAGAAAAATTAAAGCATCTAAAAAGATAAATGTATTAAATAATCTTTAAATTTTAAATAATTATTACAATATATATTTGAAATTAACTTTTAAAATAAACTTATAATTTATATATAACATAATCTTATTTTTCAAAATAAAAATTTGGAGAAACAATCTTAACCATTAAATCTGAAGCAAAGATGATTATTTGAAAAAAATTTCCTTTTGTTAGTTAATTTTCTATTTATTATATTATATATATTATTGCATATCTAAATTTTATTCAAACTCAATCAACATTTTTCCTCATATTTATAATTTTAACAGAGTAAATTTTAATAACTTTTATTCTTTTTAATTTCTAAATATTTTCACATATTTAAATTTTTTATAACAATTTTAACTCTTAAAATCTCTAATGATTCAAATGTAATATTTATAAACTATTTTTTGGCATTTTTAGATATTTTATAGATTAGGAGTTATTCTAAAAGATTCACATTAGTATTTAGGTATATTAATTTTCTATTTTATATCTAGTTTTATTAAATATTTTCATGATTTATTTAATAATTTTTGAATAATCTCTCAAAAATTAAATTTAACGATAATCTTAATATCGTTTTATTTAGATATTGCAATTCCGTCCTAGATTTTTAATTTTTTGATTAAATTTTACAAAAAATATTATTTAATAGCGAATATGATAGTTATTATGTCAGATGATTTAATATAAAAATTTATTATTTAAGATATATAAAACAAATTTATATTTATGGTTTAACTTAGATTTACCTTTTCTTTGAGCGAAAAATAAAACTAAATTATAAATTATTATATAATTTATTATTTTTATATTAAAGCAATATTAAAAAAAATAATGTAGTCAGAATTTAACTGTCCTAAATGCAATATCTAGTTCAACTATAAGGCTAATGTACCTTAAATTCTTCAATGTAGACATAACTTGTGTAAAAAATGTTGCTTTGAGTTGTTTTAAAAATAATAAAAAATAACTTGCCATGTTCAAAATTGTGGCTAGTAAACTTTAGATGATCCTTTAGATCTTGAAGTTAATAATGATTTAATAAATAGAATGAAATAAAACGCATCGAATAATTGCAAAACTCATTAAAGGTAAATTACTTGCTACTGTTTTGATGATTTATAATTTTTATGTTAGAAATGTATTGAAACTAATCCTCATACAAATCATAAAGTTAAAGAAATCTTCGAAGCTTAATAAGAACTTAAAACTTAAATTCCTTAATATATCTAAAATATAAAAGAGAAGTAAAATATAATATAGAGTAACTGTTAATAAATTTAGTAAATAAGATAATAAATCATAATAAAAGATTAGGAATTTAAATAATTTATTTAATAAGAAGCAGAATAAGCTATTGAGTTAATAAACAATAAAAGAAACTTTTATTACTAGGAACATTAAGAACTAACTGATGAATTATTAAAGGAGATAGATAAAAGATGTTAGAATTGATAAGAAATTTAAAATAAATTAAGAGAATAAAATATTCAAGTTTCAAATAATCCTATAGAAGTAATTGAACTTTAGTAAAAACTATAAGATATTTTAAAATGAGGAGAAGATTAAATATAGGAAAAAGAGATATAATAGATAAACTAAATAAAGTTTAATGAATATAATAAAGTATAAATAAATTTCTAGATAGATGTTTAGCAGTTTCACAAAGATTTGCAAACTATAATTAAAAAAGGAAACTTAAACGAGTTTAAGATTCTTTTATTTGCAGTTAATGATACAAATATTATAGTGAAATATAACGTTGAAAAGGGAACTTCTGAAAAAATTCAAGTAAATACTTAGATTTTTTCAATCCATTATAGAGCATTATAAATAGCAGAAGATACTTTAGTAGTTACAGGTGGATGTGTAAATAGCACACATAGTAATAGAATATCAATAATAAAAGATACTAAAGTTTAAGAATATCAAATTATTATTCCAAGAAGAGGTCACAGTTTAGCATTTGATAAACATAGAAATTAACTACTTATAATATCTGGCTATAATGGTTAATATTTAAAGGAAAGCGAAGTGTTTAATTTGAAAACTTTAAAATCTTCAAAAATAGCTGATATACCAGAAGCTTCTAATATGGGTAGTGCAGTAATATTTAATGATATTTTATATAATTTTGGAGGATATAATGGTTCAAAATATTCGTAGAGTATATAGCAATATGAAATAAATAATGATAGATGATCTAAACTATAAATTTAACTACCTCAAGGTTCTTACACTCTTTCAGTTTTTGTTAATAAATAAATTTATATTTTTGATAATAATAATAACTTAACTTAAGTCAAAATTTTAGAAAATGGAAAATTAACTTAAGTAGGATAAAAATACTTAAATAATTATGTATCAACAATTCCACTTTGTAAAAATAACTAAATTTATTTTTACGATGATGGTTTAAAATTATCATTATTTGATGTGTAGAGTTTAAAGTGGGAAAATAAAAATATTTGAAAACTAAAATAAACGATTTTAATATAATATTAATCTTAATATTTTTTACATTAATTTACTCATTATATGTATATATATATTTTTTTAAAAATAAAAGTATTTTAATATTATATATATGTAGATATTTTTAACTTTCAAACATTTTTTATTTTTCTTAGACTTAAAATTAATTTTATAATTGAATATAAAAGATAAATTTTAATTGATGCATTCAGATATATTTCAAACTCTTCCATCAACCTAGAAAGTTTTTCGGAGGTTATGTAAAGATTTTAATTTTTTTTATCAGATCTTGACTAATTCTCTTTTTTTATGTTCTATTTTACAGTATTACTATGTTTTTTCCCAATAATTATACTAGTTTCATTCTAATTTCTCATGTTACTTCTTATCCTTTTATTAGTAATTATAGCTAATATTTGAAACTTCTAATATTTTTGTAGTTTTATGAATTGCAATAGAAGCAACTTTTCTCTCATAGTTATGCTCTTTCAAACTTTATATTTTTATTTTCCTTCTATCACTTCTAAAATCTTGCGTTTGTCATTTTTGCTATTTCCGAACTATCTTCTCTATTCTTTCAACTTACTATCTGTTTCAAGTTTTAGTTTATATATTCACTATTTAGCTTTATAACATTATATGCCTTTAAATCTTCTTCTGTGAAATGATTCTGAATCCATTTCTTCATGCTTATTAAGATTTTCAATTGTTTAGCGTTATTCTTCTTAAATCTTTTGATATTTTCTTGTAAGATTACGATATTATGTAAAATAGTGCCTTAATATTAGCAGATCTCTTCTTCAAAACCTATTCCTAGTAGGATGAATCCAATAATCTCTACTTTCTTAGATGGAGAATTAAAATTTGACAAAGGCAATCATTGGACTTAATGAACGAATTTAAGAACTGACCAACACTATGGAAATTCTAAAATCTGAAAACTCAATTTTAAGTTAGAAAAAAGACTTAAACCTGTCCCTGTAAATTTAAGGAAGAATCTCATAGAAAAAATAGATCGTAAAGGAAATTTAAAGCTCTAGAAACTCTAAACCAGAAAAACTATAATAGCTCAGCTATCCAATGGATATAGAACAACAACCGATAGCATAAAAGATTCCATATCAGAAAGTAGTATATGTTGGTACTGCAAGCAGCTAGAACATAATTCAAAGAACTGCTACAAATTTAATAAAAATAAAAGAAAGAATAGAAAATAAATAGAAATATATATTTAAAATATACTATATAAGTTAAAGCTTGCTTTATCGGAAAAAAAACTTGAACTGAACAATTAAGCTCATTATATCTAATAAGCAGTCAATTAAATAGAAAATGAATGAAATTTAATTATCAGAAAAAATTAAGAAGAATAATCTTAAAATTTTCAAGATTCATGAGAGTGCGACCAAAGAAATTTGAGGTGAACACTTATCTAAAAATCAAATATTATAGAGAGCATAACCCCACAATTACGTGCAGCCCTTGAATTAAATATTTTTAAATTAAAAAAAAGATTATACATTAAAGTTTTATCCAGTGCTAGCATCACTTTGTCTAGTCTTCTATAGAGTCAGTGTCGGAGTGCTGCCCTAAGAAGCCTTAGTATCTGATATCATTCAGCAAAACGTTACTTGATGTCTCAGTCTTATTTTACTTTTCTCCTACCGAGATTCATATTCCGTTCTTCACACTGATTATTTCCTGGTACCAGAGTTAAAATCAATCACATTGGAAGGATTTCTCCTTTCTATTTAAATTATATACAATAAATTATTTGTAGCAAGCCAAATAAAGATGACATCACATTAATAAATTATGTTATATTGTTTTAATGATATTTAAAATGTTCGTCTAAACTTACCAATAAGTTTTAGTACATTCAGACACCTCTTAATACAATCATTAATTTATTTATTTTATAGATTTTAATTTAGAGTTTGAGTTACAATTAATACATAACAACCATCTGATTATTTTACATTTCTAAGATTATAAAATTTTCAAGTGCATCTACTTATTAGAAATTAATAAAAATCATTTTTATAATCCTCAATATCATTTTTTTATTTGCTATAATAATAAGATAATCATTAATAATCGTTTCTATAAAAAAGTTTATTCCAGATAGATAAATTATTTTAAATTATATATTTTAAATATAGTAAATAAAAAATTAGTTTATATTAGTTTGATTATTAGAATAATATCTTGCACATTATTTTTTAGATATCAACTATCATCTTTAAAAAAGATATATTTAGATACTCTTTTTATATCCATATATCATATTGGAAGTTATGTTAATTCAAATGTAATAAAAGGGAGATGGTGTTTGAAAAAATTTTCTTATATTATTAATTTTTTACTAACTGATAAATAAAATAATTTAAAATTATAAAGCAAGGAATGGTTGAAAAAGAATTACTATTTGCATAAATACTTGGATGTAAAGAAAAGATTTCGAAATAAGTATGATTGCTATGCATTAAAATATTATTAGTATAAAAAGGAAATTATTATGTTTTTATGATACCATAAGTTTATCCTTTTTTACAAGAGAAATTATTTCTGCTTATTGAAATTAAAAAAATAATTTATTTTGAGCTTAAAAAACATCCCGAAAAGAGAATTTAAAATCCATATCAGTTTAATTTAGCAGAGCAATTGGGAATTATACTTTAAAATAATAATTAATAAGTGTATTTTTAAGGCTTTAATGTTTAATTTCTATAATTTAAAATAAAATTAACTTATTCAAATTAAAAAGTTTTTTGGAAAATATAATGTTAAATTAATCACTATTAGCGAGCAGATACTCAGATTCCATTGTTTAAAACAAATTTACTTTCGAAGTTAATCACTTTATATGCGAGATTCTTCTTTCTTAGTTTTACATTATATGTTAGATAAAAAGTAGTAAGAACTTTTCAAATCTTCTTAAGAATTATCATGTTTTGTCTACAGATGTTCTTGAAGTTCTACTACAGATGTAGTTTTTTCTTTGGTGCTTGCAAATTAATTTACACTATTTCTTTTCTAATGGGATTTTACATGTATTTATATAGTTGTTTTTATATTTATTGCAAAATTGATAAATAATTAATGAGATTATAGAGCGCGTAGCACTTTCCACGGTGCGCAGCTCTTTAAATTAATTTTATTTAAAGTTAATAAAATTTCTCTTTGGAAGTTTCCTCCAGTGCTTCATTCTTTTGGAAACTCTGTCTTCTATTAGGACATGGTCGGAGAGTGCCCCAAGAGACCTAATCGTCATGCGTCTTTCAACAACCGTTACTCAATGCCTCCAGTTTTTTTCCTCTTGTCTCCTACCAAGATTCTTGCTCAGTTTTCGCTCCTGAAGTACTTCCTGGTACTATGCATTAAGCTAATCTCAGTTGGAGGATTGCTTCTCCCTTTTTAAAATATATAATTACATAATAATGAACTGAAGTCATTCTACCTTTCAATCAGCTTCATCACTGTAAAGTTTATTAGTTTCTTTAAATATTTCATTTCCAATCTTCTTCAGGACCATCTTCTTTTCTACATATCTAGAGGTAATGCGTTAACCCTTTTTTATTAAAAGTATATTGCCTCAGTCATGCCACATTCCAAATATATTATAATTTCTTCTTTGTTGAGTATAGGCAAAGTCCATCAAGATTTCACTCTCACTGTAATTTTTTTTCCTGTTAAAATAAGATATACTTTAAGCAATATAAATAACCAAACAAAAATTATAATTATAAATTTTATTTATATGGCTTTCGTTTGATACATCAGCAATATATTTATTATTTCCAAATATTCTGTAATCAGAATTGTTTTTTTCACTCATGTAAGAAAAAAATTTTCTGATACATTCTTAGGCTTTAAGCAAAAAGGATCAATAATAGACATATTTTAAAGGAAATATTTACTGTAAGTTCTAAAAAATGATTGAATTTTCTTTATATCTGGTCAATTCTGATCTTTACTGAGTAATTATTTCAGTTTTCATTCTTATGAAAGAGAAAAAAGGCATGCAATTTTTCCTTTAAGATCTTAACATTATCAAAAGCAAAAAAAATCTCCTATTGAATAAATTTTAGTTCTAAAGCATTATTACTTAACGAAATAGATTAAGATGGATACTGTTTAGAAATAACTTTTTGTAAGAAATATAACATTTTATTTTTTTAATAAGGATTTTCTTTTCTTTTATTTTTAATCTTTATTACTTTCTCTAAATAACTATCTTTTTATAAGCATTAATCTGTCATTAAAAGAATTTCTATTAGAAAAAACGTTTGATACCATTAGCAGGGATTTGTTATTTGGACATTTACGTAGAATTAATCTCCCACTTGCTCTAATAAATTGTCTTGATTCATTTTATTCTTATCTAGACGTTAGATTTCTTTTGGATGGAACATTATCGAGAAATTTGAATTATATCAATGAGGGTTTACAAGGAAGTTCACATGGTCAAGTTCTCATCTTTATCTTCTCTGGCATCATAATTAGATATTTGGAAACTTTTAGAAACAACTTGGCCTTAATATTTGTGGACGTTTATTTGTTTCCAAAGCTTGGGCAGATGAATTATTATTACTATCTAATGAAGATAATATGAATTAATTAATTTAGGCCACATGCGAAGTATTTGGTTGGGTTGAATTGACAATAAACGCTGAAAAATGTGAATATATCTGCTTTAAAAGTATTTAACAAATTTAAATATCACAATTTGTCTCCTTCTAGGATATGCTATTAATGAAAATTAAAACTATAAAGCTCATTATTAAGAAGTTTCAATGAAGTACAAAAAATTTGCGAGTGGGTCTATTTAAAAGTTATCTAAATATCAAATTATTACTCCTTAGAACTTTAAATAGATTTTTTGAACATTTATACTACCGAAAGTAAAGTATGGGTCAGAAATAATTCCTTGGACTATTCTTCGGGGTATAAAAAAATAACATGATATAACTTCTAGCTAAAGAAAAGTAGCAAGATGTACTTTACAAAGCTCTAATTCAACTTTTATGGAATCTAGCTTTATTGACTTGAATTGGCTACCTTTTGAATATTACATTTCAATGAGGTTCTTCAAATTCTATATAAAACTTTTTCGCTGAATCTAAAACGGATCCCAACTCTGATGTAGCATTTCTTTTTAACAAAGCAAAGAACAATAACCTTAAATATTTCAAGAATATAAAATAAATGACTTTAAAAACCTTTAAGATACTAGTAGCAGCAAATAATATAAAAAAAAAATTTGAAATAAATTAGAATAAAAGCTTTATTAAGATGCAATAGGAAGGATGAGTACGATGCCTACTACATGCATTTATTTTGATTACTAAGATAATAACATTGATTAACAGAATTTTCCAACTATACTTACACAATATTAAGCAAGACAATGATTCGAGAAATAGTATCAATTTACAAATTAAGGACTTTTAGTTACAATTTTTTGTATAATTTGAAATAAAGACACTATTAAATAAAACACTCTGAAATTTACATTTGCGGAGAATAAGATACCTATTAACATATTTCTTAATGTGAAGCTCTGCAAGATTTAATAGAAGAATTTAAAGATTTCAGGAATTACGATTCACTTAAACTTATAACTTACAACCAATATTACATTAATCTTAAATTCCATACTCGAAGATAACTTTAATAAATTGACTAAAGGATTAAATACTTTCATTCAAAGTTGCTTCGCTGAAGAAATTAAATTGTAGATCAAAATGATGAATAAGTGTAAGAGATATTGGAACAATTTGGTTAGTGAGCAAGCGAAAAAAAAGATTATAGAAAATTGAATCAAGATTGCTTAAATGGAAGATGCAAAACACTTTTTATTACCTATATGAAATATGGTAAAAACATATTAAATTTTAATTAATTAAGAATTTCTATCAAGTTTTCATTAAGAGTTATTATTTTTTAATTAGAAGAAATGTGTGTTATTGCAATAAAAAACGAGAAAAATGGTGTGAAAAAACAAAATTCATAATAGTTCGTAGAATGTTAATAAAAAGTAAAAAGAAGAAAAAGCAAATAAATAAAAAATATAATATAAATAAAAATAGTTAATTAAAAGCAAAAATAAATAAAATAAATTTTCAAGAAAATATCTTATTAAAAAATTTAAATAAAGATCATAAAAATTTTTTATATATAATTTTAATTAAACCCTCTAAACGTAAGAATAAACACTAAAACGATTTTAAAACCTCATGATAAACTACTTTTTATATTATTTAGTTATGATTTCGAGATAAACAAACTGTAAAAAAAAGATAAAAAAGAAGAAATTTTATATTATATTTTTTTCATTTTTAATGAAAGAGTAAATAGTTCTTCTTGAGAAAGATTAAAAATAGAAATTTTTTTCTACAAAATATTTATTTTAAAAGCTTAATACAGAAGGTAAGATTTCAAATAAAATTTTAGTAACTTGATATTGAGTTAAATTAAAAAAATAATAATAAAATTTTACTTATAAATTAAAAGAACTTTATGATGAAAATAAAGTAGAAAATTTTATAAAGATAAATGTTTAATTTAAAAAAATTTTATTTCTAATTTTTTATTTAAATTAATAGATTTTTTAAACATGCTTTTACTTGCACACATACAGAGATAACTTTTATCGTAATAATTTTGCAAATATAAATTATATTAAAAATTATAAAAATAATTTCTCAATATGGAGATTATTTCTAGTCTATATTCCTTTCTTAACTTAACTTAATTTAATTTAATGAAATTTTTATCATTTCAATTTTTTCTTTCAATAGTTGTTCTGTTTGTATGTTTCTATAAAGTTAATTTATTTCTTATAAAATTTTGTTCTAAATATTGTCTTTTGAATGTTTCTTTATGGAAAATCAACTTTAATTCATTAGTAAATCGTCTTTCTTTAGTCCATATAACTTAAACATCTTGATTGCTTGCTAGAAATATAATATTTTTAATTCCAATTCTATGCATATAGTTTTCCTAAATCAAGTTCTCGATATTTCATTGCTACTTTCAGAAATATAAAGTTGAAACATAAAAATGTTTTACCATATTATGCTAGAAAGAAAGCTAGTTGAAGTTTATATAGCAGGATTCATTAAAAATAAAAATAAGCGACTGTAAAGTTTTTCTTTTCAATGTAAGAATACTTTTGTAAATTTTATCCTTCATCCTAAAAGACCCTCTCAATACTAATCAAGGTACAATCTCACTTCTAAATTTAGCCTTTTTAAATTTAAGCATGCAACAAAGCATTTAAAAGTGACAGGGAGTATCATTCTTAAAGTAATTTAGAGTAAATTACATTTTTTCATCAATTTCAAATAGCTTTGATTCCTCTAATAGCAGTGAAAAATCTATTTACCTTTTTCATATAAGTTAACTCCAATATATATTCCTTGGTTCCTTTTATTTGATCTATTATCCTTCTATTTTCAGATTCTTATTTTTTAAGAAATGGATATCTTTACACTTACTAGTGCTTATTTGCAGAAAAATCTATTGTAAAAATCTATTGCATTAGTCAACTAACAATTATATTCTAAAGTAGAACATGCAAAATTTATACCTAGTATAATGTTTCTTCCTGCAAAAACCTTATTACAATATAAATATAAAAAGGTGAGAGTAAAGGTCATGAGAACTCTCTAGCATAACTCCATTACTTTAATGATGTTTGCAAGTCTTTTATCTATCATGAGAAAAATAAAGTTCAGATTTTTGTAGAAAGACTCAAGTGTTAGAATAAATCCAAGTGGAAATTTTAATCTCCTAAAATTTTGAAAAAATACTACTTTCTCAATATTATCAAGCATCTTTTCTACATCAATAAGAGTTGCAAATATCTTTTTTATCCTTTTACTTCAGTTTAATAAAGATAAATTATCTATTAAATTGCTCAGATTTATCACACCATTTGCTTCTCACTGAGAAACCATTTATGTTTAAATGAAAAGGCTACATTCTTGCATAATTTTGTAATTTTATTTGCTAAATTCTTGCTATAAATTTTATTATAGTATTAATAAGTGAAATTAGTCTTCAATTTTTCCATTCTCTTTTGCTATCTTTGTCGAATTTAGGAATAATGATAGATCTATTCAATTTTCGTGGGATTCTTTAAAATCTTAGCATATTATTGATAAATCATTGTTTAAAGCAAAGACTTTTCTTTATCAATAAAGGAATCACAAGGTTGTTAGTTAAAATTCATTTAATCCCTCATTTTAGGGTTAATCATTTTTTCGCTTAGAAGTGTTTTGTTCTCTAATTTCCATTGAGATTGAGAAATTTTCTTTCACTTTAAGTTTTTTCAAATTAAATAAGAATGTATATATATGTTTCTAAATTTTATAGCTGGAGAAAAAGGCATTAATTTCCTCTTTTTTGGTTCTTCCTTGAATGAAAAATAATATCTTGTATTTTTAATTTGCTCTTTTAGTATCCATTATGTGATGAGATACTTAAATTAAATTTACTTTAATTTAAACAAAAGATCTTTTTTACGTCTTTGATTGCAAGAATTGCTTCTTTCGATTATAGAAATTAGTAAATGCTTTTAATTGTTTTTAATTTTGTCTTGATCTCATCCTTTTTTTTTAATTAGACCTTATTTCTACTCATATTTAGCTTCTTCCTTTTTCGCTTCTCCATTTCTAGAAACTAAAGTCTCCTTGTCATTAGCTTCTTATGAAATATTTTGATTTATAAGTCTAGATACTCCAATTTAAACATTGAAAATGAGTTTATGTATTCTTGATCGTATAGTATGAAACACCTTAAGTCATAATTCCCGATCTTTACCGATAGTCAATCCCTTATATTAGAATAGTATATACATTTAAAGATATGTTCGAAAGTCTCATATTCTCCCCACATAAAATATGGATTATCAATAGGATAATGACAATCTTAAAGATCCTTACGAAACTTATAAGTTTAGGTTCTAAGTTTATAGATACCGATAATTTCTCGTCTATATTATTAGTTTAATTTCGTTTAAGTAATTTGTGGAAATTGTTAAAGATTACCAAATTATTCTGTATATATTTTTGTTATCTTCATTCTCATACATTTTTTAGTTGCTACATTATAGAAATATTGTTGTATTTTGTCTCTTATATGTTTAGTAAAAGTTTTAAGATTGGTATTATTCTATTAATTCTGCAGATCAATATTTCTACACTATTTTAATTCTGTTTTGTTTAGTTTTTCTATAGATTACTTATTTGCATTAATTTCAAAATAATTTAATTAAATTAACGAGAAATAAAGCTTGTTCAAAAAATCAAAATTTTGGACTTGCAGAAGTAAAAAATTACAAACAGCAATATCCTCACGCGTAACAATCCAAAGAGCGCAATAGTCAAAATAATGATTTGGAGTTTGGCTACTTGTCCCATTCCCTGTCAGTTCCTTATTTAATGATTAACTTCAAAATATGAGCAAATATTTTGTATTCTGAGAAATTAATATTTTTCTTTCTTAATATTATGAAATAATAATTTTTTTATTAATTAGTCATATAAATAATTAAAATAGTGTTTAAATATACTTTTTTTATATAATAATGAATAAATATTTCTGACTTAAATAATTTTCTTAACTTCATCTTTGGCAGAAATTAATCATAATCCTTTTCATATTTATTTAGAAATATTTCTAATTAAATTTGAATTTCAATAAATAAGCTATTTAAAACTTTTTATTTACTAATTGTATTTTAGCTTAGAAATGTTAATTTACTCTTTTATATTAAATCTTAAAAGAGAATATTTATATGATAAGTTTTAGAGTAGATAGCGATCATTAAAGGATAAAAATATTATTTTTATGATTACTTTTTTTTATTAATTACGTTAGATTAATTAAGATTTTATTTTTAGCATTATTATCTATTGCTAAAAAAGATAAATTAGCTTTCATTATATTCTTCAAATAATCTTTTTATATATAATTTAAATTATGGAGGTTCCCAAACTTTAGCTTGCTCAACTTGCTTTGTGAGTGGAATCTCCAAAGGACTTAAAGCCATCAACCAAGAAACAGATTAAAAAATAGCTTCATTAGAGGTTGGGGAGTAAGTACTCGTAATAGATTATGTCATCCACTATTTTGGACTATTCTTGAAATATGGAACGAAAGACTATCAGATGAGATAACTTTTTATTCTGGTTTGAAGTCAGGTGACAGGTAAGTACTGTTTTGTAGTCAAGAGACGTAATCTACCATGATTTAATTTCAGGATTAAATTTTTATTTTAGAATGCTTCTTACCTTTATATATTTATAAAGCGAATCTTTTTTTAAAACTTATAACTTATTAATTTGGCTTTAAATTTAAATTTTTCAATTTATTTATTAATAAAAATGTACAACTTATAATTATTATTTTATAAAGCTTTAATAATATCTTTTGTTAAGCTATCTTATAAAGCAAGGTAAATTTATTTATTATATATCAGAAATATATCTTCTTAAGTCTAAAATAATTTTCTAAATTTCTTTTTTTATTAGTTTTCAAATTATAAAAATGAAACTATGAAACCAGAATTTTTTTTAATAAATACAAAAAAGCAAAAATAGACTTTCTTTATAAAAATAGCGTTTAAAAAGAATTAGATTTAATTATATTTAATTTCAAGTCTTAAGGAATTATGATAATGAAACTAATAACCAATAAACTATGCAATATAAATCATACTTTTTCTACTTGAGTATTACTTTAGCAAATTTAAATATTAAATTTTTATTCAAAGTTGCTTCAAAGTAAAATTTAAACTCTTGAGAAAGGTGACTAATGAATGAAAGAATTACAACACTAGTTTAAACACTTAGATAAGGACACAAGAGAAAAAATCTGTGAAAGGGTAATGAAATAAATTAGTAAATTGAGAATTTCTAATTGGAACGTCAAAAAGTACATTTTTGTTTATATTTTTATCAAAAAACTTTAAATAGAGTGAAATTATATTTAATAAAGCAATAAATTATCTTTTATTTATTGTATAAGCAAATCACTTTTATCTTATTTAGAATCTTATTATCTAATAAAATTAAGTTAAAATATGAGTAAATTTGCATGTTAAAAAATAGGATTCCTGAAAAAATTAATTAAATTAAAAGGTTTTCTTGGAAAATAAAATATTTCTTTAAAAATTCTTATCCCCCGAGTAGTGATCACGCTCACAGAATCCTTAATTAAAGATCAATCCCCTTGCAGGGTTATGCTTTTCCTCCAGGTTAAGTTTCTTATTCCATAATTTCCATCACATGTTTGTCAAAAGGTAGTATAGTTTTTTCAAATTTTTTTGCAGATTTTTTTATTTTTTCTGCAACTTCTCCAAACAAATTTAGTGCATACAGATTTAGCATTTCTTTTTAAAAATTTTTATTCTAGTTTATATTCTTTCTATTTCCATATAGATTGCCTATTTTATCATTTAGAGTGGGTTTCTTGGTATTATTTGTCTTTTCTTGCTCTATTAATTTTTTCGCTTTGTTGTTATAATACTCTATGATCTAAGTTAGTTCTTCTCATCTTCGTTTCATACTACTCTTTAGAATTATTGCAGAGTTTTTACAATTTTAAGTCCATGCGTTAAAATCGATGCCATGTTGGAAAAATTTAACTCCTTTTCCATATCTATTACAATTCTGATTAGTCGAAAAATCTTGCGTTTATTTTTAGTCCATTCCAATGACTTTTTATTGAATTAGATCAATTACATCGCTTCTTTTAGTAAATTTTCTTATATTAACCCATTCTTTCTGCTTTTTTCACTTTATCAGAGATATTTAAGTTTAAGTTATCGAGAGATGTTAGTTTTTCCTTGTCTGCTTTATAGAACTGAATGAAAAGTTTTTTGTTAATGTCTTTTCTATCCCCCTCTCCTCTTTTAAAATTAATTAAGAAAGCTAGTTTTGTTGAAGTTGAGACGTGATTTAAAAAAGATGCTTCTGTCTTTTTCCTGTTATGAGGGCATCAAGTCCTTCCTGATTTAATACATTTTATATTATTAAAAAAGCTTATAATTAACAGCAATTAGAAAAGAATAGCAAATAAATTTAAAATTATTTGCTTCAATAATAAATTTTTCCTATTAGAAATGTATAAAATGCTATTTTTCTTTTAAGTAAAAATGCTTTAATCAAGTTTCCTTAAAATCAAAAGGAAAAACTATGATTGATGCTATTAAAATTCAAGAGAGCAAAAATAAAGAAAAAAAAGGATATATGAAAGATAATCACAAGATTGAATTTAAATAGTTTGCTTTAATAATTATTGTAAAATTTTAATTACAGGTAATTAAAGTAAAAAAATAAAAGCATCTAAAATTTTTGATTAAATAAAGAATCATTATATCGCTAAAAATTAAAACATAAAGGTAATAAGAAATAGTTTAGTATTCAAATAATTTAAGTTATAATTAGTAATCTAAAGGTTAATTAAATTCTTAATACTGCTCATTAAAGGCATCAAATGCTTTATTTTTCCACTATTAGCTTTTTACATCAAATATTGATAGTAACGAATTTTAATCGTAAAAATAAATTTTGTCTTTTATGCTAATTGGAAGGTTATTTACAAAGTTCTTTTAGTATTTTTATCCTACTTAAGTTAGTTATCCATTTTATAAAACATTTACATGAGTTAAACTACTTGCATCATCAAAAATATAAATTTACTTATTAGCAACAACTGAAAGGGTGTAAGAAGCTTAAGGTAGTTAAATTTATAATTTAGTTCATCTATCATTATTTATTTCATATTGCATTATACTTTTCAAATATTATTAATTATTATAGCCTCCAAAATTATATAAAATATCATTTTATATTACTGCGCTACAATAATACGAAACTTCAGGCATACAAGCTATTTTTGATGGTTTTAAAGTTTTCAAATTAAAAACTTCGCAATCTTTTAAAGCTTAATTATTATAACCAGAAATTATGAATAGTTAATTTCTTTATTTATTAAATGCTTAACTGTGAGCTCATCTGGATGTAATCATTTGATATTCTTGAACTTAATCAAACTTTATTATTGTTAATCTATTGCTTGTCATATTCTGCTCATTATAATTATTTCAATTACCATACTAGTCATATTAATTAAAATTATCTATATTATTCGAGTATCCTCCTGAAACAATTAAAGTGTCTTCTGCTATTTATAATGACCTGAAATGATTTTAAAAATTTTAAGTATTTATTTTAAGATATTCTGAAGTATCTTTTTCAATGTTATATTTCAGAATACTATTTGTATTTTAAACTGCAAATAAAAGAGTTTTAAAATTATTTTAGCAATTTTTAAATATAGCTTGTAAATCTCTGTGAAACTAATGAACTTCTATCTTAAAATTTATTTATATTTTATTATATTAGGTAAGTTTGGCTTTATTTATCTCTTATAAATCTTCTTCTTATATTTAATCTTCTCCTCATTTTAAAATATCTAGAAGCTTTTACTAAAACTCAATTACTTCTAAAGGATTATTTGAAAGTTATATATTTTTTTCTTTTAATTTATTTTAAATTTCTTACCAATTCTAACATCTTTTGTCTATCTCTTTTAATAACTCATCAGTTAGCTCTTAATGTTCCTAGTAATAAAAGTTTCTTTTATTGTTTATTAACTCAATAGCTTTTTCTGCTTCTTATTAAATATACTATTTAAATTCCTAGTCTTTTACTATGATTTATTATCTTATTTACTAAACTTTTTAGCAATTACTTTGTATTATATTTTACTTCTTTTTTATGTTTTGAATATACTAAGAAATTAAATTCTTAAGTTCTTATTAAGCTTCAAATATTTCTTTTATTTTATGGTCTTTATGATAATTAGTTTCAATGCATTTCTAGCATAAAAGTTATGAATCATCGAAACAAAAGCAAGTGATTTACCTTGAATGAGTTTTACAGTTACTTAATGTATTTTATTTCATTCTATTTATTAAATCGTTATCAGCTTCAAGATCAAAAGGATCATCCAGAGTTTACTGACCACAGTTTTATACATGGCAAGTTATTTTTTGTTATTTTTGAAACACCTCAAAGCAACATTTTTTGCACAAGTTATGTCTACATTGAAGAATCTAAGGTAAATTAGCCCTAGAGTTGAACTAGGTGTTGCATTTAGGACAATTTTATATTGACTGCATTACTTATTATATATTTTTATTTTAAATATTAAAAATTCTACTATAATTTTACATTTTTTCTAATTTCTTTCAATGTCAAATTAAATTTTATTTTACTCAACAAGTATAATTTTTTTTATATATCTTATAAATTAACTTTTCATAATAAAACTGGCATAATGAAGTTATAATCTACTATATTAAATAAAATTAGCGAAAATGTAATATATTAGGATAGAACTGTAAAATGATTAAAAAAATGAGAAATTGAAATCTAAATTAAACTTTTCAAAATCGATAAAATTTTGATAAAGGGATTGGATGTCTAAGGAATTATTTAAGGAAAAAGTGAAAAAAGAAAATTTGTTTCTTAGAAGGTCATATAAATGAAATCTATTTTATAATTTTTTAAAAAGTAAAAACATTCCCTAAAATATCCAAAAAATAGGAAGTAAATTATTGCAGTACAGTTTAATTAATTTTATAAAATTTAAGAGTATTAGAAAAAAAGTTATAATATGAGTTAATTTAAAAAACTAGGATGAATAAAATAAATTTACTTTTGAAAATTTATTCTGCTTAAATTGTTGGGAGATTGAAAAATATTTGGTTGAGTTTGAATAATATTTTATTATTAACAGATATATTAATTATATTTAATAGAAAATTATTTTTAATTTATTTACTTTTTTTAAAATAAATAAATAAGATTAGAGAGCGCATAGCACCTCAATGGCGCGCAGCTCTTTAAAAAAAAGAGTTTTAAAGTCATAAAATTCTTGGCTGAAATCTTCCACAGTACTAGCATTTTCTTGTCAGTTTTATCTTCTATAGGGCCGTGACCTCAATGCTTCCTAAGAGACCTGGTATTTTTCATAATTAATGTTACTTGATATCTCTTAGTCTTATCTTCTCTTAACTCCTACCAAGACTCTTGTTCGGCTCTTCGACCATAAAATACTTCTTGGTCCCATAATTTAATTCGATCTCAGTTGGAGAATTACTTCTCCCTATTTTTTAATTTAAATAAATAAGCTCGATTATAGAGCACGTAGCACTCTCGACGGGGCGCAGCTTTCAAATAAAATAAATTTATTTTATTTTATTTAAAGTTAATAAAATTTCTCTTTGGAAGTTTCCTCCAGTGCTTCATTCTTTTGGAAATTCTGTCATCTATTAGGACATGGTCAGAGTGTGCCCCAAGAGACCTAATCGTCGTGCATCTTTCAACAACCGTTACTCAATGTCTACAGTTCTTTCGTTTTGGCTCCTGCCAAGATTCTTGCTCAGTTTTTCGCTTCCGAAGTACTTCTTGGTACTATACATTAAGTTAATCTCAGTTGGAGGATTGCTTCTCTCTATCCAAAATATATAATAATATATAAATGAACTGAAGTCATTCTACCTTTCAATCAGATTCATCACTGTAAAGTTTATTAATTTCGTGAAATATTCCATTTCCAGTCTTCTTCAGGATTATCTTCTTTTCTACATATCTAGAGGTAATGCGTTAATCTTTTTATTTAAAATTATCTTACTTCAGTCAAGCCACATTCCAAATATTTTATAATTTCTTCTTTGATGAACATGAGCAGAGTCCATCAAAATTTCACTCTCACTGTAATTTTTTTCTGTTAAAATAAGACATACTTTGAGCAATTTAAGCAACCGAACGAAAATTATACTTTTAATTTTCTTGATAAACTTTCATTTGAATAATCAACAATATATGAAGTATGTCCAAAGTTTTTGCAATAGTAATTGTTTTTTTCTCTCATGTAAGAAAATTTTTACTGATATATTCTTAGGCTTTAATCAAAAAGGATCAATAATAGACATATTTTAAAGAAAAATGCTTACTGTCAGTTCGGCGAAATGATTGAATTTTCTTTATATCTGGTCAATTCTGATCTTTACTGAGTATTCATTCTTATGAAAGAGAAAGAAGGTATGCGATTTTTCCTTTAAGATCTTAACGTTATCAAAATTATAAAAATCTCTTATTGAATAAATTTTAGTTCTAAAGCATTATTACTTAACGAAACAGATTAAGATGGATACTTTTTATAAAAAACTTTTTGTAAGAAATATAATATTTTATTTTTTTAATAAGGATTTGCTTTATCCTTTATTCTTGATCTTTATTACTTTCTCTAAATAACTACATTTTATAACCATTAATCTGTCATTAAAAGAATTTCTATTAGAAAAAACGTTCGATACCATTATCAGGATTTTCTATTTGGACATTTACGTAGAATTAAGTTCCCTCTTACTCTAATAAATTGTCTTGAATCATTTTATTCACATCTAGACGTTAGATTTCTTTTGGATGGAATATTATCGAGAAATTTGAATTATACCAATGAGGGTTTACAAGGAAGTTCACATGGTCCAGTTCTCATCTTTATCTTCTCTGGCATCGCAATTAGGTATTTGGAAATTTTTTTAAAACAACTTGGTTTTAAAATTTGTGGACGTTTATTTGTTTCCAAAGCTTGGGCAGATGACTTATTATTGCTATCTAATGAAGATAATATGAATTAATAAATTTTTTCTTTATATAGATTCCTTTGTCTGTAAGTCATAGTTGCAATACATCAGTCAGAATCTCGCCAGCTCCTTCCAAGTATATTATCTTGCATTCTCTTATATTCACAAAAGCTGTAACAGTTTCTCACTAGGTACTTTTCCAAATTATAAAAATTACCTTTCCTCTTGGTTCTTGATTATTACCTGCTTTTTGAATTTAACCTTAATTGGAATCTTTTAATTGACCTTTTAGAATTGATATTGTTGAGTCTATTAATACAGAATTGTATCTATTTCTTTAAAAGTTCTTTTTGATCTTTATTTCTTTATATCTGTATAAAAGCTTTTTTCTCTTACGAGTCATTAATCATAAATTGTAACATAGCACTTCTATCTTTTTATCCTACATTTCAAAAGAGTTAAAGCAGCTTATGTTTAATCTTCGTCAATAAAATGAGTTTCGATACCTTTATTGAATTATTTCCGTTGGATTCTAAGTTAATAACAAGTTTTATTAGTCTCAAAAAGTTTAATTTATTGTCTTTAAGTTCATTCCAAATGTTTTTCTTATGTAAAGTCCTATAGAGAATCATTTGTATTTAACTTACTGATGATGCTCCCTTAAGCCATTATTTTTCCTTGTTTGGCACTATTTTTCTGTTGTAGAACTACGTTGAAACTTTTTTATCTTTTATGAAGGAACCTACACAATTAATTACTATATAAACTTTTTTCCATTTTTTTTCCTTGTAGTCAGTTAATGATTCTAAAAAGGTTGAGATAACAAAAACAAAGAAGAGACACCTTAAGAAGAGCAGCTTATAATTTTTTCCTCCTTTGAATTGATACGAAAATTTCTTGAAGCTTTGCATAATTTTACTTTATAAGGCATTAAATTAATTTAAACTAAATTTTAAAATTTTAGATATTTTTAAATACAACCATCAAAGATTAATTTTGAATATGATTTATATAAATAAATTTATAAATAAAAATCTAACTATCAAAACTAAAATTTTAAGGAAAAAGACAAAAATTAAAATCTTATAAATAGTTAATTAATTATCTTATGAAATGAAAGGTAATTCAGTTTGCTATTGAGCTATTTTCTCCCTAGTTACCTATCGTCAGGGGTTTTTTCAGTCTCCTTCTGGAACAACTTCTTTTGGTCTGTAGTTGCTTCATGTTAGAATTCTTAAATTTCAATTTGGTGGATCTGTCTTGTTCTGTATAAGTTCATCTTAACTGAGCGATCTCATCTTCAAATTTTATAAATATTAAAAAATAGCATCTTGGTATAAAATATTCCCAGAATATAGTATATAAAAATTTAAGATAAATATAGTTTTTTTATTAAGTATCTAAAATTATTTTTTTTATTTCTTAAGATTAAAATTTTTTAGGAGAGTATGCTACCACCGCTTAAAATATATTTGTAAATCTATAAACCCTCAAATCTGGAAAGTCTTATTTTGTTCATATATTTCTTGCCTCCTTGTATTTGATATTCCATTTTCTTCTATAGATTTCTCCATTCTTATTGCAAAGAAGTTATTTTCTTGGATGCAATTTTTTTTTGAAAGTTTTGAAATTTCGGGCAGTTTTTGTATGAGCGTCGTGTGCAATTACAAAAATAGCATTATTTTCTAACTTTTTTTCTCATTGCCTAATCTTTTATAATTCTTGCACTTTAATGTCTATATTGTGATCTAGAAGGTTTTGCAACTTTTAGTGGCACATCTAACTCTATATGATTCTATAAATCTTCTTGTTTTAGTCTTTAATCCTCTAAACTTAAAAGTTTGCTTGGCTGAGCAACTCTCGCTGGTAAACCCATAAGGTGCCAATCTTCCTCTCCTGATTAGTTATTCTTAAATCAAGCTTATCTTAAATTCCGAGATTGATCTACTTTGTTAGTTTAATATTTTCCTTGTAGAACTTCTTAATCTCTACCAGAAGTTTCACACTACTTTGATGAGCTGTTCCATGCTCATCTGTCCAGAAGGATTTAATTCTGAGACCTCCTGGTATAAAGTTGCCTTCATTTATTTCCTCGGTTTCTCTTCCTCTGTAGACATTTTATTGTATAATAAATCTTTTTCTGCAGCTTTTTAATCTCCTCTTCGTTCTGCTACATACTTTCTTCTACTTTCTTGAAGCAGCTAAAAATTTCTTTCTAAATTGCTATATAATTTTTATATTTATTTTCAATTAAATAATCTATTGTTAGTAATACTAAATAACAGAAGAAACTTGTAAATTTAATAATGTTTAATAATCTTAAAAATTAGCAGCCTACATAAAGTAAATAAGTTTATGATATCTAGTTTACTATTTTTATCTAAAGTATAGGAAAACTAACTTTAATGCCTATTTTAAAGAGAAAGGAGTTAAAAGTTTAGTTAATTATTAAAATGTTAGGTTTGAAATGTTTCTAATATGATATAGTATTTTAAAGTATAATAAATTTAATAACTATAAATCATTAAGTTACACTTTGGGAAATAATAAGTTAAGAAGAAAAATAAAAATTAATCATTTAAAATAAGTCTTTCACTTAGAATTTTAGATATAGCTAAAGAGCATATTTATCTTTTAAGATTACTAAAATAAATAAAATTATAAAATTTTCCTTTTTTAAAGTTATTTTTATCATCAAAATGTTTATTTTTAATTTTATCTGTTTAGATAAAAATCCTACTTAGATAGAAAATAATTGAAGGAGATTCAATAGCTAATTAAAAATTTTTATAAGCTATATAGTTAATATTTTAGTACTTAAGAAAGCAATTTATATTTTTCTTTTTAGTTCTAATTTAATTATTAAATATATGTTGAATATAATAACTTTATATAATAAAAAAGATGGCGGGAACTGAGGTTGTTTCTCTTATCAAACCTTCTAGTTTTTTGGATAAGATCAAGTTCCTATCTTGTCGCTGAGAAGGTCCCTGATTAGAGTCAATCTCAGCGAGTGAGAAAAATCTTTCTGGCTTTCCACTCTTGCTAGTGGTTTTAAACTTTCCAGCCTATAGTTATGGAACTCCCTAGCAGAAGTTTATTAAATTAAGCAACAAGATATCCGCGTTATGTGCAACAAGAGAGTGCCCTGTGTCGAAAGGAGTTTCCAGTCCTTTGAAAGAGAAGCTTTTTAAGTTAATCATTAAACTAAAAATAATAACTTTATAAATCTTTTATATCTTAAGCTAACTAAGCATCTCTACCTCTTTAGATAGAATATTAGTTTAAATATGATAATTAATAGATATTATATTTTTACTT
The DNA here is from genome assembly GCA_946699065.1 of Loxodes magnus. Classification (NCBI taxonomy): domain Eukaryota; phylum Ciliophora; class Karyorelictea; order Loxodida; family Loxodidae; genus Loxodes; species Loxodes magnus. The sequence goes on along the minus strand of CAMPDV010000204.1, from coordinate 11,887 downwards.
TCTGCTATAAACATTAAAGAATATCCCCTAAGTAAAAACTAGCAACTAAAATAGAAATAAACATAGAACTATTTTAATACATTTAAATACAGTGCTCTATAAATATAAAGTGCTAAATCTATATACTAGAAGATATGTTACTTATTCCCTAAAAGTAATAAAATAAATCAATCAAAATATATAAGAGAGCATTATTTTTTAGCATCATTAAGGGTAAAATAAACTAGCTTGCTTAATAGATTATAATTGACTATTATTTCTTGATAATTAATTGTTCACTCATTTCTAAATAATATGTTAAAACTGAGAAGGATTCATTAAGAATTAAATGCTTCAGTAATAATTTCAATATTTAAAAGGGGAAATAGAGATGATTGGAAAAACTGAAGAATTATTTCTCTTATTAATACTATTCTAAAACTATATGATAAAGCTTTGACTAAAAGACTTTGCAATATGATTTATTAGAGAAATTTGATTCATCCTTTTCAAATGGGATTCATGAAAATAGATAAACTACTTAATAAATTTGGGTGATATAATTGAAAATTAATAACTATCGGAAATGTGCAAAAGTGAAAACTAAATTGATCGCAATATTGATAGATATTGTTTACTCAATAGAAAAATACTTTTATTTTATTAGCTTAAGAGAGTAAAACTACTATTTGGACTAATAAAAGCCTTAGAATCGATTTACAAAAGCCTGAACTCTTTTTTTATCATAGATGAAATGAACACTAGAACATTATAATAAAACAATTTAGTTATGTAAGAAAGTTCAACTGGACCAGCTTTAGCATTGTTGTATTATGACATTGTAATTCGATATATGGAAAGTAAAAGTACCCAATCAAGATTCAAATGCCAGGGCTTTAGTGTTAGCTTTTCTTGTAGAGGATGGACAGTTGATTTTATTCTTCTTTTCAAATCTGCGCAGTAGATATAGAATCTAATAAATGAAACTATTAAAGTTTTGCATGAACTCATTTAAAGATCAATGTTACAAAATCTGAATGTATCTAATTCCTAAAGAAAAATCATAAATAATAAATCTTAAATTTATGATTAGAAAATTAACCAATTGCTTAAAAAGAGCAAGTAATATATTTAGTAGTTATTCTACATCAAAAGAAGAATTTGAATCCCTATTGCAAAGAAATCCCATTCAAATATACAGTTGCATTAAAGAAAGCTGTTTTTTAACTGATGAGATATAAGAATATAACCCCTTGACATTTTAAAACTTTATGTAGACATTTTACATTACTTGAAGCAGAATATGGAGGAGACTGGTACCATGAAGTATTCAAAAAGGAGTTATTATTGTTCTGAACAGAATTGAATCAAGCATGAGATTGATTTCAAGGAAATGTTTTTAAGTAGCAACTTCAACATTTAATGAATCATTATATATAGATCTGAATTGATTACCTTTGAAGTACATTATGGCTATGAGATTCTTCAGATTCTACTATAAAATGAAATAAATAAATAAGATTAGAGAGCGCGTAGCACTTCAATGGTGCGCAGCTCTTTAATAAAAAATTTTAAAGTCAAAATTTTTTTTTAATTTGAAGTCTTCCACAGTGCTAACATACTTTGTGAGTCTCATTTTCTATAGGGAGTGACCGGAATGCTCCCTAAGAGACCTTAGTATCTGTCATCTTTCATCAATAATGCTACTTGATGTCTTTTTAGTCTTTGTTTTCTCTCTTGGCTCTTACCAAGATTCTTGTTCGGTTCTTCTCCCTTGGGTATTTCCTGATACTAGACCTTAAGTCAATGTCTGTTGAAGTATTGCTCCTCCCTATTTATAAAATCCATTGATTTTCCAAGATCGACAATAGACTCTCTTTTCATTACCAACTGGAAAAAGGAATTTCAATGCTATAATCAAATTCAGCAATTATCAGACCTCTATAGTATCAACCTGTAGAATTCTAAGATTAGTACAAATTAAAAAACCTTTACTAAATATATAAGAGACAAAATATGACAATATTTCTATAATACAGATACTCAAAAGTATAAGAGGATGAAAATAGCTAAAACATATACTGAGAAGTTTAGTAATCTTAACCAAATTTCAAATATTTACTTACGCTAAGTTGAACAAAGAATTTGACAAGAATTTATCAATATGTATAAACTTAGAACCCAATCCTATAGTATTCGAAAAGATCTTTAAGATTGTCACCATTATATTTATAATCCTTACTGTATGTGTGGAGAGTATGATACGTTTGAGCACATTTTTAAATGTATATACTATTCTGATATAAGAGATTGAATACCGTAAAAGATAAAGAATTATGATTTATGACGCTAATTATTATATGATTAAGGATTTATAAACTAACTTCCGAAGTCTTATTTGAGATCCTTATCTTTATAAATAAAAATATTTCATTAGAAACTTATTTCAAGAAGAATATAATTATTAGAAATGGAAAAAGAAAAAAAGAAAAAATGAAAGATGAGATTATTATAAAAGTAAGTAAAAATTGATGAGATCAAGAATAAATTAAAAATTTAAAAAATTTAAAAATGTCTATAATTGAAGGAAACGATTCTTGCAGTTATAGAATGATAAAACTCATTTAGTTTAAGCTTAAATAAATATTTTGTATAATAAAATTTAGATTTTAATCTTTTTCAAGAAAAGCTGTTTACACTTTCATTTAAATGAAAGAACATACTTAATATTGAATTTCTTTTTTTATCTTTATAAGTTTTAATTGTTTGCTTATATTTAACTCCAAATTCTAACTAAATAATATAAAAAGCAGTTTATGATGATGTTTTAAAAATTTTTTAGTGTTTATCATTTACGTTTAATGCGTTTAATTCAAATTATATTTAAAAAAATTTTATGATCTTAAAATTTAAAAGACTTGAAAAGAAAAAAACTTCTTTTTTTACTTAAAAGAGATTTAAAAGTTTTGATTGAGTTATATAATGCATAATAAGTATTCAAAACTTGATGCATTATTTTCCATTATATATAAAATTTTAGAATTGTTAGCATGCTTTATAATCCTTTAGTTTTATTAAAATCAATAGGATCTTTTATAAAATGATAATATATGTATTTTAGTATAAGATTTAAAGAATATTTAGATGTAAAAGTTTTTGGAAAGATTTTAATATTTATGATGATTTAAGAATTTTTTTGATTTTACATCTAATGACTTTTTATTCGAAAAAAAAATTATAAATAAAATATTTTTAAATTGAACATTTATCTTGATAAAATTTTTTACTTTATTTCCATCATAAAATTTTTTTTATTTATAAGTAAAATTTATTATTATTTTTTTATTTCAATATCAAATTGCAAAAACTTAAGTTTTATTTGAAAATTACTTTTTATCTACAGTAAATATTAACCTTTTTAAATAATGTTTTGTATAACAAAATTTAGATTTTTAATCTTTTTCAAGAAGTGTTGTTTACAATTTCATTTAAAATTGAAGAATATAATATTGAATTTCTTCTTTTTATCTTTGTAAGTTTTAAATGTTTGCTTATATTTATCTCAAAATTATAATTAAAAAACATAAAAAATAGTTTATGATGATATTTTAAAATCTTTTTAGCGTTTATCATTTACGTTTAATGCAGTTTAATTAAAATTATATTTAAAAAATTTTTATGATTTTAGATTCTTAGGCATTTTTTATGCATGATTTTTTTCGAATAAATCTAGCTTGCTTTTTTTTCATTTTTTATTTTTTGCTTATTTCACCTTTTTTTGCTTTCTATTTTGAATATTTTTTTACTTGCTATATTTTTTTCTTTTATTTATTTTGTTTTAAAATCTGAATTTCTTATTTTCTTCAAAAAGAAATGCTCCTTTAATTTTTAATTATTGCTGAATTTATATTAATAAGATATATTAAATTTTATAAAAATCTACTTTGCATTTTTTCGCGTTTTTCAGTTATTTATAATTTTTAAGGTATTTTAAATATTTTCTTTAAATATTTCTTTTTTATCTATTCTTAAAATATTATTTTTTTAATATTGTTTTTCTTTTTTATTTTTTTAAAATATCACACACTCTTTTTTTTAAAAATTCATGATTCTTAAAAAGAACTCGATAAAATTCTTTTATAGACTGATTTAAGCTTTTGCATTATAGTTTTTCAAAAATAATTAAGATCAAGGAGAAAGCTAATAAAATCTTTTATATAAAAATTTTTATTTTTCTTACAAATTTATTTCAAACAGTACGCATTTGATTCGTTAAGATATTATACTTTAAGAACTTAAATTTCTAAAATATTAGATTTTTATTTTTTAACGTATAAGATCTAAAAGGAATTTCACAGATAGTTTCTTATTCATAGAATGAAAACTTAAAATAATTACTCAGTAAAGATCAAAATCGATCCGGAATAAACAAATTTCTATCATTTCTCAGAGCAGTACTAAGCATTTTCCTTTAAACTATGTCTACTAATGATATTTTTTTGTTAAAGCCTAAGAATTAATCAGAAATAATTTTTACATGAAAGAAAAAACAATTCTTATTGCAGAAGATTTGGAAAAGTTTCATATATTGATGATGGCTCAAATGAAAGCCTTAACAACAAAATTTATAATTATAATTTTTGTTTGTTTATTCATATTATTTTAAGTATGTCTTATTTTAACAGGAAAAAAATTACAGTGAGAGTGAAAATTTGATGGGCTTTGCTCATGCTCAGTAAAGAAGAAATTATAATATGTTCAGAATACGACTTGGTTGAAGTAAGATACTTTTAATAATAATAATAATATTAATTTTTACTTTCCGTTTTAGGGATTTTCAACCCCATCAGGAGGACAACAGTTCATGCTCCCTGCTGTTAAATATAAAAGTTTGGGTCGCCTAATTTTAGCGAGATTGGGAACTTGGATTTCTCCAGGTTTTCCCTCCTTTAACTTGCCTTGGTTCCATCTTGATCTTGTATATTGAATCATCCGTTTTACAATACATTTTTTTCATTCTGGCTTTTTCTTTTTTCTCCTTTTTTTGCTCTTTTATCCAATAGTTTCTTTATTTCTATTAAAATTTCAAAAAAATTCCGATAAAGATGTCATAAGCTTCCACAGCAGAAACATTTTTTTTTTTAATTATTTTCCTTAATGGGTTTGCTCTTTTTAGGCTTCGATTTCCATTTTTATAGCTCCAGATTCGCTTTGCCCTTTCTTTAATGTTTACAATTTCTCTTCTATTTTTCCGAGTTTATTATTCAGTTCAGTCTGTTTCTGAAGCTAATTTTTGAATTAGCTATTCTGATTTTGTGATATGTTTCAAAAGGTGCTTAGCTCTCTTTCCTAGGACATGAGCCTTGACTTTATTCCTTCTGCTAAGTTAAGTTGCTGCATAAGCTTCTCATTGTCTTTCCTTAGCCTTTTTATCTCTTTCTGGAGGTTTAGTACAACTTTAATGAGCTGTTTCATGCTCATCTGTCAGAAAGGTTAAACTCTGAGGTCTCCTGATGCAAAGCAGATTTCGCCTATTTTTTAGGCTTCTCCTCCAATGTTGGAGTAAGGATATGAGTGCTTTTCTGAGTTTGTTTCCGTTCTTCGTAGCTATATTATATTCCAGGTTGTTAAGATTATTAAGAAAATGGTAAAGATTAAGTGTAAGAAGACTACCCGAGATTTGCTTCTGATTTCCTCTCCTTCTTCGAGAAGGTGGTGTAGAAACCCTTTTTGAAACCTTCCGTTTTTTTTCTTGTAAGATACTTTTAATAAAAAAGAGTAAACGCATTAACGCTTGATATGTAAGAAAAGAAGATGATCCTTAAGAAGACTAGAAATGAAATATTTAACGAAATTAATAAACTTTACAGTGATGATTCTATTAGAAAGGTTGAATGACTTCAGTTCATTATTGTATTATTATATATTTTTTAAAACCGCCATAGTTGTTCGAAGGTGAACAACAAGGTCATCTTCATCAGAGGTTGGGGAAGTTAAGTACCCATAATCGACTTTATTTCTTCCTCTGCTTTGGCTTGGACTCGAGACATAAGATTCTTAGACCTTCGACACTGGCTTGGCTTCGTTTATTTTTAATTCTGGAACGAAAAAGAAATAATATTGCGAGCTTCATCAGAGGTGGGGAATTTAAGTATCCATAATTGACACATGTCGTCCTCTGCTTTGGTGATGCAATGAGAATCAATCCTGCCATGTCCTTGGACCTCCAGCAAGTATTACAGATTACGAGTATTCTAAAATTATATCAGTATTGAACATTTTTATCAGTACTGAATAATTATACCAGTATTGAACAAGGTCTACCAGTATCTGATAATTTTATCAGTAACAAACATTCTTGTCACTATGAAACATTTTTTTTAAAGAGCTGCGCACCAACGAGAGTGCTACGCGCTCTATAATCAAATTTATTTATTTATTTATGAAACATTAGTATCTAAAATATCTAAAGCACTAAAAAGATTTTATTGAGGAAAAACCATTTAAATAATTTGAATTACTCCATGTTAAAAAATAATATTTAGCTTTAAAATAGATTTAAAAATAAAATAATCATTTTCTAATTAATTTTTTATCTAATCTCTAAAATTTAATAAGCATAAACAAAAAATAATTCTAAACCAATTAAAAGTAAATAGTGCTAGTTTTATTACTTGTCATGAATTGAGTGTATAATAATATTGAATTTTATCAGTTATACAGTATTTAAATTAATATTTTTCTTAAAATAAAGTATAATATTATTTTTATGGTTTTATTCATAAATTATTAAAGTATAGCTTTGATAATAAAGATATTGTAATTAAATTAAAAAACTAATGCAAGCTTTTTATTTTTAACCTTTTTGAAAAAATATTTATTGAGAAATTTTAATTTAATTGTAATTTTATTTAAAACTCAGAAGAAATCAGTTATAAAATAGATACTATAATTTCAATTATTTAAAAGAGTTAAAACCAAATACAGTCTTAATAGAAAATAAATTACCAAAGATATTTGCAAATGAATAATTATATAATTAGAATTCTATACTTAGTACGACTTAGTTTACTAAAACTATTTCTATTTAAAGTAGAAATAGTTATAATTGATTCACTTACTGATAGAAAAAATAAATTATAGCTGTATTAAATCAAATATTTATGCTTAAATCTCATAAATTATTTAATATCTTTTTTAATTTCAATTTTGTATTAAAATACAAAAAGTTTTTATCCAAAAAGCAATTCTTAATGATAGACATTAAATTAATCTAAAATAAATTAATAAAAGTAAAAAATTTAATTTTTTAATTGTATGCATTAAAAAAAATTTGGAGGTAAATATAGTTTAAAAATAAATTTTGAATAATATACATAAAATAAATAAAAAGTTTATTAAAAGATATTATTATAAATAAGTAATAAAATTATATTATACTAATATGGTAAAATCATCAATTCATCTCATGTTTCTTATAAAAATTATTCTATTAATTATTTAAAAGTAATTAAGTGTTAAAAGGATTTTTAACTGAAAAATGAAAAGGAAATAGAAATGTTAATTAAGAACTATTGAAAAATTAGTTTATTTATTATTTATTAAATTTTAGGGTTTGAGAATAGTATAATTCTCGCATTGCTGTTTTCTTTTAACGGCATCTTGTCGGATATAGCGAGGAAATGTACTAGCAAGTCCCTAACAAACAAGGATAGCTATTTGTATTGAATACATACTCCATGATCATAGATATCAAGCCACTACCAAAACCGGATATTCTCTAGATGTTTTTCCTTCAATCACTAAGAATAAAATTAATCTTAAGAATAGTTTGCACATTCATAACATTAAAGATGAGTAAACCTATAATAATAGTTAAAATAATAAAAATAAAAGCTTTAAAAATTAGTATAAATTCTTAAGAAAATAAGAGAAAAACTAAACCTTAAATTTAAATTTATAGAGTAGATTATTACTAAGATCTAATCTCAAATAAAACAAATAAAGAAATAAATTGATAATTAATTCAGTCAAATCCTCAAATATTTTAATTTTAATTTTCTTAATTCTAGTTTTTTTAATTATATTATAGAGTACATATCAACTCAATAACTCGCAGTTCTTTAAGTTAAGTTTTTTAGTCTTAAAAATATCACAAACAAGATACACTTTCGCTATTACTCCCTTGTAAATCTTGTCTTCAATGCGGTTATGGTTGGAGTGATGCCCCGATCTAATCGTCTGGCATATTCCATCTATAGTGATACCCGAATGACTTTCGTCCTATCCTTTTTGGCTCCTGCTAAGTCTCTTGAGTTATTCTTCACGTCCAATGTTTCCTTGGTCCTAAGTTTGACGATCTCAGTTGAAGAATTGCTCCTTCCTATTTAAAATAAATTTCTAATATTAAATAAAAAAATTGAAGGAAAAGGATACATTATTATTGAAATTATTTAAATATTTTATGAATAATAGGGATGTACATTTATGTACATAGAACAAATAGATTTTTATAAAAAATAATAAGAAAAATACGTTGCTATATATGTTAAAATCAACATCATACAACAAATACTAAAAAACTAAGAATTATATAGCAAAAATAAATAGACTGATTTTAATGCTTTTTTTTAATTTGATCAACAAAGACCCGTAAAATCTATACAAAGAAGTCTATAATTCAAGATTAGTTAACAAAAAATAGTTTATTCAAGCGCCTTAATTACACTTAATTAACTAAAGTTAAAAAAAATTATAGTGGAAAACAAAGTCCTAGCAACACTTTAATTTAAGAGAATACAAGTACATGATTTGGTGTCTTTCAAGGTTCTCTTATAAAATATAATATTAATTTTACTTTTTTATACCTAAACATTTTTAAAACAAATGAATAAAAAAGTTTGTTTTTGAAAATTTACTACGTTAAAATTATATGAAAGATAAAAAATACTAAAATATTTTGAATAAAATTAAATATAAAATAATAAATATATTAATTAAATTAATTAGAAAAATGTATAAAAAAGATGAAATTTTCTAAAAAATTATATTTATTTCCAATATAATATATAAGATTAAGGTTATTTCTTTTTAATTTTCAAAATTTTAAGAATCTACGCTATTTATATCTTTAAATATAGTTTAAAAAATAATTGAAAAGATGGTGGATGCTGAGAATTGCCTTTTTGACTAAACTTTCTGGTTTTATGGCTAGGAACAAGTTAATTTCCTGTTGCTGAGAAAGTCTCGGGTCAGAGTCATTTTATGAAGGGAACACTGTCTTTGAGATTATCCGCTCTTGGTAGGGGCTTGAAGCCTGGCTGCTCATAGTGATGGAGCTCCCTAGCAGCTGTGCCTGGAGCACAACAGGATATCCCCATTATTCCATAAAAAGAGAGCGTCGGGTCGTGCAATCGGAAAGGAGTTTCCGGTACAAAAACTTTTTTAGTTGAAATTAAAAATTAAATATAGTTTGACGAAAATTTTAACTTTATAAGTATAATTAGACGTTATCCTTTTTTATTTTCAAAATTATGATATAAAATAAATATAATTTTTAAGAATTTAAATTTTCTTACTTTTTTAATTAAATTCTAATTTATAAAATTTACTTTAAAGTAGTAGATCTATTATAAAAGGCTACCACTGTAAGAGCACATTATTTTCTTTAAATAGAATATGGAATTTTTTGTCTGTAAATCATTCTTGGTTAGATTCTTATTAACTTCTATCTAAGTATATTTTCTTGTATTTTCTTATATTCTCTAAAACTATATAAATTTGTCACTAAACGTTTTCTGAATTATTTATTGATATCTTTTCTTGATTTGTTTACTTATTTTTTGTCCTTACATTAAACTACCATTGGAATATTTTAGTTAACCTATTAAAGCTGATGTTACTGTCCTAACCGTTGTTATCGAATAAAATTTTAAAATATATTTGGTATTTCTTGGATTTTACTAAATCAAGCTGTCATCTTTTTATCGAGGCTAGATTCCTCAGCCATTTTTTATGTGCTGGTACTAAATACCCTACCTCAGACTAAGGTTTATTCTAGATTCTGATTTTTTATTGTATACTCTACTACTATTTATAAAAATTAATGCTAGTTCTTTTCAAATTCTTTAGTCTACTTGTCATTTAAGTTTTTTATAGCCAGAGCAGTGTTTTACAAAATTTGGAAGAATTACAATAAATTATATTTAGCATTTAATTGATTAATAATGCTATCATTCTTTCTTCAGTAATCATTAGAATTTTTCTATTTAGTATGTTTAGGATTAATGCCACAAATTTTAATTGTTGGGGCTTTATTTTGATTAATTTACTTCTGTATGTCGTTTCTAAGGACATCCGTCTAATTTGTTTCAACAATTATCTTATTCTATCTTAAAGGAATATAAACTACGTATTTTTTTGCTGAGAGCAATTTCATTATTTCATATTTTTTAGATAAGATTTAATTTTTTTTGCTTATATTATTGAAGAATTTTCCTAGTCTCTTATAGTATTTGTCTTGTTATGATAACCAAAATTCAGGTGACTACTACTTTATATCTTCTAGTCTGGCTAATTTCCTAGTTTTTTTTTGCTAAGTTTTTTAATGCTCTGTTGTTTTCCATTTTCCCTGGTTCTTTTTATTATAAACCTTCTATTGTTTTATTTTAAAAGAAGTATTTTTATTTAAATTCTATTAATATTTTAAAAAGAAATCAAAATTAATCCAAATATGTATAATATGCTTATTTTGGAAGACTTTAAATAAAAATTTGATATAATTAAAAAGATGGGAGTAGTTGAGGTTGTTTCTCTTATCAAGGCTTCTAGTCTTATGGATAAGATCAAGTTCCTATCCTGTTGTGGAGAAAGTCCGTGGCTAGAGTCAATCTCAGCAAGTGAACAAATCTTTCTCGTAATCAACTCTTGCTAACAGCTTTTAAACCTGTCAATCCATAGTAATGAATCTCCCTGGCAGAAGTTTATTGAACTAAGCAGCAGGATATCCAAGTTATATGCTTCAAGAGAGTGCTCTGGGTCGTAAAACGGGAAAGGAGTTTCCATTCTCTCTAAAAGAGAAACTTTTAATTTTGCCATTAATTAATTTATTACTCTAAATATAAAGACTAATTTCTTTATTATCATTAATGATAATTACTAACTTATCTTTCTTTAGCTAATTATTTTTTGTTAGAATATCTAAGATAATTTCTAAATAATAAACATTTCTGAATATAAAAGACTGCTAGATAATTTAAGATCTTAGTTTTATTTAAATTAAAATTTAATAGTATATAAATAGTTAAATTTAGATTATAAATAAATTTTATTATATAATTTAGTAAATTCTTTTGCTTACTTGATTTATATTTCAAAATTTTAAAAATTATTAAATTGTTAAATATTTTAAAGTATTATTCATTGAAAATATTCCAAAAATAAAAATATAAATGGATTATTTTTTCATATACTTGATTAAGTAATTTAAAAATTAATCTAAATAAAATTTATTTTTATATTATTTATTTTAGTTTTTCAAATGCTTTTACTCTCCCACTATAAACTCTTCACATCGAATATTGATAATTTTGAACCTTAATCGTAAAAATAAATTTTGTCTTTTATACAATGTGGATTTGTATGAACGTAAGTTTTTTAGTATTTTTATCCTACTTAAGTTAATTTTCCATTTTCTAAAATGTTTACTTGTGTTAAGCAATTATTTCCATCATCGAAAATATAAATTTATTTATTAACAACAACTGAAAGAGTGTAAGAAGCTTAAGATAATTAAGCTTATAGTTTAGTTCATCTATCATTATTTATTTCATATTGCTATATACTCTACGAATATCCTGAGCCATTATGTCCTCCAAAATTATATAAAATATCATTAAATATTACTGGC